>MU226713.1:134251-166469 GCA_018584345.1 Thuja plicata | reverse complement strand
GAGAGAGAGAGAGAGAGAGAGAGAGAGAGAGAGAGAGAGAGAGAGAGAGTCTTAACTCATACAACTACATACAAGGAAATAAAAATAAAATAAAGATAAACAAATGAAAAAATTAGATACACAAAAGGGGTTAGTACTAAAAACTAAGTTTACAAGTAACCTAGGTTATGAGATATAATTAATCAAAGGGTCTCAAAGTTACTAATATCATTCTTAAAACTTTATTACAAGAGTACAAGTTTTCACAAAAGAGAAAAGAAAATACATCAAGGAATGAAATAAGAAACCATGACAAAACAACTAGCAAGGTGTGTTATGCTATCTCTTGTCTTCTTCTTCACTCTTGAGTCTAGAATATTTTATGTTTGTTTATTTTTCTTGGGTGGCAAGGGTACATCAAAAATGACTTTCCCCAAATCAGAAGTGTTCTCAGTCTCCTCTAATATAGGACCTTTATATTTGAACAAATCTTGTACATTAAAGATAGATGATATTTCTAAATTTGTAGGTGGTCCTATTCGTAAGAATCTATCCCATATTTGGCTAAGAATTTAAAATGTCTTATCCTCCTCATATGTAGTTTCCTAGGTACACCTTTCTTCAATATAGTTTTTTTCAAATGCACCACAACCAAGTCTCTCACTTCAAACTGCATATCTTTCTTCTTTTCATCCACTTTGGATTTAAATCTTTGGGAGGCTTCTATGAGTATCTTCTTTAATTGATCATGCACCTCTTTCATAGATTGAGTGAAATCCTCTACATGACCACTTCTACCATCCATGCTTCCTAGGTATCTGAGTTCACAAACTCCTCTAGTATGTACACCATAAATGATTACAAAAGGACTCTTTCCAGTAGTTTTGTTCACACTGTCATTGTAGGCAAACGCTTCATGTGGTAATACTTGATCCCACACATGTCTATACTCTTTAGTCAAGCATCGTAAAAGGTTACCCAAGACTCTACTAATGACTTGTATTTGGCCATCAGTCTGGGGTGATAAGAATACCCAAATGAAAGGTTAGTTCCCAATCTCTTCCACAGTGTCTTCAAAAAGTGTCCCATGTACTTAACATCTATTTCTAAGACCATGCTAAGAGGAAATCCATGGATTCTAACCACCTCTTTGAAGAAAAAATGTGCAACATAACTGGTATCATATATTTTCTTGCAAGGAATGAAGTGGGTCATTTTACTAAACCCGTTAATAACTACAAATATGTTATCCAAACTAGTTTTATTCCTTTGTAAGCCAACAATGAAATCCATGGTGATGCATTCCCATCTCTTATTGGTAATTGGTAAGGGTTGATAGAGTCCAACATTAGTAGTAGAACTTTTTTATTTTTGACAAACAATACATTGTTCCACGTACTTCCTAACATCTTTATGCATCCTAGACTAATAATAAAATCTTTGGACTAACTCAAGTGTCTTATTCAGACCAAAATGTCCAATAAGACTACCATTATGTTTCTCTTGAATGAAATTTTCTCTCATGGATCCTTTTGGTACACACAATTGAACACTCTTGAACAAAAGACCATTTTGTAAAGTATACTTTGCATACGAACTGTGAAAATGTTTATTGAATTCAAGACATACCTTGTAGGACTCGGAAAAATCTTAATCCTCCTTATAGAGGTCTTTGAAACTTTCCAATCCTATACTCTTCAACATTACTTCTTGTATAGTGAGAAGCTTCCTTCTCAAAGTAGCAGCCACGTTGTTCATTTTACCCTTCCTATTCTTGATAGTAAGGGTATATGCTTGTAATAACTTCATCCACTTAATGTGCCTATTGCTTAGCTTTTTTAGAGAATTGATAAAACTTAAGGCTTGGTTATCAGTGAACATAACAAATTCCTTGGGTAGGAGATAATGTCTCCATTTCCTAATGGCTTGGACTAAGGAATAGATTTCTAAGTCATATGAGGAATACCTCTTCTTTGCCTCATTCAATTTTTCACTATAGAAAGCTACTGGTGTGCCCCCTTGACTCAAAATAGCCCCCACTGCTATACTACTTGCATGATAGTCTATGGTGAATAGTTTGTCAAAACTAGGAAGAAAAAGGATAGGCTGGGTGGATAATTTTTGTTTCAACACTTCAAACTACTGATCTGTCTCCTTTTTCCACCTTAAATTAGTTTTCAACCCACGCTTAATAGTATCTAGGACTGGGGCACAAATTGCACAAAAACCTCTAAAGAATTTCCTATAAAGTTGGACAAGCCAATGAAAATGTCTAACCTCTATACGAGATGTAGGAGTATGTCAATTGATTATAGCTTCCACTTTACTAGGATCCATCTTCAAAGTCCCTTGTGAGACCACAAATCCAAGATAGACCAATTCTTGCTTCAAGAATTCACATTTCTCAAAATTTATGGCTAACTGCTCTATTAGGGTTTTTTCTTGCAGGGCCTCTAAAGATGCTTGAATACTTGAAAAACTCTATGACTCCCAATTCTTTTAATACTCTGACTCAAGCAAGAGAAAACACTAATTGATGAGGTATTTTGATAACACTGGGGATACCTACTATCACCTCCTTCTTTTTTGAGATCCACTGACTCAGACAGGTCTTACCTATGACTGATTACTAACTTGACAGTATCTTTAGAGTGGATTTTACTTATATGTTGAATGCTCTATTTTTAGATGGACATGTATATAACAATACAGATAATTATGACTATTATGAGAACAAGCTTGACAATCCAAATCAATATCTTAATGATAGCAGACAGCAGCATAATAGGAAATTTCATCTTTCTTTCCTTTTGCAATTCTTGTGAATCTAGGAGGAATAACCTATTGATTTACTCTTTAATAAATCAAAAAACTTCAATTGTAATCACATATGAGTATAATTGATTCTACATAAATATTCTTGAAAGTAATTGGTTTAAATGATATTTAATATGTGGATGATGTTAGATTACCAAACCAATTCCTAGACCAGTGCCTATCCTTGGGCTTATAGAGTTAATAACTGAAGATCCACAGAAACAAAATAAAATACTGTAAGTTGCCTTACAACCTACATGCAATTAGGATAAAATTCCTTACAAACTATCCTGTCACCTCTAAAATATTATGTCAAATCCTCAAATATTGTTATGCTCTCTGAAACTACTCACAAAACTTAGTTCTTTCCTTGAAAGAAACTTGCAAGCAATTAGATAGTTACCTTGTAACCAATATGCTTAAAGATGCCTTACAGATTTAAACATAAAAGAGCATACACAACAATAAAGAGACAACAATAAGATAGAGTAAAACTGCACTTTATTTTATTCATATGTTTCTGCTTAAATACATGAAAAGCTTAAAAAAGCTTGAAGACACAGAGACAAATCAAGGAAGTCTGATTTTCAATATATTTCATCCTCCTTAGATTTTACAATTTTAGGTCTATTTATAGGTCTTTAACCATCTTGGAATCCTTAATGTTAGGATGCAACAAGCTTTAAAAACAAGCCTTAGATGGTTTAAGGAACCTAACCCTAAAAGTACAGAAAAGACAAAAATAGAGAATGTTGAAGCGGTGGAGAGACAAAAATAGGGGATGAAATATAATATTCTTTTGTCTTCTTCTAGAATCTGGTGCCTTAGTTTGACAATGTTCAGGATAGATTATGATATTTATATCAAGATCAAGTGACTGACATTACAAGCTAACTTACACTGATCTTCAGTAGTAACTAACCTCCCTGTGGTCAATGATTAGGAGCCAAGTGTGCACTTTCACTCTTCATCCAATATTTCCTCCTCTACCACAGGCTTCTTCTTCTTGGGCTTGGTCATCAGGTCCCATGTAGTCACTTCATCTTTTGTAGGCCATTTAAAGCTCTGTGTACTCTATACTTGTACCTTCTATCTTTCCCATCTAACATCTGTGATTCTTTTAACATCCATTAAGAATTTGTTCATGTCAGTTTCTCCCTTTAAGGATTCATCAAAAATCTTATTGAAACCTTCCAAATCTAAATCTGATCCTGAAATAAATGCCTCATTGTTGGGCATTCTGCTATCAAATTCACTTCTCCAGGCCTCTAAAGCCTTAACTTGATCATCTTCTTCTTTCAAAGGAGGAACAAATCTATTAAAATTTGAAGAAAGTAGGCTTAAATTAGCCTCTACCCGATTCAACTTACCTTTAAAGAATGACAAGGCTATATTAACCTTTTTGATTTCATCTTCAACCTCAGTTACAACCTTAGGTAAATCTAATCTAAGGGGCTGCAAATAAGAAATCTTTTCAAACAATTGAACCCTAGGAGACCAATTAACAAAATAGGGGTTCAATATGGAAATATACCCTATCACTTCTATATGCAAGGTGGGCAGTTTATTGTAGGCATTTAGGATGACATCTATTTTTTCTTTGAGAATATCAATCCTATGTTTCAGAATGCATTTAAATGCATTTAGGGCTATCTCATTCTTCTTTTTGCCCATATCTTCCTTCTCAACTACTTCCTCTGATTTTTCCTTTTCATTTATCTGTAAAGGTTGTTCTGGAGGCACATAAACCACTTCAGGTTTCTCTTCTAGTTGCTTCAACAACTCATCAATTAACTTATCTTGCTAATGTATCTTTATGTGGCACAATTCCCTATCCTTTTCTAGGGCACTGGTTTCCTCAATCAAAATGCTACACTTCTCAGACAATTGTTTTGTCTTGTCTTCATTCAAGTTAGCCCAATGAGTCATAATCTGAGAAATATCCAAATCTCCAGTGTTTTGTACAATCCAGACCATTTGGTTCCCCACCATGTTCTCCTGAATGTTGACTAATTGAGGCTTTTGGTCTTTGGGACATAGGCTCCACATGGAGAAGGCTTGTGATTTTGGACTATATCCAAATCCTTTTCTCATGTTTCCCATTTGAACCTCACTTTCCAATTTAAGGTCTGGTTGCTCTCTAATTTGGTCAATAATGAGTGCTGAGGTTAAATCCCAGCCCTTAGCAACCAAAATGCCATTATTCAAAACCATTTTCCTTGCCTCTTCTGGAGATACATCCTCATTGTCAGGGTCATAGGCTTGTAGAGATAACAAAGCCTCATTTGTGACTATTTCCTCTCCATCTACCTCCAATTGAGCCCTTATTTGTTCCTTCTTGTGTCACCTCAAAAAATCCTTGAACTCATCATTCTTGACAAAATTGTCATCACTTAGAAATTATTGCTGATGCAATAACCTCTCATTTATGCATGCCTTAAGAGGAAATTCAATTTTTTCTTCCTCATTAATTTGTTGCCTCTTCCCCTGTCTAATTATCTTTCTTAGATTATGATCATATAATCTATTTCCAAGAATGATGGCACTTGTTCTATCTCCTTTCTTCTCTTTCCTAATAGAGGAGATCTGACCAGAGTCAACTTTTTGCCTCTTTGTAGCTGGCCCTTCTACATCATTTGGCTATGACACTTTAGTTAGGTCAATGATGTGGCCTTGTTCTCTTTGTAGCCGTGCTACCTCTGCAACATTCTGTTGAGGTTGATCAAATTGAGGTGGACAGGCATAATCACCATCACTATCACTCTCATATTCTGATTCTGAATACTCAGGCTCCTTTGCTCCTTTCTTATCCAAAACATTATCCAATTGTTCATAGAGTACATAAAAATTATCAAGCATGGCTTTGATCTTATCAAAATATGCTAAGTCAGGTTAAAACCCTCCAAAAGATAATCCATTTCTCTTTATTTATTTTTCTAGATTCAGCAATTCATGAATCCTCTCTCTTCTTGTTCTTATCTCATCTTCATCAAGGAGATTTTTTTTACCATCCTCCTCCACACAAAAACCATGCACATTTGTATTGGGGATGGTTGGAGTTAGAAGTTTCCTAGCTCCTACAATGAATCCCTCTAGATCAATATATCTGTATAATGCTTCCCTCATCTTGCAGTTCTCCAACCATGCACTCACCTGATCAATAGAACCCTTTCCAATGGTAAAGTTAAATATTTTAAACTATCTAGGGGTTAAGGTCCCCTTCCTATGTGGTGCAAAATGTTCATTGTCTGTCAATAATAATTGCCAGATAAACTCCATGGTAGCAACTCTGGATGGCACATGATAGGGTAGGACATGAGGTGGATGTGTGCATCCATATACCCTAATCATGGTAAAATTTTCTTCTAAGAATAAGTCTCCCCAATTGTGATCACCCTCCCATTTGTCTACATACTCACAAGGTCTTAACAACTGTAGGACCTTTACAGGGAGTCTGGTTTTGCTGATACCCATGCTCTGCATTAATGGATATACAATCCAATTTTCAAAGCCACAAAAGTCATAGTTCTTGGATTTATAATTCCATATCCTAACCCAAGACTGAATAGGATTAGGCTAGTCCTAGAAAATCCTCTGAGGATTCAAGTTGTTCACATTCATAATCCCATAGCTAAAATGCAATAACAAATGCATCAGGATAGAATAGTGGAAGAACCTACGTTCTTTCTCTTTGGGATCCTTCATCTTCTTCTACGTAGCTACAAATCCTTCATGCATTTTTTCAATAATGTACTGTATGTAGTCATAACTGGTGCTAGAATGCACCTCTTGCAAGTCTAGTACCATCATCAAAATTCTAGCATTTATTTTCTTTGCTCCTCCATATATTCCTAACACTCTACATAAAGCATAGGCAATATACTTAATATAGAAATTTAAGTCCTTAAAATAGTAGGGTGCAGTCCCAGGTATAGGAGTAAGATGGTTCCTAACCTCCTTAGGCATATGCTTCTGTAATTGACCCGTAGCAACACCAGGTTTTAACCTATACCTCTCCTCTTGATTAGTAATATTTATCTTGGTAGACATGGTACTATATAAGCCAAAGGCTTGCATAAATGAATTCCTCTTTAACATCAATAGGGAAGTACAATCATTTTTCTTGATTGTCCTAGATAGAGCATCATAGTGGCTGGCAAGACCTAGAAACAAGTCTACATCTATATAGACATTAGGGAAAATTAACCTAGCAAGACCACAAGTCCAAGGGTTTGACACTGGGATGGTCTTATCAGAATTATTATAGAAGTAATTGTAAAGAGAAAAACCTATTGATCCTGGACTGAAAGCATCTCTGATCTCACAGTAGTCATTTTCCAGCAAATTTGCATTTGCCCTCTTATTTTGTGTGGACCCCGGAAATAGCTTCAGGAATTCATCAAATAAATTCCTCTTCCCTTTTGTATCATCATCTACTTCATCACTTCTTCCACTGGTGGAAGCCACACTGATGGCCTTATTCATCTTTCTTTGTTTCAACCCTTCCTTTCATCAATATTGAAACAAATCTCCTCTCAGGACTCACCACTCTTCTTTATACATTGTTTAGCAATTCAAGAAGCTTGATAACCAAAGAATTACCTTGTAAATGATCAATTTTTGCCTTCTGAACATTAAAGACCTAGCACTTCTTTGCTCTGCAATTTTGGATGCAAGATAAGTGAAAATGAACCTGCAATCAACTCTTTATGGCAACTCTTCCAAGTTCATAGCTCATCATTGGAAAAACAATCAATTTTGCTTTCAATTTAACATGCTATGGAATTGATTGAAATCTTAGCCATAGCTCATGACTGTGACAGGAAATCAAATTTATATGAGTGTCTTCAGAAAAACCCTTATAAAATTCAAGCAGGATGACATGTCTTCATATGATTGGTTCTTCATCAGACATCTCAGCTACTTCTTTTCATACAGCAATTAATTTCCTAGATTTTCATTGGTCACTGAATCTCCACGTTGTAATATCAGCAACTGCCACCTTTTATCATTTTTCATATTCAGCGACCACGTGACTGTGTAGTATCTCCTTGTCGCTGACAAAATATCTTGCTTGTAGACCATATACCAGCTCAAATGGAGACTTACCAGTTGCTTTTTTAACTGTTACTCTGTCAGCCCAAAGTGCTAGTTTCAACTTAGTATGCCATGTTCTTTTATTCTTTTCCAGAGTCCTTTTTAGTATTTTCAATATACTCTTATTACTAGACTCAGCTTGTCCATTAAACTTTGGATGATATGGGGATGAATATGATATTGTAATCCCATATTTTTCACATAATCTTGTCATTTCTTCTGATCTAAAACTCATGGCATTGTCCATTACTAACTTAGCAGGTACACCAAATCTAGTTATAATATTCTCCATGAGAAATTTAGTGACTACCCTGCTTGTTTCTTTCTTTGTAGGGATGGCTTCAATCCAATTGGTAAAGTAATCTATGGCAACTAATATGCAACTGTGTCCTCCACTAGATTTTTCCTGAAATTCAAAAATAAAATCAATCCCCCACATAATAAAAGGAGCTTCAATACTTACTAGGTTTAGCAACAGAGAACCTACAAATTCTAACTTATTAGAGAACCTTTGACAAGATTCACATTTCTTGACATGTTCATAAGTATCCTTAAATAAATTAGGCCAATAATACTCAGCTCTTAAAATCTTGTGAGCAGTAGTCTTAGCAGAAAAATGACCCCCACATTCTCCTTTATGCATTTCACTCAAAAATTTCTCAGCTTGGTATTTTTCAAGGCATAACAATAGCACACCATTCTTATCTTTCCAAAACAAGTCACCCTAGATCAAAGTGTATCTTTGATTTTGTAATCTCAGACTTCTTTTCTAATTCTCTGACAAATGATTAGGACATTTAGCATTTTTGAGAAAGAATACAATACCAGTATAGAATGGTTGCCTCTCTATACTTGTAATAGCTTGATCATGCACTTTTGTCTAATTTATCTATACTAGATTCAATTTCTCTTCTCTCATAAGCTTTGCTAAACCTTTTCCTCTTATCAATTTTCTAATATGGATCTCAAGGTTAAATTATTGAATTTTGGTGATCTATTTACAACTCTTACTAGTTACCTCTAACTATGTAAGGATATCTTCCACTGCTGAATGAGGAACATAAGCCTATATCTTAGCACAAACCAAGTATGGCCTAAAAAATTTCACAGCTTTTACCAAGGCATAAGCCTACTTTTCCATTATTTCATAATTAAGCTCTATAGCTTGCAAGGATTTACTATAAAATGCAATTGGATGTTCAAATCCTTGTTCATCTTTTTGTAACAAAATAGCAGCAATTGTATTAAATGATGCAAATGAAAACAAAGAAAAAGGCTTCATATAATCTGGAGATTTCAAAATTGGAGCCTCTTGTACTTCTTTTTTTATTTTTTCAAATGCTTGTTGGGCTTCTTCATTCCAAACAAATTTGGCATATTTCTTTAGCAATTTTACAATAGGTTTAACAATTTTTGCAAAATTTTCTATGAATCTTTTGACAAAGTTGATCTTTCCTAAGAAATATTGTACACCTTTTAATTTATTTGGATCAGTCACTCTTTGAATTTCTTCCACTCTCTCAGGGTCTATTCTTACCCCTTCCCTAAACACTATATGTCCAAGAAACTTTCCCTCTTTTACTGCAAAATGACATTTCTTGGGATTTAGTGAGAAACCATATTCCAATGCCTTATTAGAAATCTTAGCCAAGTGATCACAGTGATCCATAGCCCTTTTAGAATATGCAGTCAAATCATCCTGATAAATAACCATGAAAAAATCAATGAATTCTTTGAAAGAAACATTCTAAAGGCATTCTGATATACACATAGATTCCCCATGGAGTGGGAAATGCAGTCTTATACTGCTCTGATTCTTTAACAAGGACTTGGTTGTATGCTGAGAAACCATCCGTCATAGACAGTAACTCACAACCAGTTACCTTATGCAACATTGCTTCCATATTAGGTAAGGAATAGTTGTCTTTCAATGAAGCAATATTTAGATTTCTAAAATCCACACATAGTCTGATATCACCATTTTTCTTTCTGACTGGCACTAAATTTGATACCCAAGTTGAATGTCTGATTGGCTGGATTATCCTAGCATCCTTTAGTTTCATCAATTCTTGTTGCATTTTAGGAGCCAACAAAGGGTTAATAAGCCTTTGTTTTTGCCTAAATGGTTTCACATTTAATTTCAAAGGGATTTCATGTTGAAAAAGGTCCTCTCTATATGCTTTCAAGTTCTGATATGACCAAGCAAAGACATGTTTATATTTTCTCAACAATTTGATCAAATTTACTCTCACATGAGAGTCCAAACCCTTTCCAATATAAACTATTTGAGGACTATTTTCAGATCCTAAATTTATTTCTTCTAAATCCTCAATCTAGGCATTGCTTAACTTTGATTGATCATTTTGTTGGGTACTAAACAATGCTTCAAGCTCAACCAAACCCCTAGGAATCAGATTAGAACTTAACTGGACAATCTCATTTCCCAAAATGTAGTCTTTTCCATCATTATTTTCTAGTAAAGTACTACAATCTATACTCTGGTTCTCATAATGGTCTAGACATTCTATGAACCTTAGAATATCTTGATCATCCTGGAAAACCTGCCAATTGTATATGTTGTCCAGAACAACTGGTCTTGTTTTGACTTCTAGTATTGACACCTCATGCAAGGTCAAATCATCATTTTTTAAAGAAACATTTTCTAAAAAGTCAGCCATTATATTTTTTTACCTTTCTAACCAACTTTTGTCAAAGGAATCAAACATTTCAATTTGATCCCAAATAGCATATTTGTACATTTTCAATCTGTCCTTCTTTACAACATATTTGGATTTTACTTGAGCTACTACCAACTCAGAATCACCATAAACCTTTAAACACTTTATACCATGTTTGATAGCAATTTCCAGTCCTAAAAACAAAGCCTCATATTCTACAGTATTGTTTGTACATTGGAAGGCTAGTAGAAATGAATACTTAAAAGTGGTACTTGATGGGGATATCAATAATACACCTGCCCCTGATCCTTCTTTTGAGAAAGCCCCATCAAAGTACATTTTCCATAATCCATCTCCCTGCTTAATCAACTCTCTGTTTATAGGATCAATCTCTTCATGTTGACAATAAAGTTCAGTTTTTTTCATCATGAAATTCTCCATATCCATATCAATGCAACAATTAATGTTAGTGTCTTCAAATCTTTCTATCATGTGAGGAGTTCTATTCTCCCTTAAGACCTTAACATTTTCTCTAGAAATATTAAAAGTAGCATATGATAAATCATTTTGTATACTACCTCCCATTGAAGCACTCCACTTTCTTGACAACAACATGCCATAATGTGGTGGTATGTCAACCACAAGAACATTTATAGTTATTACTACATTAGGGAAAACTGCTAATTTTTAAGGCATAACCTCAATGGTACCAATCACAATGACCTCTCTAGGGTCCATAGCTTGACACCTCCCATAAGGAGTATCAACTTGTAATCCCATTGACCTCATGATTTCTACTGGCATAACTGTATTATATGATCCTGAATCAATCATACAATTTTTTAGCATCTTTTCATTAATTATTAATGAGAGAAAAAATGGGTCAACAACTTTTGGGGAAGAAGTTGTATTCAAGAAAATTTGAGGAATCTTAGACATTAACACCTCAACTTCCTTCCCTTTGGTAATTGGTTTCTTGCTAACATTTTCTGGACTTTGAGCCTTTATTATGGGCACACTGTTCAACAATGACATTACATTTTCCTTATGTTCTTTAATTCTCATCATCTCTAGAAATGGTACCTTAACTATCATTTGGGACAAACATTGACCCATCTCTACTAGAGCATATTTCACATCTAAAGATTTTGATTTATCAATAGTGATATCATTTTCCTCATTGTGTTCATTTAGAGCTGATTCTTTTAATTTTTTATTCTCTATCTTTTGAACAGGAGTACTTGTTTCTTGTTTTTTCAAATCTCCTTCTTGTACAACATTTGGTTCTAGGGCTTTTGTAATGATTTTGACCTTATGTTTATGTACATTTTCACCAGGTCTTTCCTTTCTTTGCAAATTCTTAGTGTCTATCTTATTTTCTTTTATAAAGACACCTGATGGTTGGCTACTAGTACCACCCACTACTTTGTTTCTCAAATGGTATTTGTTTCTAGCTTTGTTCACTAAATCTGCAGTTATCCTAGCTTTCTCTTCATCTGAAGCTTTTCTAATAAATGGAACATCCTGATTGTCTTGAGCATAACATCTTATATGATCATCAATTCCGTCAGTTTCACTATCAGATAAGATCTGTTGATGATGATTTTTCACCCTCCTTTGAGAAATACAAGTCATGATTTTCATTTTCACTGTCTGATTCTATATCATGGCATGAGTAAGTATTTGTCATACTATGATCACACTGTTCACCCTCATCATTTCCCTATTCTTCACTTACTCTCAAATCTAAGGAAATGATACAAAAATCAGGGTTATGAGGGGCTTCACAAGCCTCACACCAAGGATCATCATTGCAAAAATGGACAACATTTTTATGTAGAGGGTATAGAGTTCTGTTATCTATCTTTTCTTTTCTAGGTAAAATAACAAGCTTCCCATCCTTGAACTAAGTTCCATAAGGATGGTTCTGCATTCTATTTTGAGGATTGTATGTAGGATTATAAGAAGGCCTATTGTTCTGAGGAGCCCTATATTCCTTATACTCGGGTTCTTTTAAATTGCTCCTACTAAACCTTGAGTCATCCCTCCTATTCAATTTACTAGATACTCTTCTGTTCATTTCAATATTGACTGCTATTTTATAAGCATCAGTAAGAGTTCTAGGGTTTTTATCTCTAAGGGTATATCCCATTTTAGAATCAAAGGCATTCAAATAAGTTGCTAGACATACCTCTTCATCCAGCCTTATCTTTTGAAATAGCTTGTGCATAGCTCTTTGAAACCTTGTATTAAACTCAGTAACCTCTTCATTGTAATTCTTCTTGATATTACTGAATTCATTCAACAAAAAGCCTTTATTTTCTTTATCTCCATACTGATACTTAAATAATTCAATCAACTCATCCATAGAAACAATAGATCCATTAGATAGGCTCCTAAACCATTCTCTTGCATCTTCTACTAAAGACTGAACAAATAATTTCATTAACACATCTTTATGGGTGATATTTAAATCATCAACAAAATCATTGAACTTTCTTAAATATGTTTCACAGGAAATAACATTGTTACTTGCAAACTTTGGGAGCTTCTCTCCTATATCACCCACATCTTTAGGGAAAGCATTAGGATATCTAGGGATAAAAACAAAGTTAAATTGTTTATACCTTTCAGTATGCAGTGGTTTTCTTTGAAAACTATCATCTTCCTTGAAAGTGGTGGTTTTTGTTCTACAAGTAGCAATATTCTCTGGTCCAGTATGAGAATATTTTGAAGACTGCAAGAAATCTATCTTTTTCTTAATTTTAACTATTACAACTTCCATTTGTGCTTTTTCCAACATTTTCTCCATGGTTTCTTTTTCAATTCTCAACTTTTCCAAGTCAATATCCAACTTGGACATTTTCTCTATCAAAGGCTTCTGAAACTCCAGCTCTTGATCTCTGTGTTCACTCATTTTTTGTTTACCTTTGTCCTTATATGAAGTAGAAGCCTTATGAGTGAGTAGTATTTCTTGGTCCTTTTGAGACCTCTTTGTATCTTTCATGTTTTGATGTCTTGAAGATCTTCTTTTGCTCTTACCAGCATCCTTATGCTCAAGTTTTTTCTTTCTCATTTCTCTCTCCGTTTTCATTTGTTGAACTAGGGTAAGTTGTTTCATGATGAACTTTTCGTCATTTACTAGCACATCAGAGGGAGCATCTTCAAAATCTGAACAAGATGTACTTGTCTCTTCTCTCTCATTTGAAGTAGAAGTGACTGTAGGTGTTTCTAAAACTCTTTCACAGCTTCTTCATACTCAGAAGTATTTCCATCATGAGAATGTTGATTGTTGTTCATGGTTCTCCTAACAATACCTTCTTTACCTCTTGGAGGGCTTTCATCCATACTAACTTGGTTTTTATTTTTTCTACAAGACATTTACATCCTTGAGGAAGGTGGGATTCCACCACATAGAACCTTCTTATGATCACTTCTCATCCTTGACCTAGTATTCATTCTGAAATATAATTATCAACTTTGCACTAATCTCAGAGATTTCCTTTTAGAGTCGCCACCCAATGATTTCGGATGAATGAATACTTATCAAAGTATAATTTTGACAACCATAGCTGGTATGATATGTAAAAATCTTAAAACTTCAAAACACCAGAGAGCTCTGACTACTTGGACAAGAGATATTCTAAAATTTCTTTGACCAGACTTTATAATCTCTAATTCCCCAGTAGATTCGCCAATTTGTTAGGGTTTTTTCTTGCAGGGCCTCTAAAGATCCTTGAATACTTGAACAACTCTATGATTCCCAATTCTTTTGATACTCTGACTCAAGTAAGAGAAAACACTAATTAATGAGGTATTTTCATAACACTGGGGATACCTATTATCACCTCCTTCTTTTTTGAGATTCACTGACTTAGGCAGGTCTTACCTATGACTGATTACTAACTTGATAGTATCTTTAGAGTGGATTTTACTTATGTGTTGAATGCTCTATTTTTAGATGGGCATGTATATAACAATGTAGATAATTATGACTATTCTAAGAACAATCTTGACAATCCAAATCAATATCTTAATGATAGTAGACAACAACATAATAGGGAATTTCATCTTTCTTTCCTTTTGCAATTCTTGTGAATCTAGGAGGAATAACCTATTGATTTAATCTTCAATAAATCAACAAACTTCAACTGTAATCACATATGAGTACAATTGATTCTACACAAATATTCTTAAAAGTAATTGGTTTAAATGATATTGAATATGTGGATGATGATAGATTACCAAACCAATTCCTAGACCAGATCCTATCCTTGGGCTTATAGAGTTAATAACTAAAGATCCACAGAAACAAAACAAAATATTGTAAGCTTCCTTACAACCTACATGAAATTAGGATAAAATTCCTTATAAACTATCCTCTCAGCTCTAAAATATTGTATCAAATCCTCAAATATTGTTATGCTCCCTGAAACTACTCACAAAACTTAGTTCTTTCCTTGAAAGAAACTTGCAAGCAATTAGATAGTTACCTTGTAACCAATATGCTTAAAGATGCCTTACAGATTTAAACATAAAAGAGCATACACAAAAAGTAAAGAGACAACAATAAGATAGAGTAAAATTGCACTGTATTTTATTCATATGGTTCTTCTTCAATACATGAAAAGCTTAAAAAAGATTGAAGACACAGACACAAATCAAGGAAGTCTGATTTTCAATATATTTCATCCTCCTTAGCTTTTACAATTTTGGGTCTATTTATAGGTCTTTAACCATCTTGGAATACTTAATGTTAGAATGCAACAAGCTTTGGATGGTTTAAGGAACCTAACCCTAAAAGTACAAAAAAGATAAAAATAGAGAATGTTGAAGCGGTGGAGAAACAAAAACAAGGGATGAAATCTGATATTCTTTTGTCTTCTTCTAGAATCTGGTGCCTTAGTTTGACAATGTTCAAGATAGCTTTTGATATTTATATCAAGATCAAGTGACTACCATTACAGGCTAACTTACACTTATCTTTAGTAGTAACTAACCTCCCTGTGCTCAATGATCAGGCGCCAAGTATTCACTTTCACTCTTCATCCAAGATTTCCTCCTCTACCATAGGCTTCTTCTCCTTGGGCTTGGTCATCAGGTCCCATGCTATCACTTCATCTTCTATAGGCCATTTAAACCTCTATGTACTCTATACTTGCACCTTCTATCTTTCACATCTGACATATGTGATGCTTTTAACATCCATTAAGAATTTGTTCATGTCAGTTTCTACCTTGAAGGCTTCATCCAAAATCTTATTGAAACCTTCCAAATCCAAATCTGATCCTGAAATAAATGCCTCACTGTTGGGCATTCTTCTATCAAATTCACTTCTCCAGGCCTCTAAAGCCTTAACTTGATCATCTTCTCCTTTCAAAGGAGGAACAAATCTATTAAAATTTAGAGAAAATAGGCTTAACTTAGCCTCTACCTGATTCAACTTACCTTTAAATAATGACAAGGCTATATTAACCTTTTTGATTTCATCCTCAACCTCAATTACAACCTCGGGTAAATCTGATCTAAAGGGCTACAAATAAGCAATCTTTTCAAATAATTGAACCCTAGGAGACCAATTAACAAAAAAGGGGTTCAATATGGCAATATACCCTGTCACTTCTGTATGCAAGGTGGACAATTTATTGTAGGCATTTAGGTTGACATATATTTTGTTTTTGAGAATAGCAATCCTATGTTGTAGAATGCATTTAAATGCATTTAGGGCTATCTCATTCTTCTTTTTGCCTAGATCTTCCTTCTCAACTACTTCCTCTGATTTTTCCTTTTCCTCTATCTATAAAGGTTGTTCTGGAGGCACATAAACCACTTCAGCTTTCTCTTCTAGTTCCTTTAGCAACTCAACAATTACCTTATCTTGCTGATGTATCTTTATGTGGCATAATTCCCAATCCTTTTCTAGGGCACTAGTTTCCTCAATCAAAATGCTACACTTCTCAGAAAATTGTTTTGTCTTGTCTTCATTCAAGTGAGCCCAATGAGTCATAATCTGAGAAATCTCCAGATCTCCAGTGTTTTGTACAGTCAAGACCATTTGGTTCCCCACCATGTTCTCCTGAATGTTGAATAATTGAGGGTTTTTTTCTTTGGGACATAGGCTCCACATGGCAAAGGCTTGTGATTTTGGACTATATCCAAATCCTTTTATTATGTCACCCATTTGAACCTCACTTGCCAATTTAAGTTCTGGCTACTTTCTAATTTTGTCAATAATGAATGTTGAGGCTAAATCCCAGCCATCAGCAAGCAAAATGCCACTATTCAAAACCATTTTCCTTGCCTCTTCTAGAGAGACATCCTCATTGTTAGTGTCATATGCTTGTAGAGCTAACAAAGCCTCATTTGTTACTGTTTCCTCTCCATCTACCTTCAATTGAGCCCTTATTTGTTCCTTCTTGTGCCACCTCAAAAAATCCTTGAACTCATCAGTCTTGACAAAATTGTCATCACTTAGAAATTGTTGTTGATGCAATAACCTCTCATCTATGCATGCCTTAAGAGGAAATTCAATATTTTCTTCCTCATCAAGTTTTTGCCTCTTCCCCTTTCTAATTATCTTTCTTAGATTATTATCATATAATCTATTTCCAGGAATGAGGGCACTTGTTCTATCTCCTTTCTTCTCTTTCCAAATAGAGGAGGTTTGACCAGGGTCAACTTTTTGCCTCTTTGTAGCAGGCTCTTCGACATCATCTGGCTGTGACACTTGAGATAGGTCAATGATGTGGCCTTGTTCTCCTTATACCTATGCTACCTCTGTAATATCCTATTGAGGTTGATCAAATTGAGGTGGACGGGCATAATCACCATCACTATCACTCTCATATTCTGATTGTAAATACTCAGGCTCCTTTGCTCCTTTCTTATCAAAAAAATTATCCAATTGTTCACAAAGTACATAAAAATTATCAAGCATGGCTTTGATCTTATAAAAATATGCTAAGTCAGGGTAAAACCCTCCAAAAGACAATCCATTTCTCTTTATTTGTTTTTCTAGATTCAACAATTCCTTAATCCTCTCCCTTCTTGTTCTTATCTCATCTTCATCAAGGAGATTTCTTGTAGCATCCGCCTCAACATAAAAACCATGCACATTTGTATTGGGGATGGTAGGAGTTAGAAGTTTCCTAGCTCCTGCAATGAATCTCTCTGGATCAATATATCTATATAATGCTGCCCTCATGTTGCAGCTCTCCAACCATACGCTCACATGATCAATAGCACCCTTTCCAATGGTAAAGTTAAAGATTTTAAACTATCTAGGGGTTAAGGTCCCCTTTCTATGTGGTGCAAAATGTTCATTGTCTATCAATAATAATTGCCAGATAAACTTCATGGAAGAAACTCTGGATGTCACATGATAGGGTAGGACATGAGGTGGATGTGTGCATCCATATACCCTAATCATGGTAAAATTTTCTTCTAAGAAAAAGTCTCCCCAGTTTTGATCACCCTCCCATTTGTCTACATACTCACAAGGTCTCAACAACTACAACACCTTTACTAGGAGTCTAGTTTTGTTGATACTCATGCTCTGCATTAATGGATATACAATCCAATTTTCAAATCCAAAAAATTCACAGTCCTTGGATGTATAATTCCATATCCTAACCCAAAATTGAATAGGATTAGGTCAGTCCTGGAAAATCCTCTGAGGATTCAAGTTGTTCACATTCATAATCCCATAGTTAAAATGCAATAACAAATGCATCAGGATTGAATAGTGGAAGAACCTAGGTTCTTTCTCTTTGGGATCCTTCATCTTCTTCTGCGTAGCTACAAATCCTTCATGCATTTTGTCAATAATGTACTGTATGTAGTCATATAACTGGTTTTAGAATGCAGCTCTTGCAAGTCTAGTACCATCATCAAAATTCTAGCATTTATTTTATCTTCTCTTCCATCTATTCCTAACACTCTACATAAAGCATAGGCAATATACTTAATATAGAAATGTAAGTCCTTAAAATAGTAGGGTGCAGTCCCAGGTATAGGAGTAAGATGGTTCCTAACCTCCTTAAGCATATTCTTTTGTAATTGACCCCTAGCAACACCAGGTTTTAACCTATACCTCTCCTCTTGCTTACTAATATTTATCTTGGTAGACATGGTATTGTATAAGCCAAAGGCTTGCATAAATGAATTCCTATTTAACATTAATAGGGCAATACCATCATTTTTCTTGATTGTCCTAGACAGAGCATTATAGTGGCTAGCAAGACCTAGAAATAATTCTACATCTATATAGACATTAGGGACAATTAACCTAGCAAGACCACAAGTCCAAGGGTTTGACACTGGGATGGCCTTATCAGAATTATTATAGAAGTAATTGTAAAGAGAAAAACCTATTGATCCTGGAGTGTGAGCATCTCTGATCTCACAGTAGTCATCTATCAGCAAATTTTCTTTTTCCCTCTTATTCTGTGTGGACCCCAGCAATAGCTTCAGGACTTCATCAGAGAAATTCCTCTTCCCTTTTGCATCATTGTGTAATTCATCACTTCTTCCACTGGTGGAAGACACACCGATGACCTTACTCATATTGCTCTATTTCAACCCTTCATTTTACCGATATTGAAACAAATCTCCTTTTAGGACTCACCACTCTTCTCTGTACACTGTTTGGCAATTCAAGAAGCTTGATAACCAGAGAATTACCTTGCAAATGATCAATTTCTACCTTCTGAAGATAAAAGACCTAGCACTTCTTCACTCTACAATTTTGGATGCAAGATAAGTGAAAATGAACCTACAATCAACTCTTTATGGCAACTCTTCCAAGTACATAGCTCATTATTGGAAAAACAATCAATTTTTCTTTCAAGTTAACATGTTGTGGAATTGATTGAAATCCTAGCCATAGCTCATGAGTGTTACAGGAAATCAAATTCATATGAGTGTGTCTTCAGAAAAACCTTTATAAAATATGAATATGATGACATTTCTTCATATGATTGGTTCTTTGTCAGACATCTCAGCTACTCCTTTTCATACGACAATTAATTTCCTAGATTTTCATTGGTCACTGAATCTCCATGTTGTCATATCAGTAACTACCACCTTTTATCATTTTTCATATTTAGCGACCACGTGACTATGTTGTATCTCCTTGTCACTGACCAAATCTCTTAAACCTCAATTCTTTTGGAGATATAGCAACTATATTTTTTTCTTTACTTAGCTAACCACAGTTACCTTCTGGCAATCACGCGACTACATGAATCAAAGTTTCTAGATAAGATGCTTAACTCAGAGTTTATTTGGAGACCCCGCGACTAGCCTTTATCTTTACCTTTAACTATTATTGCTAAGTCGCTGAGTGTTTATTTCCCATTACAGACCCCACGACTAACCTTAGTTGCCCAATTGCTGATTAAAAATGCTATGTGATATTTCTTTCAGAGACTATGCTACAACCTTTACCTTTTGATTTTAATTTAGAGACTACGCGACTAAAGGTTATTTCATTGTCACGAGAACTTTTTCTTATCATGCAAATCTGATGGAGACTTAGCGACTACCTTTGATCTTATTACACTTAACATCTGACGGTTGCGCTAAGTCGCTGAGTATATTTTAAAAGCTTTTAAATCATTTGGAGACTACGCGACAATACATAACTGTAAACCTTTAATCTCTAAATCTCCAGATGACCTTTTCATTTTGGGAGACCACACGACTAACCTTCATTTTTTTTGTTGTAGACACATGTCTCCTCGAATTGTTTGTCTCTTAATCACTGGTTAAACACTGAATTAGCATCTTAATCCAGCGACAACCTGATTGCCATATATTCTAAACACCTTGTGGTTTGTCGCTAAGTCTCAGCATCTTTCACTAAACTGTCATCTTATTTGGAGACTACGTGATACAACATTTAACATGTCACTTAATTGTATTTCAATCTGGAGACCCCATGACTAAAGCAATCGCTAAGTCTCATAAAAAATCACTAACTGCTGTATTTTTTGCATGACACCGTGACTTAACTGTTTGCTTAAGTAATTCTTAATGACATGTTTCTGCATTGGGAGACTTCACGACTGAAGGGTTTCACCAAGCCTCATAACAAATAAGCAATATTCTATTTCTTCAAGAGACATCCCGACAATAGTTAATCACCAAGTCTCATAAGTTTATGGAATATGCTTCTAGGATCAAGCGACTAGGCGACCATCATAAAAGGCACATGACTTAAGTTTTCCAAAAAGGTAATGCAAAATTAGAAACTTGATTGTCATTTTAGGGATTTTTTGCATTTTACTTAGAATAGAGCTTATGGTTTTGGGTTTTTGCATTGCTCATGTGGATTTTGACCTAAAGACTCAGAAATTTCTTAGGGATACTTAAAAAATGTGACATACTTTCTGACTTGGAACAGAAAATGGCATGAAGGCAAAAAAATTTTAGGGCAAAGTAGAAAAACCTGGAATACAACCAACATGCTCCTCATGCAATGTCCTCAATACAATCTCCAAGTGCTCAATGTGTTCTTCTTTGGTTTTGTTTAATATGAGTATATCATCAAGATAAACAACCATAAACCTACATATGTTGTCTTTTAGCACTCTGTTCATCAATCTCATAAATGTGCTAGGGGCTTTACTAAGCCCAAATGGCATGGCAAGCCATGCATATAGACCTTTTGTGGTTTTGAAGGTTTTCTTCCATTCATCACCCTCCTTATTTCTGATTTGGTGGTAACTACTCTTGAGATCCAATTTTGTAAAATATTGAGCTCCTCCAAGACAATCCATTAGATCCTCTATCCTAGGAATTGGGAATCTATATCTAATTGTTATTCTATTGATTTCTTTGGAGTCAATACATAGTCTCCACTTACCTCCTTTTTTGGATGTTAGCACCACTAAAACTGCACAAGGGCTTATGCTCTTCTTCACTAGACCTTGATCAAGTAACTCTTGTCCTTGTCTTTCTATCTCCTTATTCTATTTAAGAGTCATTTTATAATAAGCTTTATTGATGAATGATGACCTTGGAATGAATTCAATTTGGTGGCTTATTTTTCTTTGTGGTGGTAAAATTGTATGTGATCCATCAATAACAATGGCTTTGATCTGCTCCAATTTTTTTTACTTCTTTTAGAAAAGGTGTGTTCAACTTTCTTCTCTTCTTTAGGCTTCATCATAACAGCTAAGCACTCTCCAACTTCCCCCCTGAGATCACTTCAAAATTCTCTTCCACCAACTACCAATATATTAGGACCACTAGGTTTCATCTCATCTTCCTCCACCAAAGACTAGATCTTGTAGGTTACTCCATCCTTCTGAAATGAATAGGAGTTTTTCTCCCTATTGTGCATGGTTTTTCTATCAAATTTTCATGGTATTCCCAGCAATAGATGGAAGGAATCAATAGGTAACACATCACAGAGAATCCTATCATTATATCCTCCAATTGCAAAATCAACCCATACTTGTTTATTTATTACGATATTTTGTCCCTTATTCAACCATGTAACCCTATAAGGATGATCATTAGATATCATACTCAGACCCAACTTTTTTACTACTTCCTCTAAGATGATGTTGTCAGTTGACCCTGAGGGTATTATCACTTTTCACACATTACCAAGAATCTTTCATTTCACCTTGAAGAGTGACCTCCTTTTCTTAGGCTCTTCTCTAATTGGTTCTTTGATTAGGACCCTTCTTATTGTTAGGTTCTCACCACTCTCTGAATCAAGATGGATCTCAAGAGACTTCACACTACTAGTGTCTTCTTGTACATAGTTAACCCTTCTTTTTTATTAAGAAGAAGTTGCTTTGTTAGGGAACCTATAAGAAGGATGACTAAACTGATGATAGTTGTAGCACTTCATATTTTCAAGAAAGGAACCTCTACTAGAAGCTCCAAATATTCCTCTACCACTTCTACTAGGACCTCTTCCTTTACCATGATTACATCTACCACTAGATTCACTTCTTTTCTCTATTAACCTAGCCTCCCCTTGTGATCTTGACTCACTGCATCTACTACCACAGTTCCCTCTATGGACTCTTATGTTTCTACCTCTCCCTCTACCTCTACTAGTGGCTTCATGCTTCTTCTTTCTCTTTTCTTCTACCTGAAGAGCCTATTGATAACATTTATGCATTGTGGTAGGTGTCAAAAAGCTAATCTCTTCTTGTATAATCCATCTTATCCCATTAAAATATTGTTCAAATTTAATAATATCATCCTCTGTCACCTTGGATCTCTAACACACTTTGTATAACTCCTCATTATATATACTAACCTATAGCTCCCTTTGTCTTAGATTATGCCATTTCTTGTGGAATTGTATCTCATAGTCATCAGGGATATAGGTGTCTCTAATCTTGGCAACCATACCCTTCCAAGTAGAAATAGTGTTCTTTCCTTCTTTTTTCTCTCATCTTGCAGAAACTTCCACCATGTTGAGGTAGCTCCTCTTAGTCTAGACTTAGCCACCTTCACCTTTTGTGCTTCTGTCACATTCACATATTCAAAATAGTTTTCTGACACTTCTATCCACTCTATCACTAATTCTGGCTCCATTTTTCCACTAAACAAAGGTAAACCCTCTAGGGATTTTCCACCCATGGCTTTCAATGCTCTAAGAGATTATTCTTCTTGAAATATTGGATAAGGCTCTGGCACTTCATCTTCTACTACCACTGAATTCCCTTTACCTTCTTTACCTTTAACCTTTTCACTCAATTCTTTGGTGTTGGCTTTGAGTACACCAAGCTTACTTTCAATTTTTGGAAATCTTTCCCTTAGGATTCTATTCTCCTTTTCTTGGTCATTGACCATCTTTTCCAACTCTGCATTGGTTACCATCCTTGACTCACTTACTGTTTCAAGATCAAACATACACTTCCTTAGCCCAAATATTTTTTGATCTCATACCAATCTAATAGGAAGGATCCTATCCTAGAGTCAACTTGAATCTTCTTAAGGTCACTTTTGACACCTTCTAAGGGTTTTCTTCTTATCCTTAATCTTGGATAACTCACTTTGTTCCCTCCTCCTATTCCAAGGGCCTCACTATCAAGGGTAAATAAAAATATTTCTTGAATTCACTAAGGTAAATTTACTCCAACTAACACTATGAAACTTTGTAGGATTTACTTGTCTTAGGTCCATACAACTTCATCAAATCTTGAGTTCCTTTTTCCCATAGTTCATTCACTCTTTTCATCAAGCTCCAGAATTCACTGGTTTAAGGGCTAGTAGCCCTATTAGCCCTAATTTGGTGCAAAAAAACTTATAACTTAAAAAATTACAAAGTAACCTCAAAAATAATCACTGATCCTTACATCCTTTTAGACATCATTCATTAATATTTTTAGGGTTTGTGGTCACCAAGTTGTCTGTACAATACTTTTTGCAGACTAGGTATTTTTTCCTTAAAAATAGGGCTAATTGCATTGTTTCAAACCAATTATTGATGAAATGGATTCATCAAATAATTAAACTATTTTTAGGGCTTCATCAATACCCTAAAAATTCTCTCCAACCCTTAGATACCTCAATCCAATCCAATCATGGATTCAATCATCGACTGTCATCGACTTGCTCCTAGCTGGGTATCCACTGTCTCACCTAGGGAAAGCTATTAAAACAAGAAAATGATACCACCTACAACTGTATAAAAATGATTAGAATTTACAAGGCTTCCACTTTACATCCTCCATGGGACATAAATATCCCATGGTGGGAATTCATTGTGGAGCCATATTTACACACAAAATCTTACACTAGCAGTGAACAATCTAGGAAGGTTTTGTTTTTATTTAAGAAACTCAAACTATAAAAAATATCACAAGAACTAATTAAAGAGAAAGGAAAAAATTATATGAAACTATTCTCCACATAAAAATAAGTTTTTCAATCCATGTTCAATGAATTCCAACTAAATCTTGCAAAACTGTGTATAGTCCAATAAATTATTAATAAAATTCTTCTTGGGAAATGTAACCAAAATTTGTCCTTGACCTCTATAAAATAATTTTAAATTCCTTATATATGTTCCCTAGGCTCATAAAAACTACCTATCCTAACCCATATCTTCCATTAGGGCATTTTTCAATTCTTTTTCAAATGTTGTCATGCAACATTGGAAAGTAGTAAAAGTTGCTCAAGCAACATTTTTACAAATTTAATCTCTTTGACCATTTCATTTCTCTGACCCAATGAATGGGTTCCAAAATGCTTCAAACCTATCCCTAGACATAATTACAATTCAAATTGGCCCTTTTGTGCACTCTAGGTCCTCTTTTCACATATTGCCACCTTTTGGCTTCTAAAACATAAATGGGGTCTTTTGGACCAAAATTGGCCACAACAAAAACACAATACTACAAAAAAAACACAACATCAACCAGCTAACACAACCTTACTTCAGAACATGACCATAAGAAGTTCTTCCACACCAAAGTATGAGGGTTACCCAATCCTAACCCTTAGGAGCTTCTACACCACAAATCCACATTAGTATATGGACATAATGTGAAATAATCATCTTTACCATACCATAAACCACAATCAATTGTTCCCTTAAGGTATCTGAATATGTTCTTAACAAAAAAAAATGTGATTCCTTTGGTTATTCTTGAAATCTAGAACCAATTCAAAAAAAATTCATAATTTTTGGTCTAGTTTGTGTGAAATACAATAGTTCATTGATCAGAGATCCATATCTAGTCTTATTTTCATTAGGTGTATAATAAATACTTTTCAACTTGCAAAAAGTAACCACAGGTGTACCAAAAGTTTTTGAATCATCCATACCAAATTTATTTAATAATTCTTTCACATACTTAGACTGTGTAATGAAAATACCTTTATCTCTTATTGTAATTTGCAGTCCAAGAAATTTTTTTGTCTCACCTATCATGGAAATCTCAAATTCCTTCTACATCTCATCAGAAAATTCTTCACTCAACTTTTCATTTCCACCAAAAAATATATCATCCAAAAATACCTCAACAATCAAGATATTATCATTAACAAATTTCAAATACAAATTAATGTCAATCGTACCTTTAATGAAACCAATCTTCAATAAATTATTATCTAACCTCCTATATGAGGCTCTAGGGGCTTTCTGTTGGAGATTTACTTCTGCCAGCTAGTTGATTGTAGGTTTTTCATTGATAACAACATATAATATACAGTAGTATTCTATATGTACTTATCATAATGATGTTATTAATCCTTGTGCAGTTATATCCATGTTCTAGACATGTTGTTTATGTTTTGTTCATACACACAGACTCAGATATGAAGTTTCAATTGTGTTGTGTGATTCTGTTAGTGTCAGTTACAGTTTCTGGAGTTTGTATGTACAGAGCCAACATATTGCATTGGTTCTTGAGTTGCACCTATCTTTAGGATATGTGTGTGTATATTCAATATTAGTTATGAGTTGAAGATATTTATCTAAAGGCACCAGACATGTTTCAACAAGATTGCAATGTTAGAGTTAATTTGGTGAGGCTGACTTTGTGAAGTGTCATGTCTATTCAATTTATATTGCATGGTTGTGATTATTCTTGCATGGTTAGTTAAGACGACAAGGATGTTATGAAGAGTTTCCTAATAGGTCCCATGATATCATACCTTTAGGAAGATACTTATAGTAGTTCATTTGTGGAATGCTAAGTGTGAATGATAAGATAAGAGACTAAAAAAGTACAGAGAAGAATATCAGTTGTGTTTCATTCATCAAGGATCTATGTGAAGAAGAAGTGAAAGATTACAATAGATTGGAACTGGTCAAGATAGTAGGTCTACTCTATAGTTCATCATCAAATATAGTGCATATCTATTCTACAAAAGGTTGTAGCCTTCACCATTGAAGCACTGACCTTTTTGACAGTGAGTCCTCACCCTTACCAGGGTTATTTGTAAAAGACTCCTAACAGGGTTAGACCCTTAACCAAGTCACTATACTTATTGCATTGTAAAGAACAACTCCTAACAGGGTTGCAAGATCTTCTAATAGGGATTATAATAAAAAAGCATAGTTCATTGTGGGTGTTAATTCTCACCGGGGTTTTTACCATTTGGTTTCTCCATAACCAAATTGTGGTGTTGTCTATTGTGTTATCTGAATGTGCATTTACTTTATTGTATTATGGAGTTAATAAAAGAAAATAATTAAATAAGCTGATAACTAATTCACCCCCCCTCTTAGTTATCCTTTGGTAATATTCTAACAATTGGGATCAAAGCCAAGTGCATTGAAGAAGAAGCCTAACAGCTTAAGGTAGATCAAATGGCATACTTCAGAAAAGAGAGTCCTAAGTTCGATGGAGAGAATTATCTGGATTGGAAGAACAAAATGATAACACATCTACAGTGTGTTGGTTTTGACATCTTTAAGATAGCCACACAAGAATTTGTTATTCCCTCTCTAAAATACCTCTCGAGAGATGATTCTACTAGTAAACAAAAGGATAAATTCAAAGCCAATGAAGTTTCCAAAGAAGCCCTTATAAGTGCACTATCTGACAGTGAATTCTCTGAGATCAAGAAAGTAGACAAGGCATCCATAATATGGAAGTATTTAGAAGACATGTTTAAAGGAGATATCCAAGCAAAGAATGTGCATAGGAAGACATGGAAAAATAAATACAACAACCTTGAAATGTTACCTGAAGATAACATCAGAGCCTACAATCAGAGGATAAATGAAGTAGTTTCTGGAATTAAAAACAATGGTGGAGAAATTTCAAAAGAAGACATAACGGACAAGCTGATGACTAAATTAATAGTAGAATATGAGAGAAAGATCAATATTCTTGATGAAACCATGCAATTTTCAAAATACTTCAAGAGAGAGACTTTGATCAGTAAAATCTCTACATTTGAGATATCAAGATTGAAGATTGAACCCAAAAGTGAAACAACTTTCAAAGTCTCAATCCATGGTAAGAAACATTTACACATCTCTACCAATAATGAGAAAGAAGAAGCTAATGAAGAACTAGAAGAAATCATTTCCATGATTGCTAAAAGAGAAAAGAAAGGCAAAGGAAAATATGAAGGACAAATTCCATTCAAATGTTTTTCATGCAACAAGATCGGTCACTTTGCATCCAAGTGTCCTACAAGAGTAAAGAAATTTAGATATGATTATAAACCTAAATACAGGAAGGAATGCTATCATGCTGAAGAACGTGTAACTGATGAAGATTTAGGAGAAGATGAAATTGGATTAATTTCCCTTAAAGACATGGAAAAATTTCTTGAGGATATGGACATTGAAGATGAAAAGGAAGCACAGGAGTTAGCCCTAATTTCCAAAGCAGACATCAAAACTGATTGGATCATTGATAGCAGATGCTCTCACCACATGATAGGTCATAAAGATAGATTTGTTCATCTAGACAAGTACAAAGGTGGTATGGTTATATTTGGAGATAACACTCCCAAACCTATCATAGGCAGAGGATCTATCACCCTGGATGGAAAGAACAAGACAAATGATGTTCTATATGTTGATGGATTACATCACAACTTACTAAGCATTGGATAGCTACTTGACAAAGGTTATCATATGGAATTCAAAGACAAAAAATTCATCATTAGCAACAAAGAAGGAGACATGATTGCATCAGGCTCAAAAACAAAAGGTAATGTTTTTCAACTCAATTCAGATGTAAGTTGTTTTGTTGCAAAAGTGGATGGCAATTGCTTATGACATAAGAGACTCTATCATATCAATTTTGATAATATAGTAAAGATAAGCAAGGTCAAGGCAGTTAGAGACCTTCCAAGTATTGCAAAACTAGTTGACACAATGTACAGGGAGTGTGTTATGGGAAAGCATGTAAGGAGCTCTTTCAGGAGCAAGCAAAACTCAGCTGAGAACAAGTTAGACCTAGTGGATATAGATTTATGTGGTCCTACTCAAACCAGAACATATTATGGAGAAAGGTATTTCATTTTGTTTGTTGATGATTTTTCAAGGATGATGTGGGTTGTCTTCTTAAAGGAGAAGTCTGAAGCCTTTAAGAAGTTCAAAATATTCAAAGCTAAAGTTGAGAATGAATTTGGATTAAAACTAAAATGTCTAAGACTAGATAGAGGAGGAGAATTCACCTCTAACCAGTTTTATGACTACTATGAAGAACATGGAATCAAAAGACAGTTGAGTGCACCCAGAACCCCTCAGCAGAATGGGATAGAAGAAAGAAGGAACAAGATCATACTTGATACATTGCGCACTATGATGATTGAAGGAAATGTTGCGCACACATATTGGAGAGATGCAGTCAATACAATAGTCTATACTTTCAACATAACAAAACTAAGGCTAGGCATGGATAAGACACCTTATGAACTTTGGTTTCGTAATGTACCTATAGTAAAATACTTCAGAATCTTTGGCAGCAAGTGCTACATCAAGAGAGATGATGGTGTTGGTAAGTTTGATGCTAGAAGCGATGAAGGTATTTTCCTTGGTTACTCTACTAAAAGAAAAGTGTATAGATGTTCAATTTGAGATTAAAGAAGATAATTGAAAGTACTCATGTAAATATTGATGAGAAGTTCATGATTCAAGAGAGGTACTATGAATATGCACCTATGACTGTGGATGAATCTAGGCCTAGTAGTAAAGACACTGTTATTGAATAAATGTTTGATTGCATTGATGTATCATGTAATGAACCTAAATCAAGAAAAGAAGTATCACAGATTACAGATAAAGATGTCACACCAAAAGTTTCAAAATTCACATCTAGATACCATTCAAAAGATGATATCATTGGAGATCAAAGAAGCAGTGTTTTGACTAGATCCAAAGAAAAAAGTTTAACTATGGATGAAGAGGTATGTTTACTTTCATAGATTGAACCTTTAAATGTTGAAGATGCTTGCAAGGATTCTGATTGGAAGAAGGCAATGGAAGAAGAATTAGATCAAATAATAAAAAATGATACATGGGAATTGGTTCCTAGACCTAGTGACAAAAATGTGATTGGAACAAATTGGGTATTTAGGAACAAGATGAATGAAGATGGTATAGTGGTCAGAAATAAAGAACGACTAGAGTGTAAAGGATATGCATAGAGGGAAGAGATAGATTACACTAACACATTTGCCCCTATGAGAAAATTAGAAGCCATCAAGTTATTCTTGGCCTATGCAACATTCAAAGACTTAAAAGTATATCAAATGAATGTCAAATCAGCCTTTCTGAATAGTGACTTGAAGGAAGAAGTCTACATTAGCTTGAAGGATTTAATCTATCAGATAAACTAGACATGGTATGTAGATTGAAGAAAGCACTCTATAGACTTAAACAGGCCCTAAGAGCTTGGTATGAGAGACTAGATGGTTATCTTACCAAGATTAGATTTAAGAAAGGAGCAGCGGATTGTAACCTATTCATAAGAGAGACACCTAATGGATTATTACTTGTTGCCATATTTATTGATGACATTATCTTTGGAGGTAATGACAAGCTTAGTGCAAAATTTGCAAAAGAAATACATAATGAATTTGAAATGAGCATGATTGGTCCTATAAAATACTTTTTGGGATTAAATCTAAAGTAGACAGATAAAGGGATATTTATAAAGCAGTCCAAATATGTAAAGGAAATACCGAAGACTTTCAAGATGGAAGACTTTAGGCTAGTATGCACTCCTATGATAAGAGGAAGCAAGCTTTCTAAAGAGGATGATTCCACAACAGTTGACAAGACATTATACAAATCTATGATTGGAAAACTTATATATCTCACTCAGTCTAGACCAGACATATCTAAAGTAGTTGGCATTGTTGGAAGATTTGCACCTGAACCAAAATAGAATCACCTAATGGAAATAAAGAGAATATTCAGATATCTAAAGGGAACTATGGACTATGGTTTATGGTATCCTAAATTATAGAATGTACAACTTCATGTGTATACAAATACACTTTGCGCAGGTTGTATTGATGATAGGAAAAGTACTTCTAGAGGATAAATATTTCTTGGAGGTAGGTTGGTTTCTTGGGTAAGCAAGAAGTAGAATTGTATCTCTCAGTTGATAGCAGAAGCTAAATATGTTGCAGCAGCATTAAATTGTTCAACAATGGTTTGGATCAAGCAGATGGTTAAATATTTTGGTATATAGATTGATTATCATGTTTTTGTTCACTCTGATAACACTAGTAATATCAACATGTCCAAGAACCCTGTGATGCACACAAAGACAAAGCACATTGAGATTAAATAACATTTTCTTAGAGAAAAATTTGTAGATAATGAAGTAAAATTAGACTATGTGAGCACCAAATAACAGTTGGCAGATATTTTCACAAAGCCTTTATCAAAATATACTTTTGAGTATCTTAGGGAGAAATTGGGAGTAATTCCCTCCCCTGAGTCTAATTAGATAAAGCAGCAAGAACATCATTCCATAGTGACTGATGAACGGTTGACTACTCTACTTCTAGAGTAGTACCTTTGCCTAATTTCTTATGGAACCCTTTTCCTTTGATGTCAAAGGGGGAGTATATAGTAAGGGGGAGTATAAACATAGATAGAGGAGCTGAAGCAGAGTAGAGGAATCTTTGATGAGGATATTGAGAAGATTGTAAAAAGAAAGAAGACAGCATGTGCTGAAGATGTTTTTAATATCATATGTTGCCATCAATGTCAAAGGGGGAGATTGTTGGAGATTTACTTCTGGCAGCTAGTTGATTGTATGTTTGTCATTGATGACAACATATAATATATAGTAGTATTCTATATGTACTTATCAAAATGATTTTATCAAGCCTTACGTGATTATATTCATGTTGTAGAAATATTTTTTATGTTTTGTTCATACACACAGACTAAGATATGAAGTTTCGGTTGTGTTGTGTAATTCTATTAGTGGCAGTTATAGTTTCTGGAAATTGTCTGTATAGAGCTGACATATTTCATTGGTTCTTGAGTTGCACCTATCTTTGGGATATGCATGTTTATATTCAAGATTAGTTATGAGTTGAAGATATTTATCTAAAGGTGCCAAACATGTTTCAACAAGATTGCAATGTTAGAGTTAATTTGGTGAGGCCGACTTTATGAAGCATCGCGTCTATTCAGTTTATATTGCACGGTTGTAATTATGCTTGCATGGTTAGTTAAGCTGACAAGGATTTTATGAAGAGTTTCCTAATAGGTCCCATTATCTCATACTTTGAGGAAGATATTTATAGTAGTTCATTTGTGAAACGCTAAGTGTGAATGATAAGATAAGAGACTGAAAAAGTACAGTGCAGAATATCAGTTTTGTTTCATTCATTAAGGATCTATGTGAAGAAGAAGTGAAAGATTAGAATACATTGGAACTGATCAAGACAGTAGGTCTACTCTATAGTTCATCATCAGATATAGTGCATATATGTTCTATAGAAGATTGTAGCCTTCACCACTGAAGCAGTGAGCTTTTGGACAGTGAGTCCTCACCCTTAATAGGGTTATTTGTAAAAGACTCCTAACAAGGTCAGAACCTTAACCAATTCACTATACTTATTGCATTGTAAAGAACAACTCCTAACAGGGTTGCAAGATCTTCTAACAGGGATTATTATAAACAAGTATAGTTCATTGTGGGTGTTAATTCCCACTGGGGTTTTTACCATTTGGT
>MU226713.1:114076-134107 GCA_018584345.1 Thuja plicata | reverse complement strand
CCCCCCCCCCCTCCCCTTAGTTATCCTTTGGGACTATTCTAACACTTTCTTCAATCCATATAAATATTTCTTTAATCAAAGAACCATGTCATCTTTAAAATTCAAGGAAAAACCATCCAGATGCTCAATGTAGACTTCTTCCAACTCTCCATTCAAGAATACAAATCTAACATCCATCTTATATACGTTGAATTATTTGTAAGTAGCATATGCAACAAACATTCTATAATCTCTAATTCTAGAAATAGGAGAAAAGGTCTCCTCAAAATCAATACCTTCTATCTAATAATATCCCTTACACACAAGTTTATCTTTTTTCTGAACCACTTCACCATCTTTATTCAATTTTTTTTTTAAATACCCATTTAGTACCAATCACATTCTTGTTCATAGGTCTAGGAACAAGAGTCTGTGTCTAATTCTTTTCCATCTCTTCCAATTCCTCTTACATATATTTGAACCAACTTTCATCTTTTCATTATTCATCAACATCCTTAGGCTTAATCTTAGAAATAAAACAAACTTCATTCCGAGCAATTCTTCCCCTAGTCTCAACACCTTTGTTTATATCACCAATAATCTTATTCTCTAAATGATTTAGCTTTACATACCTTGGTGTCTTTTAATTTTAATTTGTAGATGACTCTTGTGTTTATAAGTCTTCCTCATCTTGAACATCTACATTCTTCTCTACCAACCCATTTTCTAATTTGTATTATTTGCTCGTACAATCTTACTTTCTTCTTCATCATCTAATTCATAACATCAATAAATAACTAGTTTCTGAAAACTTTCATCCATTTTCACATTAGCACTCCTAATTATCTTTCTCAATCTATTATTATAATATTTGTATGATTTCCTCTTTTTATATTAACAAAGAAATATTCCCTCATCAGTTCTAGGATTAAAATTTCCTAAATCTTTATCTATCTTAATGTAACTTTTCTTCCAAATATTTTGAAATACTTCATAGTAGGAATATGACCATACCAAATCTCATAAGGATTCCTACTAGGACCATGCTTAATTTGAATTTGGTTTAGTGTATACACAATAGTGTGAACAACTTCTTTCCAATAGATCTGCAAAATATTTCCTTCAATCATCGTAGTCCTTGCAGTGTCAAGTATTTTTTGGTTCCTTTTCTCTACAATTCCATTATGTTGTGGGATCCATAGAGTAGACATCTATCCATTTATTCCATGCTCTTCACAATATGCATCAAACTCTTGAGATGTAAAATCTCCACCTTTGTTATATCTCATACATTTTTATCTTCATACCCATCTCAATCTCAACCATAGCTCCAAAACTATTGAATTTATCAAATGCCTCATATTTTTCTTTCAAAATGTAACCCACATCATTATTGAATAATAATCAATGAATAAGATGAAGTATCTATCTCCATAGTAACTTCTAGTTCTATTAGGATCACATAAGTTAGTACGCACCAAATCTAACAATCCTCTCGAAGAGTATGTCTTACTTTTAAAAGTATATTTCATTAGCTTACCCAACTAAAATTCCTTAAACATCACATTAGTAGGCTTCAACAATAAAGATAAATATCTTACCATATTTGTAATACTCATCTTCACAATGTTATCAAAATTTACATGAAAAAATCTCTTGTGCCATAAACAAATATCATCAATGTTTGCAATAAAATATCTATTCTCTAAATTATTCAAATGAAATACATTACCTCTGGTCTTTGTAACTTATGCAATTTCCATTCTATTGCTTTGAATGATTCTACACATTCCATTCTTGAATTTTGATTTGTGTCCCTTATCAACTAACTGTCCAACTCTCAAAATATTATGCCTTCATCCTTCAACATATAAAACATCATATGTATTACTCTTACCATAAAGTGTAATTTAACCTCTTCCTTTGATTAAACAAGGAGCATTGTTACCAAATCTAACAATTTCACAAACATAGTCTTCAAGCTTCACAATTTTTCTTTTTTCTCTGGTCATGTGATGTGAACATCCACTATCAATAACCTAATCATCTTTTTGTATCCACATGCAAAACCAAGTCTCTCTCTTCGTTATGATTCTTATCTCTGATAGCAATGAACACGGTCTCATCTTTTCTCTTCTCAGATTCATCATTTGTTTTTCCTTCATTAGTAGCATAGTATCACTTATTCTAATATCTAGGTATGAACTTATACTTGTACTTAGTCTCTTTGTTAGGACATCTAGAAGCAATGTGACCAATATTATTACATGCAAAAAAATTAAAAGGAAACTTTCCTTCATACTTACCAGATCCCTTAGCTAGTTTCTTCGTAAATAGGGCTTCAAGCTCTTCAAGTCTCTTTCTTCTTTCTCAATTTGTTCCCATCCCTTAACATATCTACCAACATTAGATGAACTTTAACCAGAGTTGTATCTTTTCTTATCCTTAAAAATAGTAGCTTTAAATGCAAATATAACTTTAGGAAATTTATCTCTAAATTGAGTCATTTAAAAAGTAGATAACTTACCAATTAATGTATCTCTTGTCATGGTAGTTGGTGTTCTAATTTCGCCAATAGAAGCAACTTTATGATTGTAAACAAGAGGAAAGGATCTTAGGATTTTAGAAACAAACAAATCTTCATGTAAGATTTCACCAATGCATCTGATTCCACAAAAAAGGTTGGTGATCTTATTCACATAGGTAGTAATATTTTCATCTTCACTCATCCTCAATATTTTATATTTTCCTTTTAGACTTTGTAGCTTAGCTTGGTTCACAAACTTATCTCCTTTATATAATATCTCCAATTTTATCCATATTTCATGTGTAGTCTCTAATCCAAAAATGTTTGTATACTCAACATCAGATAAGGCACTCTTCAAAGCTTCTTTTTCTCTCATATTATATTCAAATTCTTTCTTCTCATCAGTAGTCGCAGTAGATAGATCAGTTGGAGGCTTTTTATGTTTCTTTGTAACCATCTAGTGTTATTCACTAAGACATATCAAGTGTGTAATCATCTGATCCTTCAATTTAGTACAATTCATTCTATCAAATCTTAGACTCTCCTTCTTAAAGGTTGACATTCCAGATCTCCTTAAGTGGTCAAGCTTCCCAAAGAGGATACTAGCTCTGATACTAATTTTTAGACCTTAAGGAGCACATACAACTGAGAGATGGGGGGAATCAGTTCTGTCATAATATAATTTTTTTTTTACCAAATGACACAGCTTAGTCTTTGATCTAAATGATAAACATGCAAGAAAGAAATCAACACAGTGAATAACACATAACACTAAGATTTTTGACATGGAAAACCTATTAGGGGAAAAACTATGGTGGGGATGGAATACACAAGATGAATGCACTTAGTAAAACGTAATATACCCTACTAAGATTATTAAAAATGGGAATGCACATTCATTTAGACAGACTTTCTAGAGCTCATTATTCAAATACAATAAGGATATGAATCCCAAGGAAGGCTCACTGCCTTACAAAAATCTCTAATCTCCAATCATATAGGACATACTATCCAAGCTCACGAACTAAAAAACAACATATTTGAAATGCAAAAAAAGTTCCAATGAAGTAAAAACAATCTCTACCTCAATTGAAGATTCCACTCATACCTCTTCTCTTCAGCATCATGCACTCTCTCCACACACTCTCTAATACATTCACAATTACAAAATGATTACATATATATAGACATTATAGTAATTTATCTCAATAAGGTATGTTAGGGAAATAATTTAAAAACAGTATTACATTACACCTCAATAGTCAATTTAATCCATTGAATGTCAGCTAATACATAACAATGATCCCTAACAACATCTTGAACATGCTCTAGATCCATAGATTATGCTACAAACCTTCGGAACATGCTACATAACCAAGTCGGCCAAAAACTTATAAGAACATCAAAATTCCACATGAAATTCACCAAATTGGATCACATAATTGAATTTGATCTAGCAAAAAGAATAGGACATGATAAAAAATTGTAAATAAGCAACATGAAATATGAAGACATCAACATGAACATATCTGATATGAAATCAATTAACTTCTTTGCAGTGTTCTTTAGGAACACTAATAAACAACCACTGTCATAAAATAAAATTACCTTTCAGTATCCATACCACAAACCACTCGAGTTGAGGACACATATCTATGTCCTAAACTCACCACTAGGATAGCAACCAAGAATGTTGCATAACCAATCCACACGGGTTCAAATGCTGAAACACTATCATAGAGTGAATAACCAAAATATAAGTCTTTGATAAATCCATCATAGCATACTCAAATCAGCATCTAAACCTTTTCTACGTGAACAGTATCAAGTACAAACATCCTAGAACATAATTGTGTGATTTCAACATAAAATATTCAATATAATAGTCATACCAAATAAATCATCTTACTAAACATACCAGGAGCATTATCTCCAACTGTAAGAATATACTAACATCAATGAAAAAACATTAATGCTATCATATGTGTGCACAATTTGAACAACACCTCAGCAATCTTTGACAATCCACACATTACAACATGATACATAGATAGGTAATACTTAAGATATTAAAATTCATATTACATTTTCAAGAGCTACCACAACCAAGACCAATCGATGGAATCATGAAGTAACCAGAATCATCGATAGAAAATTTTTCATGATACATTGTAGCTGACATACCAAAAAGAGCTTATGATCTTCATTATTTCCTAGATACCTATAGAAACATTGTAACCAACATAATTACAAGAAACCGATATAACTGAACATAGAAAAGGTCACAAGTGCTCCGAAGCATTTGAGCCATAAATAGAACATGGTAGAATTGCAAAGAAATAACAACAACAACAACAACAAAATTATTCATACTAAATATATTTTTTGCATAACTGAAGTTACTATTTTATTACTGACAACAACCAAGATTATAGCCAAAATTGCCAAAAACCAATTGATACTATTAGAGTGTCAGTATAGAGGTTTTGACATTAATGATAATAGATTCCAGTAACAATCATAATGATTCTAACAATCTCCCCCTTTGGAATTAATGGGAAAACTCCAAAATTCTAAAAAATCCCCCTGAGTAAATGCAACATATATTTTCTCCTTTTCTCTCTTACTTTTTTCCTCAATAGAGAAGTGCCAAAAAACAAATGAAATCTACTCAAATTAAAAAACAATTTTAATTGAAAATACCTTCTTGTACATCTCCTATAAAATTGGAATTTCCTTCATCCATTTAGAAATTGTTGTCTCCATTTAACCACACAAGTTGTCACATTCCACTATCTCTTCAAAACATTTTGTCTAGACCAAAGAATCAAATTGTTTCTCATATACCTTTTCATCCATTAGGATGCCAACAACATGTCCCAATTTGAATTCAATCATATCTTTGATTGGTCAGAAAGTCTTGATTAATTCATAGGTATGTGCCAGAGGATGAGGGGCCAAAAAGTGGCGATGTGAAAAAAATCCACTTTTCACTCGTCAAAATGCACATGAAAACATTTGTTGAATTTTTAGTAGGCCTGGGTTTTAGTAAACCTAGGAAAACCTGCACCAAAGCACAAGCCTAATTAGGTACCTGATATTTTTGGGTACCCTATATTTTTGGATACCTGATATTTTTGTGTACCTAATTTTTTTGGGTACCCAAAACCTGTGGCATAAATCAAAACCTGAGAGTCATTTTCCTTATTTCTCTTATTGTCTACAGATTGAAAAATGGCTAGGTTTATCCTATACACAATATTTTTGGGTACCATGTTTCTCCAACAACAAATTTGACTTTGCAATTCATACAGTAAGTGAATTCTTGATATATTTTGACTTATTTATTTTGTTTTGATTTTAAATGAAATTGTTTTGGTTGAAATAGGGTTTTGTATTGATGTTTTTAATAATATATGAGATTAATTTGAAATTTCTTTTTATTTTTATTTAATCAGGCATGGCTAACAAAAATGAGGAAAATAACCCTCCCCCACCAAATAACGATCCCCAAAATAATCCAAAACCACTTCAAAACCCTCAATCTTTAGAGGATTTGATACAAGAAAATTTGAACACTATACGGGGCTTCCAAAACACATATCAGAATATACGTACATTAGGTCCCATTCTTGCCACCCTAAATACTATAGTTCAAAATATTGACACACTTACATGATAACGTAATGTAGCTCTTCATTGGTGTGATGATATGCATGCCCAATTTGATGACAGGATTGACCATGATGGGATTGAGGCCCTTAATATAACTAAAGGCAATATATCTTCCCTTTTTGTGAATCCTAAAACCATATTAAAATTTGACCCCAAAAATCCCAATTTATCAATGAAATAGTGCACAAACGATGCAATGCATACACACTTTTGGGATCACTAGTGGATGGTTTTTGATAAACCACCCCACAAAAATTTTGAGCTCCCTTTCTATTTTATAAAAAAATTGTATGCTGAGTTTTTTCCTGGTTACAATGTAAATTATTGGAGCATGAGGCCCAACATGGGCATAGGCAGAGGATCTCCTTAGACTAAGCCATTTGCCTAGTGCAAAAATTCCACTACCTTTGTCCCCCCACTGATGTCTCACCCCCTTCTCCATTGCAACATCTTGATATCATTACAGAGGCTACCTCACAAAGTATTAGGGTCATTCACACACCGAGTGATCAGTTGATCGTCTAGACCAGGTCATTGTTGCCTCCTGGTGTAGATGATGTTGGCACATCAACATCTAGCAATAGTTCACATGTTTGTGTGCCCCATACTTGCATTATGTGAAATAATTTGTACCTCAAACCACTTACTGATGCTGATACATATCAGTATGTTATTGATGATGAGGATATAGGAGATGTAGCTACAAAGGCTACAACACCTCATGGAGCATCTACATCTCATGAGAGTGATGAGGAGGGGTATGCAGAGCCATGGACTCATGTTTATACAGTAAGAGTAAACATTATAAATAAATTTGTCACCTGAATGATTTAATTTAAAAATAATTTATTTATTTAGATTAGTTTTAATTATTGCATTCACTTATGTATATATATTTGGTCCATTTCTGTTCAGTCGATGATAGAGGAGGAGTTGAGATAGGTGCATGACTCCACAATTTGGCCATTTCATTTGGCCTTGACACCTATACGGCATATTGTAAATTATGTACCCATTAGTTTTTTTTATATCATGTTTGGTGTACATGCTTAAATCTCTATCAATTAGAGCAATAAAAATCATACATTTACTTATATATTTTCATATTATTGTACTCTTGCAAGTATCAGCTAATGTCAGTGGGGGGCACAAGGGGGTTCCTTCTTCATGTGTCAACAAACGAGAGGTAATTAAGTGTTTAAGATTAATTATACATGCATATGTATGCCACTTGTGTATAGTAATAAATATTTTACATGCACTTTATTGTATATGGTGTGGCTCTTGACAATGTCCTGACACATGTTTGGGAGCCTAGGCTGACAAGCATCTCGATTCGGAGTGATAGCCTGATTGTATGTAGATTTATATATTTTTATTTATATTTTGTAATTAGGGTTATTATGATGAAGTACATTTATATATAATTGACTATCTTTTTTACTCTCATAGTTTACTCCCAGTGTAAGGGATGCCCCATGAGAATCGTTCATGTCATTGTTGACCTAGACCACTATTCTAGAGGAGAGATCAACGGACGTAAGTTTTAATTTTATTTCAATCAATTTGTAATTTTATTATGCTATCATCCTATTTTGTAAATTTATTACTCTATGTTGTACCTTGGGCCCCTACAATACTCTACTAATCTCATAATTCCAAATATATATTTATAGGTCAAAGTTGGTATTGGTGGCATTGTCCCTTCGCTACCAAGGGCTTATGTTAGGGCACCTAATCATGGTAGTGACCGAGAGGCCAGGTACAAATGTTTGTATTCAGTTATAATTTATAATTAAATTAGTGTTTGAATTATGAATTATATATATGTAGAAATCATATAAACTAAGCAATCTAACTTCGGTTTGAACTCTTTTTTGATGTAGGATAAATAAGAGCCAAATAGTTCTTCAAAGATGCTACATTTGGATGACCCCCCTATGACATAGGATGTAGTTTTAGTTTTTGTTATTTAGAGATGCCACTTGGCACATTTTGAGATGGCATATATGCCACATTGTACACCTTGAAACATTGATTTTGTAGACATTTTGAACTGGGTTGTGTCATATTTGTATATGGAGATACTTTTGATACTTTCTATATATAGAGCATTTTCATTTTTATGTTATACTTGTATCATCTTTTGTATACACATGTATTATTCATGTTTATGGAATTGAATGGTGAAGTTATATCTTGAATATGATTATGATTGTTATCTTGAATTTATATTTTGAAGTTATATTTGATTGTCATTATGATTTAAATCATATCTTATTGAATTTATATGTTAGTTTGTTTGAATTTTTTATAATAGATGCAATAAATTATCGAGATCACTCAAATTATCCTTTGTTTTGTAACAATGCCCAAATCCTTCCTTCAATAATACATCAAATTATAGATGCAACCCACTTCAATAGACCTATCAATGGTCAAATACATCATACTTTTTCCCACTATACTCCACAAATTAATTTTCTTCTACCAACTTCATGCTCGTTTATTCAAACATGCTTCATGTTCCATGATTATCTACATTTGCCAAAATAGATTCTCAGACCCAAATACTTGATCCCCAATACAAATGTTGATTCTAAACCCTCCAAGGGACTTAAAATAATTGGTTTATCCTATCTTCAAATTCCCAAGCACTTCTATTGCATAGTTTTAATCCAAACTCCAAATTATCCTTTCTAGGCACACAATCCTATTCCAAAAAGTTTAGCAGCGACTATTTTTGGTTTCTTTCTCCAAAAATTTCCAAAATACATCAAAAAATAATAAGTGTTTTAGATACCCTTTAAAAATTTATAAAACATATGTCAAACTCAAACCACCTTGTTTTTTGACATCATGCTAAAAAACTATTGTCCTCACTCACATACCTAGGCCCAATTGCTCCATTTGACAAAGGAACCCATTTAAGAAAATTCTCCTAGACCTTTCCCCTTGGTAAAGTAGATTAATTTAGTCCCACATAGATAAAAAAAAAACTCATTTTGGTCTTATGACCTTTCTAGATACAAAATCCCCAAATAGGTCTTCAAAACCCTCCAAAATCTAGGGCTCACTCAATGTATGACTCCCAATAACTAAACTAATGAATTGGTTGATGATCCACCATCTCCTTGACATATCTTTTGGCCAAAACCTAATGCAATAACCAAGCATCAAATTGTAACCCTTATTTCATCCTTCAAACCCAACAACTTCACCAAATCAATCCCCCCTACAAAATACACTTCTTTCCTACATTTATGAAGTTAATCCAATATAATACACATTTGAGATCCATCCCCAAGAAACAAAATTAAAAGAAAGGGGATGGATCATGTTAAATCATGCTCTTAAACACCAGGGAGCTACTTTCAACTGACCCTCACTACACGTTTTGGCATCGACTGAGATTGCCTTGCCAAATTCAAACAAAGTTGAATCACCCAAAACTGAGAGAGATTGTTGTAGACCTCAAAAACATGTTCTCAAAGCCCCTGATTGGTTGTCGATACCTCTCATGAGGTCCAAGATATGAGCCTTGGAAGATCGTTTCACAATCATGCTTAGCGCACGTTGGGGACACATGGGTCGAGCATGGTTGCGAGCATTCTAGTGACTCCATGGGCGAAATGGGGATGTCACTGGTGTTTACATGGCCAACCAAAGCTGATGGAGCAAAAAGTTTGATGCCAAGATGGATGGTTTGCAAGATACACTAGGGATCTACTTTCAACTAACCCTCATTGCAAGTTTTGGCATCAACTGAGATTGCCTTTCCAAATTCAAATGAAGTTGAATTGCCCAAAACTGAGAGAGATTTTTGTAGACCTCAACAACATGATCTTATAGCCCATAAAGGTTTTTCAATACTTCTCACAAGGTCCGAGATACGATCCTTGGAAGATCGCCGCTCAATCGTGCTTAGTGGACCTTGGGGACACTTGGGTTGAGCATGGTCGAGAGCATTATAGTGACTCCATGGGTGGAAAGGGGTTGTCACTGGCATTTACCAGGCCAACCAGAGCTGATGGAGAAGATGGTTCGATACTAGGAAAAATGGTTTGAAAGATACACTGCAGATCTACTTGCAACTGACCCCCACTGCACAGTGAATCCTATATATCTATCATGTCTGTATCCATCTGCACTTATGATGCAGAGGCTTGGAGAACTCCAAAAATTAGACAACAAGACTCCACACCTTTGTAAAACAATCCTAAGGTCTCACTATTTACCCAAGGGATTCCACTTGCTCCAAAAGGTTAAATGACTTCCAAATGACACAAGGCTAACTAAAAGACTTCCTAGGGTCCCAAAAAATGCCAAACAACTTGTCTTGACAGGATACAAGTGCATAATGGCATCATTCCATAATGTTAGAAGAATATTGTACAAGTCGTAATGGCATCATTCCATGAGAATCAGAGTGTTTTCATTCATGGAATGATTCATTTCATTGCAAAAAGACCAAACTGTCAAGTAAAATCTATGACATTCAAAGACCAATCAACACCTATTGATGAAATCTGATTCAATTGAAATTTTAGAGCATCAAATATTTTTTGAAATGATGAAAATAATATCCTTAAAGCATTAGAAACAAGAATAAAACTTGTAAGAATTTAAACCATGCAAATGACATAAGTAAATAATATAAAATTATTAGTTTTCATTGCCTATTTATGATAAAAATCTATACTTAAATCCTTTGTTGGCACTATTGGCCACCCATACATGACTTTGGTCCTAAGTCCTTATCAACACTTCTTGGAAATTTAACTTTTAAATCAAATTAATTGTTACAAATTTCCATTAGAGGCTTCAAAAGATCCCACTTAACCTTTAAGGATTCTTTTGTACTTCTATCTCTAATTGGATCCATGGTGACCCTAGGTGTCTTCATAGGTGTTCCTGCACCAAGTTAAAATAAGCATACAAAACCAATTTTATTGACTCAAAAATATAATCTAAGAAAGGGGAAATTAATGTATTAAATTTAAGCTTAACAAGCTTAGAAAACCTTGCACTAAGTTAACTTATTACCTAGTTAATTGTTCCTGAAGGGTCATCTCTTTGCTTCAGGGTTGCCAATAGTGATTCATGATCAGTAGTATTAATAGTCCCAATTTATTTTTTCTTTTGGATTCCTTGATGCTTTGACAACTTGACATTTTTTTATATAACAAGGTGTCAATACATGAGAATAGTTTTGTGCTTCTCATAGTCTTCAAATGTAGGAATTCTATTCTTTCTAATCATGTATGTTCATAGCCATGTTCCGGCAACAACAACTGAACCAGTAGGATACATGAATCCATCACCATTTGTCATTGGTTGTGCAAAATTATGTTTACCTTGTACACAATGTGCTAACCAATAATATGACCTCTCATTATTCCCCTGCGGTGCAACCAATACAAAAACATCTCCTAGCTGCACAAGATCTAAAAAATGATCATACTCAACTAAATTAGTCTCCATGTCATCATTTATTATAGAGAGTGTTAGAGATAAAGGAGTTAGATACTATGGAACCCATGTATCCACCCACTCACTTGACTCACAATGATCTCAATCATACTGAAAATACATGGGGAAAAAACAAGCCAACTCTCTTGTCCAAATGGTCCATGTACTACAATCAGAGCTTCAAAATGAATGCATTTTTGAAGAGTCTTTCATGGTTTGAAAATTAAATCTATCTCCTATAGTTCCCTCCTCAACCAGCCAAAAAAATCTAAGAATTTTATAACCAAGAGTCCCCCATGTGACAATGGTAAAGTAAACCAATCAACAATACAATAAGCATCATGAAGTACAACCCCTAAAATCCTCAATTGCTCGTTAACTAGAGCTCTCTTCACACACACATCTACTCCATCATGCTCCCCTTTCCCATGCCTTGACTAAAAAAACCTCCAAATATGATGTACACCTCTCTCCACATGCATTCCACACAACCAATAAAAAATTTTGGCATTCTTAAATTGATCGGTGCAATTATCCGATCAAATGAGATGCCTATCCATAGCAATATCATTTTCTTATAAGAAGTCAAAATAGTTCTCGAAACGATGTTGGAAAAACTCATGAGAGTGATAACTATCATCGCTCATCTAAAAATGGTTCTCTTTGATTATCTTTTTCTCATATTTTGTGCTATCAGGGGAATGTCTATATGTGATGTGTACAAAAATAGCAACTTGAATGGAATTATAATATTGAGCTTGAGTCTTGTTCTGGGGCTGCAAAGTATATTTATCCGCAAAGTCTACAATGGATATAATAGTTCCAATGGGGAAAGTGTCCTTAGAAATTCTAAATTTTTGATCCAACCATTGAAACTTGTGTCTATTCCTTGCATACTTTTAAAAAATATTTTTCTTGAAATCTGAAATAAAATCAGCAACATTGTATTCTTTTGCAACTAACTCACATCTAGAGTCTTCACCTCCACTCTTCAATGTATATTTCACTATTTCATATACCTTTTTTTGGATGAGTGTCTTTCCAAAATCATGTTCCAAACCCTCATTAAAACATGTCCTAAACTTGGAAAAGCCACCACATTCTTAGCACTTGACATTTAAGCAATCTTTTTTTATAAAATAAACAATCATCATCTATACAACATAAAAAATGATCTAGCAAGTCTCTTGATGATTTGGGAAAACCAATTGCACCACAATCCTCTAGAATCTCATTAGTATGAAAAGTAGAATGAATGGACCATAATAGTTCATGATGCATTGAAAACTCAACATGATATTTGCAACAACATGTATTCCAAAGCTTAAGGGGTACACAACAAAATGGTTGAACGAATTCAAAATAACTTTGTGATATTTTCAATGTTGGATGTGTCTCACAAAGTTTTTTATACAAAATCATTTGAATTACCTCCGCATAATGTTTAGGATGTGGAGTGCGGTCTCAATTTCCAACTCTCAATGTCAAGACATCCTTCACATTTTGTGACACTCTTGAGTTAGCATGCAAAAATTGCTGAATTTCATCCTTGACAACATCTGTTAGCTTCTTATAAAAACATGGAAGTCTCCCACCATAAGACCATGTATCAATTTGAAGTGGATCATCAATTTTTTATCTTATTGCAAGTGGTCTATCAAAAGTTTTACGGTCTATATTGATTTCAACCCAAGTTTGTCTCATCAAACAAGCCTTTCTCAACTGATGACTTACTAAGGAGGTTGTAATAACCCTCCGAGAATATCTCTTGTCTTTTTATCTGCTAGTCTTCCCAATGATATTCAGAGCATTGAAAATATTCTTCACAACAATGGAATTTCTCTCCATTTTCTTATTAACATGAATCTTCAATTTCACAAGCATAGGACTCATCTTTTGCATCTTTAACAACTGAACACAAATTTGACATTGCTCAACCAATGTCTTGTTTCTGAAAAATTGAACATAAAGTAGTAAATCCCACAACCTAATGGTTCTATGTGATATCTTTCCTTCCCAATTATTCATAATGTTCTCCTCAATTTTAATTAACCATTTAGGTATTCTTGAAAGCCCCAAATTTGAAGTTTGATTATCTTTATTAAAAGGGACTTCATTTCGCATATAATTCAGAGATGTGTAATGTTCATGTGGTTCTTGTGCAACATTTTCATTCCCCAAGTGTAAATTTTCAATCTCCATCAATACATTTTCATATTCATTCCATTCATTGTCATTCCCCAAGTCTACATTTTCATTCTCCATCTCTACATTTTCATCTTCACTCCATACATTGTTATTCCCAAAATTAATTTCTATATATTTTCAAATTCAACATCCTCTTCACTTGAAACTGCATTTACGGGGTCACCTTGGTTAATGTTTAACAAACATTTTCTCTTTCTTCAATGATTTTCCCTATATTTTTCCCTATATGCTTGAATTTCTTCATTCATCACCTTCCTTTTCTGTTTTTACTTTTGACGACTGTTGCTTCCCATCGTGAGATGAAAAGTTGACAGAAAATAGCTTAAATTAACTAAATTTAAAAAAATGGGCCCCAAATCACTTTTTTATCTGCAACACGTCTCAAATCCATGAAAAAAGTTTGAAATTTTGTGATTCTATGGTTTGTGGGGGCAGGGAATATTTTGGTAAAAGCTACACCAGTTTATTATCCGCTACCCAATATTATCGGGTACCCAAAAAAATGACGAGACGTAAATGAAATAATTCAATGTTTACATATAAAAGGTCATGGGACGATTCATAATATTTAAATTGGATGTAACATATATTCTATATTATAATATAAATATTAATATATATACATAAATGATATGATATAAAATATATAGTAAACAATATATATTCAATTTGATATGTATTATATATTATATAGGACATATTAATATATATGTTAATTACACTAGTATAAGGCATCCAAAAGGTTTCCAAAGGGGTCATAGAGGGTTCCTAGGGGTCCTAACACGTGAGAATGTGTACTAGGACTCCTTAGGTCACTCTGTAACCCTCAAGGACACATTAGAACACTCAAGTGTGTTCAAAGGGGTCGCATGACACCTTGGGACACTCTTGAGCATTAAAATGTGTCAAAAGGGGTCATGGGGACTTCCTAGGGATCCTAATGCATGAGAAGGTGCAATAGGAACCCTTAGGTCCCTCTGTGATCTATAGGGACACAATATAATACTTAAGTTTCTATTAAGGGTTTATACGAATCCTTACAACATACTTGAGTGTTCAAATGTTTTGAATGCGGTCATGAGGATTTCCTAGGGGTCCTAACGAGTCAGAAGGTGTATTAGGACCCCTTAGGACCCTCTTTGACCCATGGGGACACATTTGAACACTCAAGCATGTCCCAAGGGATCCTACGACCCATTGGGGCAAACTTAAGTGTTCCAATGTGTCCCTTGGGGTCAAAGAGAGACTTCCTAGGGGTCTTAGCACATAAGAACGTGCACTAGGACCCCTTAGGTCCTTCTTTGACCCTCAGGGACACATTGGAACACTCAAGTGTGTCCCAAGGGGTATTACGACCCCTTGGGATACAATTGAGTGTTCAAATGTGTCCCCAAGTGTCAAAGAGGGACTTCCCAAGGGTCCTAACACAAGAGAAGGTGTACTAGGACCCCTTAGGATGCTCTTTGACCCCTATGGACACATTGGAACACTCACGTGTGTTCCAAGGGGTCCTAAACCATCTTGGGACACACTTGAGCATTCTAATGTATTGAAATGGGTCATGGGAACTTCCTAGGGGTCCTAACATATGAGAAGGTGTACAAGGACCCTCTAGGTCCCTCATTGACCCGCAGGGACACATTATAATGCTCAAGTGTGTCCCAAGGGGTCCTACAACCTCTTGGGACACACATGAGTGCTTCAATGTGTCAAAAGGGGTCATGGGGACTTTCCATGACCCCTTTTGAAAAGTTGAAACACTCAAGTGTGTCCCAAGAGGTCATAGGAACCCTTGGGAAACAATTTATTTTTCCAACATGTTCCTATGGGTCAAATAGGGACCTAAGGGGTCCTAGTACAACTTAGCACATGTTAAGACCCCAAGAAGTCTCCATGACCCCTTTCAACACATTGGAAAACTCAAGTGTGTCCCAAGAGGTCATATAACCCCTTGTGACACAATTGAGTGTTCCAATGCATTCTCAGGGGTTAAAGAGGGACCTAAGGGGTCCTAGTACCTTAGGACCCATAGGAAGTCCACATCATGTGTTATGACCTTATCACATGTGATAAGGTGTACTAGGACCCCTTAGGACCCTCTTTGACCCCCAAGGACACATTGGAACACTCAATTATGTCCCAAGGGGTCATATGACCTCTTAGGATGCACTTGAGTGTTCTAATGTTTCAAAAGGGGTCATGGGAAGTCCCCATGACCCCTTTTTACATATTGGAACACTCAAGTGTGTCCCAAGAGGTGGTAGTACCCCTTACAACACACCTAAGTGTTCTAATGTGTCCCTAGGGGTCAAAGAGGGACCTAAGGGGTCTTAGCACACCTTCTCACACATTAAGACCCCTAGGAAGACTCCATGACCCCTTTCGACAGATTGGAAAACTCAAGTGTATCCCAAGAGGTTGTAGGACCCCTTGTGATACATTTGAGTGTTTCAATGTGTCCCTAGGGGTCAAAGAAGGTCCTAAGGGGTCCTAGTACACCTCCTCACATGTTAGGAACTCTAAGAAGACACCATGACCCCTTTAGACACATTGGCACCCTATATTGTGTCCCAAGGGGTCCTATGACCTCTTGGGACACACTTGAGTGTTCTAGTATTTCAAAAATGGTCATGGGGACTTCCTAAGGCTCTTAACATGTGATAAAGTGTACTAGGACCCCTTAGGTCCCTCTTTGATCCCTGGGAACACATTGGAACACTCAATTGTGTCCTAAAGGGTCCTACGACCTCTTGGGATACACTTGAGTGTTCTAATGTATTGAAAGGGGTCATGGGGTATTCCTAGGAGTCCTAATGAATGAGGTGTACTACGACTCCTTAGGACCCTCTTTGACCGTCAAGGACAAATTGGAACACTCAAGTGTGTCCCAAGGGGTCCTATAACCTCTTGGAACACATTTGAGTGTTCCAATGTATTGAAAGGCATCATGCAGACTTCCTAGGGTTCCTAATGCATGATAAGGTGTATCAGGACCCCTTAGGTCCCTCTTTGATCCCTGGGAACACATTAGAATGCTCAATTATGTTCCAAGGTGTCCTACGACCTCTTGAGATACACTTGAGTGTTCCAATGTGTCGAAAGCGGTCATGGGGACTTAATGGGGGTCGTAAAACCTGATAAGGTATACTAGGACCCCTTAGGTGCCTCTTTGAACCTTGAGAACACATTGGAACACTCAATTGTGTCCTGAGGGGTCCTACAACCTCTTGTGGCACACTTGAGTGTTCCAATGTTTCAATAGGGGTCATTGGAAGTCCTAATGACCCCTTTTGACACATTAGAACACTCAAGTGTGTCCCAAGAGGTCATAGAACCCCTTTGGACACACTTGAGTGTTATAATATGTCCCCATGGGTAAATGAGGGACCTAAGGGGTCCTAGTTCACCTTTTCATGTGTTAGCACACCTAGGAAGTACCAATGACCCCTTTCAACACATTGAAACACTCAAGTGTGTTCAAAGAGGTCGTAGGATCCCTTGGAACACAATCAAGTGTTCCAATGTTTTCCCAGGGGTCAAAGAGGGACCTAAGGGGTCCTAGCACACCTTATCATGCGTTAGGACCCCTAGGAAGTCCCCAAAACCCCTTTTGACACATTGGAACACTCAAGTGTGTCCCAAGAGGTCGTAAAACCCCTTGGGAAATAATTGAGTGTTCCAATGTGTCCCAGGGGGTCAAAGAGGTTCCTAAGGGGTCCTATTACACCATCTCATGCATTATGACCCCTAGAAAGACCCCACAACCCCTTTCAACACATTGGAACACTCATGCATCTCGCAATAGGTCGTAGGACCCCTTGGGACACAATAGAGTGTTCTAATGTGTCAAAAGGGGAAATGGAGTCTTCTTAGGGGTCCTAACGCATGAGAAGGTGTACTAGGACCCCTTAGGACCCTCTTTGATGCCTGGGGACACATTGGAAAACTCAAGTGTGCCCCAAGGGGTCTTACGACCTCTTGGGATACACTTGAGTGTTATAATTTGTCGAAAGGGGTCATGGGGTCTTCCTAGGGTTCCTAACATGTGAGAAGGTGTAGTAGGATCCCTTAGAACCCTCTTTGACCCCTGGGGACACATTTTAACACTCAATTGTTTCCCAAGGGATCCTATGACCTCTTGGGACACACTTGAGTGTTGCAATGTGCCAAAAGGGGTCGTGGGGACTTCCTAGGGTTCCTAACATATGAGAAGGTGTACTAGGACTCCTTAGGTCATTCTTTGACCCCCAGGGCCACATTAGAACACTAAAGTGTGTCTAAAAGGGCCCTACGACCTCTTGGTACACACTTGGGTGTTTCAATGTGTCAAAAGGGGTCATGGGGACTTCCCATGACCCCTATTGACACATTAGAACACTCAAGTGTGTCCCAAGAGGTCATAGGACCACTTGGGACACAATTAAATGTTCTAATGTGTTCTCGGGGGTAAAAGAGGGACCTAAGGGGTCCTAGTTCAGATTATGACATGTTAGGACCCCCAGGAAGTCCCCATAACCTCTTTTGACATATTGGAACACTAAATTATGGGTCAAGAGGTCCTAGGACCCCTTGGGACAAAATTGAGCATTCCAATGTGTTCCCCAGGGTCAAAGAGGGACCTAAGGGGTCCTAAAACACATTATCACATGTTAGGACCCCTAGGAAGTGTGCAGTATGCCTTTCAACACATTAGAACACTCAAGTGTATCCCAAGAAGTCGTACAACCCCTTGAGACACACTTGAGTGTTACAATGTGTCCCTAGTGTTCAAAGAGGGTCCTAAGGGGTCGTGGTACACCTTCTCATTTGTTAGTACCCCTAGGAAGACCCCATGACCCCTTTCAACATATTGAAATACTCAAGTATGTCCAAGGAGGTCATAGGACCCCTTGGGACACAATTGAGTGTTCCAGTGTGTTCTTGGGGGTCAAAGAGGGACCTATGGGGTCCTAGTACACTTAATCATGCATTAGGACCCCTAGGAAGTCCCCATGACCTCTTTTGTGACATTGGAACACTCAAGTGTGTCTTAAGAGGTCGTAGGACCCCACGGGACACACTTGAGTGTGTTAATGTGTCCCTGGAGATCAAAGAGGAACCTAAGGGGTCCTAGTACACCTCACATGTTATGACTACTAGGAAGTCCCCATGACACCTTTTGATACATTGGAAAACTCAAGTATATCCCAAGAGGTTATAGGACCACTTGGGACACACTTGAGTGTTCCAATGTGTCCCTGAGGGTCAAAGAGGGTCCTGGGACACCTTATCACACGTTATGATCCCTAAGAAAACCTTGTAACCCCTTTCAACACATTGGAACACTCAATTGTGTCCCAAGGGGTCCTACGACCTCTTGGGACACACTTGAGTGTTCCAATGTGTCAAAAGGGGTCATGGAGACTTCCTAGGGGTCCTAACACATGACAAGGTGTACTATGACCCCTTAGGTCCCTCTTTAAACCCTGGGAGCACATTGGAACACTCAATTGTTTCCCAAGGGGTCCTACAACCTCTTGGGACACACTTGAGTGTTCCAATGTGTTGAAAGGGGTCATGGGGTTTTCCTAGGGGTCCTAACTCATGAGAAGGTGTACTAGGACCCCTTAGGACCCTCTTTGACTCCCAGGGACACATTGGAACACTCAAGTGTGTCCCAAGGGGTTCTACAACCTCTTGGGACACACTTGAGTGTTCTAATGTGTTGAAAGAGGTCATGGGGACTTCCTAGGGGTCCTAATTAGTGATAAGGCATAATAGGACCCCTTAAGTCTCTCTTTGACCCTTGAGAAGACATTGGAACACTTAATTTTGTCCCAAGGGGTCCTAGGACCTCCTGGGACATACTTAAGTGTTCTAATGTGTCAAAAGGGGTCATGGGGATATCTTGGGGGTCCTAATGAATGATAAGGTGTACTAGGACCCTTAAGCTCCCTCTTTGATCCCCAGGAACACATTAAAACACTCAATTGTGTCCCAAGGGGTCGTACAACCTCTTGCAACACACTTGAGTGTTCCAATGTTTCAAAAGGGGTCATAGGAATTCCCCATGACCCCTTTTGACACATTGGAACACTCAAGTGTGTCCCAAGAGGTTGTGGGACCCCTTGGGACACCATTGAGTGTTCTAATGTGTCCCCAGGGGTCAAAGAGGGACCTTATGGGTCCTA
>MU226713.1:94678-113996 GCA_018584345.1 Thuja plicata | reverse complement strand
GTCTTAGTAGACCTTCTCATGTGTTAGGACCCCAAGGAAGACCACATGACCCCTTTCAACATGTTGGAACACCCAAGTGTGTCCCAAGAGGTTGTAGGACCCCTTGGGACACACATGAGTGTTCTATGTGTCCCTAGGGGTCACAAAGCATCCTAAGGGGTCTTAGTACACCTTCTCACCTGTCAAGACCCCTAGGAAGTCCCTCTTTGACCCCTAGGGAGACATTGGAACACTCAATTGTGTCCCAAAAGGTTGTAGGACCCCTTAGAACACCCTTGAGTGTTCCAATGTGTCCCCGGGGGTCAAAGAGGGCCCTAAGGGGTCCTAGTACACCTTCTTTCATGTTAGGACCCCTAGGAAGTCCCTCTTTGATGCTCAAGGATAGACTGGAACACTCAAGTGTTTCCCGAGGGGTTGTAGGGCCCCTTCAGGATACAATTGCGTCTTCCAATGTGTCCCTAAGGGTTAAAGAGGGACCTAAGGGGTCCTAGTACACCTTCTTATGTGTTAGGACTTCTAGCAAGTCCTTCTTTTACCCCTGGGGACACATTGGAACACTCATGTGTGTCCCAATGGGTTGTAGGACCCCTTGGGACACATGTCAGTGTTTCAATGTGTTCCTAAGGGTCAAAGAGGGTCCTAAAGGGTCCTAATACACCTTATCATGCGTTAGGACCCCTAGGAAGTCCCTATGATCCCTTTGACACATTTGAACACTCAAGTGTGTCACAAGGGTTTATACGACCCCTTGGGATGCACTTGAGTGTTCTAATGTGTCCTTGAGGGTTATAGAGGACCTAAGGGGTCCTAGTACTCCTTATCAGGCTTTAGGACCCCTAGGAACCCTCTATGACCCCTTTGGAAACCTTTTGGATGCCTTATACTAGTGTAATTAACCTATATATTAATATGTCCTATATAATATATATTATATATACTTCTATCATCAAAAAATGGAAGCACTTCCATTTTGGACTGGTTTAGCCCTTTGAGTAAGTGGTTTGGGGTCATGTCAAATTCCTTGAATGGGTCTTTGACTTGGATATGGCTTTTCCCCTGTTCTGCCCTATTTTCCACTTCTCTCCAGCCTATTTTGGGCATCCTCCTCTGCAAATCTGAGGTTCTTGACCTTAGGATCAAGTTCAACCTTGATCTTGACCTAGGTCATGGTTGATCTCAAACCTGACCTAGTTTAGGGTCAACCTTGACCCTGACCCAGGGTCCAAATTTCAAGTTTCCAAGGTTTCTAGATGTTGGGCTTTGGAAATATTTAATTCCCGCTTCCGGGTCGGATGTTTCAAACTCCAAAGTAATGAAAATTAAATTAATATTTAATGTAGGTCCACTTCTATGGGTATAGGCCTAATTGGAATTTAATTAGATCCTTTGTAGGCCTCTCTAGAATTTTGTGCCCTAGATTTGTATATAAGGAAGCTTTCTCCTCTCATTTTCTCTAAGACTTGAAATTACAAGAACTAAAGATTGAAGAGACTTGAAACCTAAGGTGCATAATCCATTGAAGTGGTCATCTACTATCAATAGCATTAAATAATTCAAGCATTCAATCATTCAAGCATTCAAGCATTCAAGCCTTCAAGTATTCAATTCATCAAGGAGATCCATTGGTAGCCATTCAAGGATTCAAAGCTCTATGGAGCTCTCTTGTTGAAGATTTATCCATCCACATCCATGCAAGAGTCCTCCTATTCCAATATCCATTCAAGATTGGTATTGAAGAACTAAAGACAATTGATTTGAGACATCCTACATTCTAAATTCTACATTCTACATTCATTTGGAGTATCCATACTTGTGGATCCAAGGATTCGAATCCTCCACAAGGGTTTCTATACAAGCAAAGTGAATGTGTTCATTTACTTTGTTTATCTCTGCAATTTCAATTATATTTTAAGGTTAATTCCAAAAATGGGGCTTGACCAAGGCAAACCCATCCCCCCAACAAACAAAACCATTTTTCTTGTAGGTACAGGTATGAGACAATGAATTATAGATCAAATTTAGATACCCTTTTTGGCCAACTTTTAGGACCCGCGAACAAAATTTCTGTCAGAGCAGTGCAGTTCAAGGTTGACATAAAGGGGTGCAATTGTGCCCTTGCATTTAGGTCAAGGTTTTCCTTACCTAGAAAAGAAAATTATTTCTGGGTTTTCTCCGTCTCTGTATTTCTGTTCCAGATCCAGTTGCAAAATTTCCTGAAACTCAGTACAGACACCAAAAAACAACAATTTCCAGATCTTCTATACTTTGAGGTTAGTACTTGTCTTGAATTCATTTCAATTAATATTTTAATCTTTTTAGATCTATTACACACTATTCATCCTAAACTGGGAATGTAAGGTTTTCTTCCTTCTTATTTCTGATTGATTGATACACTTGTGCATTGACCATTTTCTTATTGTTGACTAAAGTGGATCTTTTCTTTGTGAAATTTGGGGCTAGGAGGAGAATCTCATCTTCCCCCAAAACCTTTAAATCCATTTTACATGCATGCACACACACACACACACACACATTTCAACATGTCACCACCATTTATTTAACCATTTCTTACCTCACATTTCTCCATTTCTTTCTTTACAATACTATACTTTATTTTATTATATATACATCAATATTTAATACATAATATATAATACATATCATATTGAATATATATTTTTTACTATATATATATTTATATTATAATATAAAATATATATTACATAAAATTCAAATATGAAGATATTATGTGATATATTATAAAATACATATTAATATATAATATAAAAAATAATATATGATATGTATAATGTAACATTTAATATTAATATATATTATATAATATTTAATGTACAATATATATTATATAATATTTAATATATATAATATATAATCTAATATATAATTTTTGATATATAATATATGATATGAAGTGGGGAGAAATGGGAGGGAAAATTAGGAGGTACCCGATTAGGCTCGGTATTTCTTTGTACACCAAACCTAAATGGTCAACTCTAAAAATGTCACAAAAACATGTTTTGCCCATATTTCTCTAAGTTCCAGACTTCGTCCATGTAGCTGACAAATTTTTTTTTCACCCAAATTTGATGAAATGAAAAAGGGTATCTTAAGGAGATTATCGGCTTTCTATCGATATAATTGCTGTCAAATTTTGAATTTGGTAAGTAATTATTAGTTATTTTCTAATTGAGTTACCTCTAAAGTGTTGATTTATATCCTGATTAAAAAGTAGCTATAACTTTCAAACGGTATAACATTTTTTAAATCCAAAAAATGCGTCACATTATATGCTTCGCCTACTATAAGGGAATTGTTTTTGAATGTTGTAAAGTTTTCAATGAGTTAAAGTGGTCAGACACAGGAGTTTTTTTATTCTGAAAATGTTGTAGCAGAAAATTCATAATTAATTATTTTTTGGAATAAAATTACAAACAAATATGCGTCACATCCGGGTATGAGTCTACTACTTATATATAGAATATTATAAAATATAATTATAATTTGATTATGATTAAGCTGATTAGACATACACCTACTTATTTTTTTTTGAAATTTTTGTACTGCTCCATTGAAATCTATACTTTTCACCAATCATATTATTATTATTTTTAGAAAAGGCCTAGTAGCTTAGAAACTACACTCAATTTCCTACATATTCTATTCTAATTACAACTTTTTGATATTATGTTGATAACTAGTTCAAATTTTCACATCAAGTTGGCTAACCTGATTTGCTGATTTTTCATTGCCACTTAAGGGCATAGTTTGGATCCTCATGATATTGCACATACCCTCCTCTCTTTGTCTCTTTTGTAGTAACAACTCTCCGTAAATCTCTCCAACTCTGATTATTTTCTTCCCATCTCTGTCTTTGTAGACATTGTATGTCTTACCAAGTTCATTCAGTTTTATTTTAATTTCTTGATACTAGCCTCTGAATTTATCAATTGCAATAGGCCAATGAAGATAATATCTATAAATATTAGTGGTATCCTTTACAAATTTATTTATTTAATTGTTAATAACTGAGAGTCTCTATTTTACATTGTTACACTTCTTCATTATATATTTATCTACTTTCAGGTAATCTTCTCCAAACTACAACTACTCAATCTCAACACTTATTACAAACTTAGATGTTCACATACGAGACACACTAGAAATGGTAATGCTTCTACTAATCAAATGATCATTTAGCAATCTTGTCCCCAATTTATTATCCTCCAATGAACAATCGGTCCACAAACTATCAATTTTTTAATATTCATCATTTTCTAGCAGGGTTCTTACCATAGTAGAATCCACAAGAACAAAATTTTTTAGAGAGGGTACAAATCTCTCTGTACCTTCTTGATATTGAACCTCCATTTTATCAGCAACACTCTCCTCTTCTTCTTTCTCTCCTTCATCATCTTCATAATTATAACTATTAATTTTCCTTTCTAACTTATCTTTATCTTCTTTGGTTTAGGAGATGAATGACCAATAGCTTCTCCCAAACACTTTTGATCAGATGAGGAACCCTCCTCAATAAAACATACAAAAATAACACTGGAAACCACTAATGACGAATAAATATTCATCTGTAATGTAGTAGAGTATTTCTTTCATACACTTACACTATCCTTCAAGAAACTCATATACCTGCAAATATGTTTACAAATAAGAATGTGAGTCTTCCACTCAAAGTTCTCATTGTTTGGTAACTATTTCATAAATTAGAATACCAGGAACATCAACAATGAGAAAAATGTAAATGCATATCAACTTTCAACTAACATTTTTACATTCTTAAGAAAATTGGTCAACAACATTTTACACAAATCCATTTGTATATTCTCTCTCACTATCTTATATGAAATATATATTGCTAAACCCAAATTTGAACCCTTGCAATTTTGTAACTGAATCTTGTATGAAATACCAAAGGAGACATACCTTACAATTGGATCTTTAATGGTGTCTATAAGGCATTCATGGTGATCCTGACTAATTTTTGTAAGAACTTTAACCTCCTGATAACTAATAGATTTCTTTCCAGGTAATTCACTAACGGTACATAGACTAGTAATTTCCATAATTATCTCTTATGATACCACATATGGTTTTTCCAGGAGTAAGGTTTCACCGTGAAAATGACTTAACATGAATATGAAAAACTCACTGTACTCACACCACATATAAATTCTCCCCAAATATCAAGTCCAATATTTCTGGTTCTCTACATATCCTCTACAGGAAATCTAAACTCTAATTGCTTGATGCAACTTTGATCAAACTCCTTCAGCTCAATTTTTTTCTCCACACTTCTCTTCACACTGATACATATAATATATTTGGGGCATAAAGGATGGATGGAGTAAAGCTAGGCTGGATGGCCCCTATTATATTATCACTAGGCCGACTAATCAAAGAAAAGAAAGGATGGCCTAGTTAGGAAGATAGTTTAAAGGAAGGGACTCCGAGAGGTAATGAAAGATATTCTATGGGCCTCCCATCCTATCTAGATAACTTGATGCCAGTTGCCTAAAATTATATGGCATATTTTAGTACGGCCTTCTTTCTTTGGATCCTCTAGTTGAGCCCTCTTGCCATGATCTCTTCACAAAAAAATTTCTCAAGTGCACTAAAAACTCATAAGTTTTCTTAATGCCATAGTACCAAATGTTTCAAAATTCTTCCTTTAAAGATACAAAACAAAATAATTATTTTTTCCCATCAAAATTTAAATATTTTTGTTGCAACTCAACCTCACTATGCACATCACATCAATAAATAACTAACTCTATTTATTATTTGTCCAATCATCATACTGAGGACACACTTGTTTCATTTGGTACGATCTAAGGAAAGAGAATGTATGATTTGGCATATTGAATTTACTCACCCTAACCCCATGAGTTTAGTTCAGTTGTTGGTAGAGATAGTATCATGATTTGGTACCACCCATCTTTGTACACTATAAGATTTATTCCTTCATTGTGTATTCTATTTATGATCTCCACTAGGTCCTACAACTTGATTATAATTTTTAGAAATCACTAGAGCACTGGAAGATCTACCTGATTTAGTGCAACTACCAATATATCCATAGTTGAAAAAACTGACATTTTTTTTACCATATCTCACCAATTTAATCTTATATCTACAATGACTGACCTTGTGACCAAAATTGTGACACACATAGCAGTTTCCATTAAAAACATTGTTCATTGAATTTAACCCTTCCTAATTTGAAAATTGACTCTTGCACTGACTTTATTCATGACCAATCTTATGACAGTTAAAACATTTGATCTTATGTTCCTTTCTCATCATATAATAAACTACCTTATGACCACAATTCTCACAAACATAATAGAAATCATTAAAATATAAGCACCTTTGAGCATTTCATTTTATTACTGAAGGCTTTTGTGTAGATGTATTATTGTTTTTGTCCTTGCTTGTCACTTCAATCTTTGAATCATCTTCAGTCATCTTTTCTTTGCCTTAGTAATTCTGATTTGATCATTCATTGGTAAATCCTAGACCTTCTTTATCCTTGTTTCCTTTCTGAATAGATAGTAATTGATCTAAGATAGTACTTATTTTGCATGTGTTATCTTATGGTCACAACTTCTTCAATTCTAATTCCAACTTCTCATTCTATTTTGAACATTTTCTGATTATTTCCTTGAAGTTTTCCTTAGTCTCTTTCCATTCTTTCATTTTCATTTCTAGTTAAATTCTTTCTAACCAAGATTTTTTTTTACTTTTTTTTCAGCCCACATTTGATACAATCTTCCCTTATAGCATTTTCATACATCTTCTTATCAAGAATGACTATCTTCTCTTTTAGTTCTTGATCAAGATATTTACCATTGTCCTTTGATTCTTTTAATTATCTTAATTTGTGTTCTAGATCTGCAATTTTATCATTTGATTCCTTCCATCCTTGACTAACTTCCTTGTGCATTTCTTTGAACTTCTTGATCTAATCTCTTAAATTTCCAATATAGTTATTTATATCTTTTAGGTTCTCTTTTAGCTCCTCATTTTCTTTTTCAGTACTTTCAATGTCACTCATCATGATTTTCCAATATTCTTTAGTTTAGAATCCCTATTCCATCTTTTCAAGCAACCAAGATATCCCTCAAGTGATTAAGCTCTATCTTCAAGGGACAAGGCTCTAATACCAATTATTAAACAACTCAAATAACTGAGAGGGGCGTAAATCTATTATTCCCACTATTTACAATTTTGTTTATCTATCAGTAAATTGATTAAACAATAGCAATAACAAATTTTGATTTACTTTTTAAGTACTTAATACATCCACAAAAAATGTAAACATGTAATAATAGGAACACCAACACAGAGAACACTAAGATTACATGGAAAATTCAACCTAGGCAAAATTGTGAAGAGGCTAATTATCATGAATGAAAAAAATTGTTAGGATTGTTGGAGTGAGGTAGAAATTGAGAAGGGGTTTGAATTAGTGTCTAATAAAATTCATTTGTTTTAAATCAAACTTTTGAATCAAATTAAGAAAAATATTAAACAAAAGCTTTACATATATACACCATCATAACCTCTGTTGAAATGAGATAGGTGTGATGATAACCAACAATGATAGAATAATATTGAATAATTATCACTACAATATTATGTTGCAAGTTATAATGAACATGAGATTTACGAGAAAATATATTGTCTTAAACGTAAAGCAGTGATTAACTATGGATTATCCAATTTTATGCATGATAACTAAAAAAATGAATAACCTACGATATGTAAATGCAAATGAAATTCAAGGGCATAAAATTGACAACTCATAACACATAATAATCCTAAGTGGAAAATCCTTTGGGTAAAAAACCACTCAAATTGTCTCACTAGATTATGTTAAATATCATATTACAAACTCGTATTGACTGTATTGTCTTACTGACACAAAACATAAGCCTTACTAGCCTTATAAAATTCTTACTGGACTAAAAATATCTCACTGGACCTACAGTGCCAACTTAACAAACTAATATCTCAATACAAAGTTTAATCTATATTTCAATCTAGTACATGTTGTAGTCTCGCATCACCTGAGACTTATAACCAATTGTTCATACAATAAAAAATTTAATGCAATCAAATATTGAGTACATTTATTGATTTTTGTTTGCTCAATGATGTATTATATAGTATGTAATTATGCTCATTCTTCAAAGATATATAATTTCTTTTTTAAAGAAATATTACATTATCTCACTATTCAAACCTTTTACAAAAACTTATAGTAAAATATATTCCATGTCTCTGTCTCTTTAAGAATTAATCTGAATGAATTACTTATAATGTTTATCAGAAAGGCATTCTAAGTAAAGTACCACAATAGGTATTTTTAGAACTGCAAAAAATTCCTTAATATCGTAATCGATTTCTTTGTGAATAGATATATTAATTTTTACACTAGAATTTGAATTAATTAACTGAATCCATCATAAAAAAAAAAAAGCATAACTATTTTTTAAGAAAAAAATTTAAACTCAACAAATAAAATCCAAACTCCACCAAGACTCATATTAAATAGGATACATATGATAGTGATAGTTCCAACACAATAAAAAATCAGAGGCTTAAAAGATTCATAAAGTTTAGCTTGACAAAGGTAAAAACCTCTTAAACCTATAATTATAGATAAAATAGTCAGGGTTTCATAATATTTTGAAACAAGCAAAAGAACCTTTTCTCTTCGCAACACAAGGACCCTAACTAGGTTTTTAAAGAACAAAAATTGAAGCAACAAAATACCACTAAACAATCGTTAGCCACATATATAAGAAAATATTTAACATCATACCCATATTGTCTCAAGGGTACAACTAAGTACAGCTTAAGATAACATAATTAAGACAACTATATAAAATGGGTATAAATAAAACACACTAAACATATAGTGCTATTAAAATAGAAGAATAATAGAAAAAACACTTATACATTCTCCGCTTTAAAGATTCTATGACATATTCAAATAAATATCCTCTCACAATGCTTTGAATTATCCTTCAAACATCTACTCCAGAATCAAGTCCCTACCGCCATTAACTTCCTTTATAATTTTCTTGGTTACCTCAAGATTCTACCCTAGTTTGGCTTGTCAAGCTCTTCAATTTTTTATATTTTTATAAAACAAATATAAAAGTAAATGCCGATAGAGAAAGCATGTCAAATAATTTTCCAATTCAGAATTAATTTTTCACTAAATACCCAATGAAACAACATTAGCACACAATACTAAGTGTTGTATTCTTAGAACACTTTGAATTCCCAAGCAATGCCAACTCAAAGTCTTGCTAAATAAAACATTTCAAACATATAATTGGCCCTTTCCAATGACATTAAGTCATTATCATGATTAATAAAAACACAACTTCCAATATCATTACTACTCAATCATAATGCAACTTTATGATTATTGTATTTGTAATCTGACTATAAAAAACAAAAGACTGGATTGTTCTTATTCATGAAATTGAGACTATGCTTTGTGATTGTATAAAAATCATGTTACAAGGTCCCCTTTCAAGTCATGTAATGCATTTTCCTTGCCTCTAGTCATTTAAATGAACAATTCAATGCTATTACATTCATCAAATTGAGTGTACCATGTCAATGGAATGTGGTTTTTTAAGTATCATGTATGCAACTTAAAGTATCATGTGATCAATGCAACCAGTGATCAATGCAACCAAGATAACGAGAAAAAAAATATTGCATAATATTATCATACTATGATGGTGCAATGATGAATACCACTCATTATTCATGTATTTGCAATCATTATATGAGGCTTCACCTATTAGTGCTTTTGGAATCAAGGAAAACATGGAGAGGTGCAACAAAAAATGGGGGTGACACCAATTAAGGTGATTTTTACAAAGGCTCACTTTTGTTTGTGCTCACTGCAAGTTGGCTACCTTTCGGTCAGCTTATTACCAACCAAGATAACTACCTTTATACATAAGAGATGAAAATTTATGCAACAAAGATATGAACTAATTAAATTACATTTGACTATGCATGAACAGTTCAACAATTAAGGTCTATCACCACAACCACCAGTATATCAAAAAAGATATGATCTGTCACTATTGGTATGTAATCTATATATAGATCGTCAATTTATCACCTTAGATACCACTTCTCACAAATATCATTGCCATAGGTTTGAACTATACTTTTCACTGAACCTACCAAACTCTTTTAGACATTTAGATAAAACATATCTCATTTATTTAAATAGTTATCTATTTATACATTGGTTGGACATTTAGATAAAACATATCTCATTTATTTATATAGTTATCTATTTATACATTGGTTGTACATTTAGATAAAACATATCTCATTTATTTATATAGTTATCTATTTATACATTGGTTGGACTATACCAAATATGTGAGATATCCCCAAAAATAAGATATTACAATTTCATTTAATATATAGTGTTGATCCTAAATCTAGGATACACTTAAGAAAAATTATCCACGCTCTACACCATGAGCCACAGATAGGTCGTACTTAAGATATTGTAATGCATATGGTTAGGAGTGACTATTGGGCCTCACGCTAAGTAAGTCCAAGTGTTCATCTTTTATTCATAGGAGCCTTCACTAATCGCCACCTAGAAATAAATTTCTCCATTCCTAGAACTAGTGAACATGTTGCACACTCAAGTTGTATCTAGCATAATGATGTCCACTCAGCCTGTTCCTACTCCATCGTGTGATCGCCTTTCTAGTTTCTTGGATTTTCTTAAGGTAGTTATAGTGGATTTGAGGGCTTCACCTCTATCCTTCAAGAGAGAATTTAAGTGGGGATCTATCCTAAAATTTGAGTGTCACAAGTCTTTTCTAGCAAACACTCTTTCCTTTTTTTATTCTTGCAATGGACAAAGCTCCATCTTTTCATATGTTTTTTTCCACCCCTTTTGCAGAGGTCGGTAGAGAGGCTTATTCATCTACATGTCCACATACATCTCCTATAAACATTGATTCTTATATTTTTAATTCATTATAGAATATTTTGGTTTTGACGTTGATCTTCACATGATCCCTATCACTCACTATAGTGGATCCTGTAGATGCATACCTTTTAGTTGCTTTATCCTTGGCTCTAGATTTTAGTGGAGCGCCTAGGGCTTCCTTGTCAGATGTGCTATTGCAATCTCAACCTCCCTTCCTAGATGATGAAGATTTGGAGGACAATGAACTACTGGTGCAGGAGCACCTCAGGTTAGAAACATTTATATGATAAAAAGCATTTTCAGTTTGTAAGGTGTTTTGTTCCACCATTCTTGTAATGACCGAGGTCAATTGGTGAACAAACACCATAGTTGCTAAATAGTTGTTTTATAGTTTCAGTTTGTGTTGAGGTAGCTTATAAACCTCTGGAAATACAACTAAAGCTCTAGATACCGAGATTTGGTAAAGTGCCACTAAGTTATACTAGTGCTCAGGAAACTCTGTTTCTCAGTAATGCTACTCGGGAATCTTGCTCAGTGTACACTAGGTTGCTCGGGTATACTGTGCAGAATGCTCAGGAATTTCACTCGGTAATGTCTCTTGGGTTACACTCGGTGCTTGGGGTTTTTACTCAGTGATGTTTCTTGGGGTTTCTTTCATATTTTGGGTTGTTAACTGGCGCTCGGGTATTGAAGGAAAAGTTTATTTTGACGCTCGGGGCTGGTGTTCAGTAATGGTGATTTTTTGCTCGGTTATGTCAGTTAACGACCCAGGAAACATGGGATGTGATGTTTGTGACTAGATAGGTCAACTACAATGGCTTTCATTGTGTCATTTTTGTCTTTGATGGATAGTGACACCTGTTCCAGTGATTGGAGGGTCATTTATGGCTCAACCATGCCTTGTGTGCAAGGTGGTTGAATTTTTTAAAGAGCACGAGATATTTTGGAGATATTTCTGAGAGATAGATATATAGTGTAAAGCTTTTGTAAGAGATGAGTAGTAGACACAAGAGAGGAATATATTATATTTTGTAATAGAATATAATTTTTGAATATAGAGAACATTTGGAGAATTATCTTGAGTATTTTTTGTGATGGTTTCCATGTGCAATGTGTATTGGTATGTTATTCAATTTGAACCAATCAGTTTAGCTAGGAGGATGGATCTATCCTTTTAGATTCCATGACATGAAATAGTAGCTTTATGGTGAGAACAAGGTCTAGGGAAATTGACGTGAAGATCGTAGTGACTTTCTCAAGTTAGGTTTTGATAATACCCTCTAAGGTCCATTCAGAGACCTTGACATAGGGTCAAGCTAACTCTCGGTAAAAACTAGACTTTGGATTCTTCATCAGATTTGTATCAAAGCAAGTTAGAGAATTGGGTTTGTATTGTTTGGATGTGATTTTCAGAAGAGTCCATAAATTCATCCAGCATGGTATCCAATGTAGAGTTGGCAAGAGATTTTGGAGCATAGACAGAGGAGAACAGACTCCTCAAGGAGCAGTTAGCCGAAATGGCATGCAAGTTAGAAGAAGTGCAACTTTGAACTACAATAGTTAGTGAACTGATGAGAGAAGCTGATGAGAAGGGTGAATTAGTGGTCAAGGAGGACATGATCCTAGAGCCAGATCTTGTGCTTCGAGAAGAGCCATTCTTGAAAGAATTGAAGGAAATGAGTGGCAAGTCCTTAGAAGGTGTGCCTCTATATAGTGGCAAAATGGATCCAGAATTAATCATGGAATAGATAGAAGGTCTTAAAAATCACTTTGATTGTGATAGTGTGAGTGAAGCTCAAAAATTTAGAATAACCAAGACAAGATTGAGAGGAACTTCTCTCAGTTGGTGGAAATTTGTCAAAGATAAAAGGGAAAAAGGAGGAAAGAACCCCATAACAATTTTGAAGGGTATGGTGGCAAAGAAGAAGGAAAATTACCTTCCTGGAGATTATGAAGTATAATTGCACAAGAAGAGGCAGAAAGACTTAGAAGTCAGTTCCTATAGAGAAGAGTTTCATAAGCATAAGGTCCCATGTGATGGAAGAAGAAAGCCTAAAGGTAGCAAGATATCAGAATGGACTCAAATGGAGTATTTAAGAAGAGGTCAGTCTCTTAAGCCCCAAGAATATACATCAATTCTATCAACTATCTCTCAAGGTAGAAGAGAAGTTCTAGAAGAAACAAGATTCAAATAGTAGAGGCAGAGGAAGAAACAATATAGGTCATAGAGGAGGATATGGAGGAGGGAATCCTAAAGCTAAGAATCAGAGTGAGAGAAAACACACAAAGAACCAAGGAGAATCTAGCAACACCAGAGTTGGTTACAACCGAGGAAGAGTTTGAAATAATAGTTCAAGAGGAAGAACTGATAACCAAGGAAGAGGATCTTACTTCTCTTCAATGAAATGATACAATTGTCTGCAGTTTGGGCATCCTGCATATCAGTGTCCTGCAAAGAGCTCTACTTCACAAGGAGGAGATAAAATAGCTAACTATGTGCAAGAAGAGTATTCTAGTAGAAAGACTTCAGAAGTCCCCATAGGATCAAAGATGGGAGATAATTTGATGGTTCGGAGAGAACTCCTCAAAGAACCCATAAAAGAAGAGCCAAGCCAAAGAAGATCTTTGTTTTGAGTCAACTGCAAGGTACTCAGATAGGTCTGTATAGTTATCATAGATTTAGGTTATACTGATAATATAGTTTCCTTAGAAGCTATTGAGAAGTTAAAATTGACAAGGATGTCTCACACTGATCCTTATAGAGTTACGTGGTTGAATAAAGATCAACATGTAATAGTCAATGAACAAGCTTGGACAGAAGTTTCCATAGGGAGGTATAAGGGCAGAGTTTTGTGTGATGTCCTACCCATGGATGCATGTCATATGCTATTGGCGAAACCTTGGCAGTTTGAATGAGCTACACTGCATGATGGAGTTAAGAACTCCTATTCCTTCAAGAAGGATGGAATAAGCTTTAGGGTATAGTCAACCTTGGAAGAAGAGAAAGAAAAGAAAAGAGGTGCCAACCTATTGTTGGCTGGTGAGAAATAATTCTTAAATACATTGGAAGAAGAAGATGGAGTAGGATTTTCTTTGGTTTTAAAACCTCAAGGTGGAAAGGGAAATAAGAGGGAAGAGTTGCCTTTGGAGATCCAAAGGTTGTTAACTCAATACCATGCCATAGTTAGTGATAGTGAACCAGCTATCCTACCACTTGAGAGATCTATTAGTCATCAGATTGAATTTATTCCAGGAGCCTCACTTCCTAATATAGCTTCTTATAAGATGACCCCACAATAGAATGCAATGATTTCTAACCAAATCCAAGAACTAATTGACCAAGGGTTGATTAGAGAGAGCACAATTCCTTGTGATGTTCCTATAGTACTAGCCCCAAAAAAAGATGGTACTTGGAGATTGTGTACCGATTCTCGGGCCACAAATAGGATAACTATCTAGTATAGGTTACCAATACCAAGGATAGAAGATTTGATGGATTTTCTTGGTGGAGCTAGATATTACTCCAAGATAGATGTTAAGATTCGATATCATCAGATCAGAATTAAAGTGGGAGATGAGTAGAAGACTACTTTTAAGACTACAAAAGGACTTTATGAATGGCTTGTTATGCCTTTTGGGTTTTCAAATGCCCCAAGCACATTTATGAGATTGATGAATGAGGTTTTGAAGGACTTCATTGGAAAATGGTTTGTAGTGTACTTAGATGACATCCTAGTGTTTAGAAAAACAAAAGAAGATAATCTTAGACATCTGCAAATGGTAATGCAAACATTGCATGAAGAAAAAAATGACAATAAACTTTAAAAAGAGTGAGTTCATGAAGCAAGAGTTGGTATATATAGGTTTTGTTATCTCCGAAGGTAGCTTCAAGATGGATATAAGAAAGGTGGAAGAAATTTTGAATTGTCCTACACAAAAGTTAGCAACTGAAGTCAGAAGATTCCATGGTTTAGCACAATTCTATCGGAAGTTCATCAAATAGTTCAGTGAAATCAGTGCACCTATTTTAGATACCATCAAAGGAGGTATGAAAGCCAAGTTATAATGGAATGGGTAGGCTGATGAAGGATTTGAGCATTTGAAGAAGAGGATAGTGACTCAACTAATCTTGACACTTCCTAGTTTTGAAAAACTATTTACTGTGGAGTGTGATGCTAGTAATATTGTTGTTGGTGTAGTTTTGAGTCAAGAAGGAAAGCCAGTAGCCTTTCATAGTGAGAAGATAAATGACGTAAAAAGGAAGTATTCCTCATATGATTTGGAATTGTATGCATTAGTGAAACCACTAAGGAAATGGAGACATTATCTCCTTCCCAAAGAATTTATAGTCTTTACCATCAATTAGGCTTTGAGTTTTCTAAGTTCATAGGATAAACTAAACCATAAGAATATGAAATGGGTGTAGTATATACAAGCCTATACTTTCACCATAAAGCATAAGAAGGGAGTACAAAATAAGGTAGATGATTCATTGCATAGAAGGTTACTCACGGTGCAAGAAGTTCAGCTAAGGAGCATTGGCATTGAAAGCTTCAAGGATCTATATCTAGTAGATGAAGACTTTGCTGCAGCATACAAGGTATGTCAAGAGTATCAAAATAATTTTCATAGTGAGTATTCAGAGTATACTATTCAAGAAGGTATTCTATTTAAGGGAGGACAACTCTGTGTACCAAGAGGTTCCATGAGAGAGAGCCTAGTACAAGAAAAGAATAATGGTTCCTTAAGTGGACATTTTGGGTTGAAGAAAACTCTAGAGTTGGTCAAGAGGTATTACTATTGGCCAAAAATGAATCGGGACATCCAAAAGTATGTAGAGACTTGTATGATTTGTTAGAAGGAAAAAGGGACTTCATCCAATGCAGGATTATTTTAGCCCCTGCCTATCCCAAATAGACCATGGGAATGCATTAGTATGGATTTTGTTGTTGGACTACCGAAGACCAAGCAAGGAATGGACAACATCTTTGTGACTGTTGATAGGTTCAGAAAGATGGCTCACTTTGTGCCATGCAAGACCACACATGATGCATGTTACATAGAAAATATGTTCTTTTGAGAAGTAGTAAGGATACATGGATTACCTTTAATTATTGTATCAAATAGAGAATCCAAGTTCATGAGTCATTTTTGGAAAACCTTATGGCAGAAGCTTGGTACAAATATTTCTTTTAGCTCGGCATATCATCCATAGACCGATGGTCAAACTGAAGTGCTGAACCAAAGCTTAGGAAATCTTTTGAGATGCCTCACCAAGGAGTATGGAAAATCATGGGATCATTTACTTGCTCAAGAAGAATTTGCATACAATGATATAGTCAATAGATCCACTAGAAATAGCCCTTTTGAAATAGTGTATGGAATTCATCCCAGGGGTATATGTGAAATAAGGGATCTTGGCAGCAATGTAGAGAGGAATGGGTATGCTAAATATTTTTCTCAATCCATGAAGGAGGTCCATGAATCAGTTAAAGAAGCATTGATAGAGAGTACAACTCACACCAAGCAGAAGGTAGATGCAAGGAAAAGAGATATTCAATTTCAAGTAGGAGATTTGGTCATGGTGCACCTAAACAAAGAAAGGTTGCAGAAATGGGTTCCAAGTAAACTTCAGATGAGAAAGATAGGCCCTTGTGCAATATTGGAAAAATATGGGTCTAATGCTTATAAATTTGATCTTCCTGCAAATATAGGATTATCTCCTATTTTCAATGTGGTAGATTTGGTATCCTATAAAGGACCAATTCCACAAGGAGATTTTGATCTCACAACAGATATCGAGGATCTTAGAGCACTCAAACTACTTGTTACACAAAAACTAAAGGCCGAAAATGTTTTGAATTCAAGAGTTTCCAAGAAGACTAGAAGGAAGACCTATATGGAACATCTAGTCAAATGGAAAGGATAAGCTGATTTAGAGGCTACATGGGTGCAAGAAACCAATTTTGAGAAGTTAGGTATCAATCATAACTTACTCCAATCACCTGGAAGTTGATTTCTTTTTGTTTGGGGAGTATGGTGTAGGAGCACCTCAAGTTAGAAACATTTCTAGGATAGAAAGAATTTTCAGTTTGTAAGGTGTTTTGTTCCACCAGTTTTGTAATGACCGAGTCAATTGGTGAACAAACATAATAGTTGCTAAATAGTTGTTTTCTAGTTTAAGTGTGTATTGAGGTAGCTTATAAACCTTTGGAAATCCAACTAAAGCTCTACCTACCAATATTTGGTAAAGTGCCACTAAGTTATATTGGTGCTCGGGCAACTCTATTACTCGGTAATGCTACTCGGGAATCTTACTTAGTTTAGACTAGGTTTCCCAGGTATGCTATGCAAAATGCTCATGAATGTCGCTTGGTAATGTCTCTCTGGTTACATTTGGTGGTCAGGGTTGTTACTCGGTGATGTTGCTTGGGGTTGCTTGCAAATTTCAAGTTTTTGACTAGCACTCAGGTATTGAAGGCAAAGCTTATTTTGACACTCAGGACTAGTTCTTGATAATGGCGGTATGTTTCTTAGTTATGTCAGTTAACGACCTAGGAAATGTAGGTTGTGACTTTTATGACCAGATGGGTCAACAACAATGGCTCTCATCATGTCATTTTTGTCTTTGATGGATAGTGACACCTATTCCAATGATGGCAGGGTCATTTATGGCTTGACCATGCCTTCTGTGCAAGGTGGTTGAAGTTGTTAAAGAGTACGAGATATTTTGGAGATATTTATGAGAGATAGATATATAGTTGAAAGCTTTTGTAAGAGAGGAGTAGTAGACAAAAGAGAAGAATATATTGTAGTATGCAAAATAGATGTCAACTATGATAAATGAAATACTAATATTAATAAGTTAGTAAATCTACCTAAATGCAACCCAATGAAGAATACAAATAAACAAAAGAAGTAAGAGAACAAGCTTTACCTTCACCTACCCTTTGCAGCTTATCTCCATTGTTCTGCTCACTTTGATTTCTTGATGTTTGATCTCTCAGAATTCCAATGAAGCTCATTAGCCAAGATGTTACCAAAGTGTGGAGATTTGAGTGAATGTAATGCAAAATGAAACTAAATGGATGATGAAATGGTGTGGAAGTACTTGGATGCTTGATGTGGTTTGCTTGAAATGCTTGATGGCTTGAGTGCTTGAATGCTTGAATGCTTGATTACTTGACTACCTATTTCTTGATTTATCTATTGCTTGATTTACCTCTTAGATCACAAAGGGGAATGAGGCTCCTTTCAAAGGTTTTTGGAGGACCTAAGCCTAGGTGGCATGATCCTAAGGTGGATATTGAAAGGTGGAAGATCCTAGGTTACTATTGACTTGGTTGAAGGGGTTGAGAGAAAGGGGGATGTAGTTAGAATGTGAGAGGAAGAATAGGGAGGATGTTCCTCCTACATTGACATAGAGGAGAAGAAGGTGGAAGGGATAGACACATGTCAAGTGTCTCACAAAGACCATGGAGAGGAAAGAGGAAGGACTTATTCCTCATGGGGACTCTTGGTACAAGTTTGTTGGAAACAATTGTTTAATTGTGTATTGTCCTTGATGTTACACAAATGTCATATCATTCATTAGACAGAGTCTACCGAGCTTAGAATGTTTAGCAAGGCAGTTAACCAATTCTACCGAGCTCAGACGGTAAGAGAAGCTATTTACAGAGTCTACCCAGCGCCCCAGAATACTATACCGAGAAGTTAGTTATAATCGAGCTCACTCGGTCGACAAAGGAAATTCAGTCTTTACCGAGTTCACTCGGTCATCAAAGAAAATGTGACAAAAAGTTAGACTTTACCGAGTTCACTCGGTTACCAAAGGATTTTCGCAGAATCTGCAGTGTTCACCGAGCATCTGTTGGTCAACACTGGAATATCATTTCTGAACTGCGTCGGCCTGCGAAGGATTTTATTTGTGAAATGTTTGTACAGCCGACCAATGTAATATCTATTAATTGAAACTTGTAATTGGGCTGACTTGATAACCTGAAGGGTATATATGAAAGGTCAAGTTGCGAATTCAAAAGTGTGTGTAAAAAAAAAAGTGTGAGAAGTGTGGAAATATGAAGAAGTGTCTGCGAACAAGGATATGATACGTAGAAGGAATGTGCGAATTCTGATGAAGGATTAGAGATATCCTTGAGGTGCTACAAAGATATATTTGATCAGTAAGGATCTATTGGAACAGAACAGAGATCTGTATCAGCAAGATAAGTTGCATTTAATTCAGGTCACTTCATTGTTACTTTCTAACCATTGTAGCAGTGATACCAAAAT
>MU226713.1:65759-85352 GCA_018584345.1 Thuja plicata | reverse complement strand
AATTACCAAAAATAGTAACTTTCCATAAATAGCAGCTCTGCACAAAATAGCCCTTATTGAATATAAAAATAGAAATATTTTTGGGTGATGCAAGATTGCTCTTACACCTAGGATGCTCCTGCATCAAAATCTTATAAAAGGAGCACTCTATGATCTATTTTAAATGCAATGCAAAATGATATGCAAAAAGGATTATCTCCACAACTTCAGAAAAATCTTAAAACTTCATAAATTTTGGAATTTGATTTTCACCATTGAGCTTGTTATGTTGCAAGAGAATGCTAGCATCATGGTATAATTAAACAAGGATGACTTGAGCACTTCTTGCATGGAGTTTAATATAGAAAACTTGACAAGCATCTAGGTATAATTGAACCGAGATGACCTGAGTTTCATTTGCATAACAAACAAGGAATGTCCCCCCCCTCCATCAAGGAATAAATATTTGGAGTCGAGGTATGTGTGGCGCATCACCGTCAATAGAATTTGTATAACAACATGATTTATAATATTGTTAATGCTTATGGAACGGATGAAGGCTCTTATGCACATACACCCTAATTATTTGTACCTTTGACTTCATTGGAAAATATCCCACAAACAATAATCAAAGAAAATATCTTGTTCCATCCCGGCTATCCTAATCAATGACATATTTGGAGTTTTTTTTAAACTCATTTCAAAGATATCCTGGAATAGCATAGGAAACATGATGACAAATGAAATCTAGATATGAATACATAATCTTATAAAAAATCATTCTAACATGCCTTCCATGAATATACATTTCTTTGCCAAAAGATAGTGTAAGGTTTGTTGATTAGTTTGGTTGATAATGATGTTGTTGAAAATGTATAGATAAATAGGCATATTTTGAAAGATGTGTCACAGATTATGAATCATGACTAGAATAGCATTGTGTAAGAGCTATTGATTGTGTTTTCTTGTCATGGGAAAAAAATTATTTTTTTCTTTCCTCTAAGAGTTGTGACTATCATAGATCCACTTCCCAAACTAGGTCAAGGACGTGCCCCCAGCTAGGTGATGGACTCACTTATTATGGGTGCAGAAAGACACACTGGACTAGGGTGAAGACCAAGACAGTAGATCAAGCTATGATGGGGTTCTATTGGGGATTTATACAATGGATAGGAATCATGGATTGGCCATTTTATTATGATATTTACAAGGAAAATAGTGACTGTGAGAGACACTTTATTGTGGGTATATATAGATGGGATGATGGGCTAGAAGAATCCTAATAGATGGAGGAGATAACTTGTTGCAAGTGGCACCTATTTCTAAGTTTTCACCACATGCTTTTATTGCAATTTTCTTGTGATTTTTTTGATTTTTTGATTTTTTTGATTATCTTGAACATATCTCTTGCACTGGGATCTCATGCATAAAATTTATTTAGGTGCATGCTGTTAAGAGGCTCATCCAAGGGATCTCCCTTAGATTTTGACAAATGATAGGTGCTAAAACCATAGGCCGCTGTAATCACAAAAGGACCTAACCAATTAGGCGCAAACTTTCCCTTCTTCTCACGATGCTGCTAGTTTTTGGGATTCTCTTGAAGGACTAGATCACCCACCTGAAAGTCTTTGGGTTTCACTTTAATATTATACTGATGAGAGATCCTTTTCTGATAGACTTTCAAATGATCAAAGGCTCTTTGATGGAATTCATCTAGCAATTCTAATTCAGTTAGCTGTGCAACTCTACACTCTTCATCTAGGATCAAATCTTTTAGGGACACTCAAAGAGAAGGTAACTCAACCTCAAGGGGTAGGACAACTTTAGATTCATAAACAAGGGAGTACAATGTGGCACTGGTTGGAGTACAGATGGAAGTATGATAGGCACATAGGGAAAGATTCAACTGGACATGCTAGTCACGGCCAACGTCATTGACAGTATTTTGAAGTATTTTGACAATGGTTTTATTAAACACCTCAGCTTGGCCATTACCCTGGGGGTAATAAATGGTATAATAATGGTGGGTGATATGGAATTTGTCATATATTTCATCTATATCTTGATTTTGGAACTATTTTCCATGATCTGTAATGAGGTGTATATGGATTCCTTATCTAAAAATAATATAGTTAAGGATAAACATGGAAACCTGTTTGCCTATGGAAGTGATCAAGGGAATAGTTTCAATCCACTTGGTAAAATACTCGGTGGAAGTTATAATGAACTTATGGCCATTGGAAGATGGAGGGTAAATTTCACCCACAAGGTCGAGTCCCCACTGACTAAATGGCAATGTAGTTGTAACAGGATGAAGTTGCTGTGCTGGTGCATGAATAAGATTCCTGTGTATTTGACACTTCTTTCATCTCCTAGCAAAGTGAAAGGAATCTATTTCCATAGTAGGCCAATAGTAACCCATATGCATGAGCTTATTAGGCAAGGAAGGACCACTCAAATGTGTTCCACAAATACCCTCATGTACATCTTGTAAGGCAGTTTGAGCTTCATCATGTTCAAGACATCATAAGAGAGTACCGTCAAGAGCTTGCCAATACAGGGTGTTGGATATTAGGAGATAGAAAGAGGTTTGGTGGAGGAAGGTTCACTTTTTGTTTCTAGATAGGTCGGGGAAAGGATATTGTCTTTTATATAGGAATATATTTTTCCATAGGTAGGAGAATTTTGTCTGATAATATGACATATGATACTTGTATCATGATCATCATACACAGGATAAGTCAACGATTCTACTAAGAACTCAAAATGGGCTTTTGTATCTTCCCCATCAAATAGAGAAGCAATCGTTGCCATAGCATCTGCAGCCTTATTTTCATGCCTTGGGATTTTCTCAAAGGCACTAATTAAAAAATATTGCTTAAAGTCATCTACCATGTGTTTATATGGTAACAACTTGTCATCCTTGGTCTGATATTCATTATTAACCTGATTGATTATTAGCTAGGAGTCTCCATAGACATTCAACCTAGTCACTTTCCATTGCATAGCCATCTTCAACCCAATCATCAGTACTTCATACTCAGCTACATTATTTTTACAAGGAAAAAGTAATTTGTAGGACTTTTGTATGGTATATCCTTGTGGTGTAACAAATAACACTCCAGCTCCTAAACCATGCTGATTATAGGATCCATCAAAATATAGCCTCTAGATTTGTGTATATAATGTCAGGATATGGGCATCTAGAAATTTAGAATGGATAGATTGATCATCTATTAGTAGAGCCTCATCTAATTGATCAACAATTACTTTCCCTTTGTTAGCCTTCCTATCCACATATTCAATATCAAATTCACTAAGAAACATGACCCACATAGCCAATCTTTCCGTTAAGGCAGTCTTACTCAAAAGGTACTTCAAAGGATCTATCTTTGCAACAAGCTTGATGGAATGTGACAACATGTAATGCTACCAATTTTGTGAAGCAAAGACCACTGCTAGACATGCATGCTCAATTGGTGAATAATTGAGCTCATATCCAACAAGGGTAAGACTGATATAATATATATCCTTCTCTTTTCCTTCTTGATCTTGTTGGGCTAAAAGAGCACCAAGTGAGACTTTTGTGGCTAAAATATAAAGAAAGAGTGGATTTCCCAAAATTGGTGACATAAGAGTAGGAGGAGTTACTAAGTATTGCTTGATCTTGGTGAAGGCTTCTTCACACTTATCATCCCACCTGAATAAGATGTTTTTATGCCACAGATGCTGAAAATGATGACTTCTGTCAGTTAATTGAGAAAAAAATCTTCTAATTGACTGAAGGTACCCTTGTAAAGATATCAATTGACTGATGTTAATAGGTGAAGCCATTTCCATGATTGTCTTAACTTTTTTTGGATCCACTTCTATGCCCTTAGCTAAGACAATATATCCTAACAGTTTGCCCGATGTAACCCTGAATGCACACTTCTTTGGATTGAGTCTTATTTGATACTTTTCCATTCGGGTGAATATCCTATCCAACACTCTTAGATGACCTTCTCTTTTATTGGATTTGCCTAAGATATCATCAACATAATCTTCCATTATGGTATGCATCATGTCATGAAAGATTGTGGTCATAGCCCTTTGATAGGTAGCACCAACATTTTAAGCCCAAAAGACATCACATTCCAGTAGTATGTGCCCTAAGGACATGTAAAAGCAGTCTTTTCCTGGTCTTCTGGTTCAATCTTGATCTAGTTATAGCTGGAAAACCTGTCCATTAAGGATAACATCTCGTGCCCAACTATTAAATCAACTATAATATCAATGTTGGGCAAGGGAAAATCATCTTTGGGACAAGCCTTGTTAAGATCGCAAAAATCTATGCAAATTCTGATGGACTTGTCTAGCTTGGACACCGGTACAATATTGGAGATCCATTCAGCATAATCAATAGCTCGAATGAAACCCACATCCAACAATTTTTTCAATTCTTCTTTGACCATGAGTGCAATGTGAGGATGCATTTTCCTAAGTTTTTTCGTTACAAGCTTGACCCTAGGTGTAATGGATAAATGATGCATAATAAGATGAGTATCTAGCCCAGGCATATCAATATAAGACCAAGAAAATTTGATTTGTCTCTCTTTGAAAAACTATGAAAAGGTTTCTTTTTCTTGTTCTGTTAAGGATGTGTCTATCTTTAGAATACATGGTGAATCCTCTGTTCCAATGTTGAGAAGCAACGTTGGTTCAATAAGTATAGAATACTACTCTCAATACATATATTTGTGGAGAGTTTTAATCCTTCCATCTTCAGGCACCTACGAGAGGTTTTCACCCTTAGATACATCTTTTCTTTTTACTTTTTTTAGGATCTAACACTGCCACTGAGTGGTTTTCACTGTTAGATCTATTTATTATTTTCATATTTTTATGAATGAAAGGATTGGCACCCTCTCCAAAGTAAGCCATGTCATTGAGTTATATTGGGAATCCTGATTTATGATCTCCTGGTGATAGATGATCTTTGATTCCAAGATAATCGATAATAGCATCATCATTATGGAAAAAATCAAGTTCAGGATTATTAGGAGAATCCCAAGCAATAAGCTCAGGGTGGATAAGGGGTATTGGACCATTTGGTTTAGTCTCAAAGGATGAGATGGTATTGATAGAAAATTTCTCACATTTTATGATTGTATCGGCAAGGTCTTTTTCCGTACTCTCATCCAAATCACCTATCTCAAGATAACTCTCACTTTCCTCACAATCGCCAAGAGTAGTATCATGTGAATCTAATCCTAGTGGTTCTGTCCTTGGACTCTTCTTCTCATGATAATTGTTACCATAAGTATGAACATCATCAACTTCCATATCTTCAGTGTAATTAGATAATGAATCCCATTCATAAGTATGAGAATCATCATCATCATCATCATCATCATTTCTAAGTCGGTTAATGATTTCTTGCGCTATCTTTTGGTTTGTTGGATCTACAGACATGCCATTTTTCCAGAATTGTAATGTAGGAGCTTTAGAAATTTTGTAAAAAGGTGCAACCTTTTATTTTCCTTTAGGTTCCTTTGGTCCTTATCCTTTGTATCCTAATCTAGTGGTGTCTCTTTGATAATTTAGATTCTTTAGAATTGGTTTTATGACATCCTCTCTTTGCAGCCCTATAGGTCCACTACCTTGATTTCTCATCTTTTGCAACAAAGTATATCCTTTACCATATACATCGGGTGATATACACTCATGTTTTTCATCCTCTAGATCTTTATGATGTTTTAGCAAATTATTAGCATTATGATTAGCTGCCTCTTTTGATATAGTGCCCCCACTTACAAATGTGCCATAAACAAGTGTAGAAGGATCTTATGATTATTGTTTGGTAATCAAGGATTTCCCATATGACTTAGGAGATAAGGGTAACTTTGTGATACACAAAGTTTGGCCCATAGTGTATTCTCCCATACCTTGTTCGTTTATGTCTATTTTAATTCCATGGGATTTAGAAGTTGATGCTTTGTTACTGGGATCAATGGGTGTTGGTGGAGAAGATCCAATATGATTATAGGGCACCAAAGATTCAGGTGTTGGATTCACAGTGTTGCAATATTGAAAAGGATTCAGATCTCCTTTGATGGTTATCTCTTGACCATTATGTGGAAACTTTAAGAACTGATAATAATTTGATGGCACAACTTACATAGAATGAATCCAAGGTCACCCTAAGAGAATGTTATATGCCAAATCCATATCTAGGACTTGACAAAGCATGTCTTTAACTATAGGACCAACTCTGATAGGAAGAACAACAGACCCCTTGGATGACCTTTCTTCCTCATCATAAGATTTGATGGTGATTTTCTTCTTTGGACCTACAATATTTTCAGAAAATCCCAATGCAAGGACTAGTTTTAAAGTGCATATATTCAAACCAGCTCCTCCATCTATTAGTACTCTTTTAATTTTATGATTTTGTACAATGCCTTCTATATGGAGTGGAGCATTATGTGGTTGATTAATGGCTAGATCATCATCCTTAGTGAAGGATATATAATGGGGAGTGGTCAAATGTCCCACCATATCTTGGAATTGGTCTTGATCTAGATTTGTAGGAACATTAGTTTCTAGGAGAGATTTCTTGAGAATATCCTTATGAGAAGGTGACAGACGCAAAAGCTCTAGTATGAACATTTGGGATGGTGTTTTCTTTAATTGCTCCAAAAGGTTGTATTAGTTGGAATTATTGGGCATGGACCTTGGAACATAGATAGACTTGTTTTGGGAGGTGCTAGGTTTGGATGGAACCCCTTGAAGAGTAACCTTGGATTGGGCTCGAGTAGTGACATTAGTCGGTTGACTCTTTTCTTTGATAGAAATCACATTGACATAGTATTGGGAAAGATGGAATTCAGAAATGTGATTTATATAGCTATAGGAGGTGGAATTTTAGTTAGCTTGGTTATCACCCTTAGCATTGGAAGAGTTTCCTTTCTCATGTTTGGGAAGTGGATCTTTGAAAGTTGTATGTGACTCGTTTGAGGTGTGTCCATCAACACTAATATCTCCGCTTTCAATCAAATCTTGTTTCGCATGCTTGAGCCTTTGAGAGTCATTGGTTTTGTGACCTTTCACTCTATGAAATTCATAGTAATCATTATCATTCCACCAAGAAGGCTTTACCCTAGGTTCAAAATCTCTAGTTTTAGGAAGCGCAATGAGTTTCTTTGTGATCAACTTCCTTAATGCAGATTCCAGAGATTCACCCAAAGGAGTAAAATTTATTCTACGTGGCATAAAGGGTAACCTTGAGAAATTGTTGTTGGTATTATGATTTGCACTTTTATTTCTATGAGTAGGTGGAGTGAAATTTCCTTTTCTCATGATATTTAAGATAGGTTTTGTTGATTTAACATGACGATTATCCGCAATCCCATCATTGACAATGTTTTTGTTTTTGTTCCAATATTTGGATTTATCATTATTGTTGTTGTTGTTGGAATTTGAACTTGAAGATCCAACATTGTCTTTGGAGTAGAGCTTAATCTCACCCTTTCTAACCATAGCTTCCTCAATTTTCACTCCATTTTCAATGAACTTGTTGAAATTTGGAGGACATTGCAATTGTAACCTATAGCTCATTTCTTGTTTAAGGTTCTGCACAAAGATATCCATCATCTCTTGTTTAGGAATTGATCGTGGATACTTGGCAAATAACTGACGCCATCTTTGCAAAAAGGTAAGGAAGGATTCTCCATTCTTTTTTTGGGTATTGCAAAAATCAAGCATTGTGACTTCATGTTTGATGTTATAGGAATAGTGAGTCACAAATTTGTCAATAAGCTCGTTGAAGGATTTGATACCCGGGGGTAGTTTGGAGAACCATTCCATGGCTTTTCCTCATAAACTACATGGAAATAGTCACATAAGATATTTATCATTGTCGGTGACTTCAATACAAGCAGCACAAAACTCACGAATGTGGCCTTGTGGATAGGGACATATATCCTCCAAGGAATATTTCTTGGTTGATGTTCCCATTTGCATGTCACACATTTGTTGTTAAAGAAATTGGATTTGTTGCATGACATGATCCAAAGATGATGGAGGTCTTTGGGTGTCTTGGAAAGAACTATGTTGTTTGTCTTGAGCTTGTTTCTCTTGGGAACCACAAGGTTTTTCTTGGGAACCGCTAGGTTTTTCTTGATCCATTATGTTAGGTGGTTCTACAAGATCTGAGACATGAAAACTACTAGGTAGTTTTGATCCTTGTTGAGAAAGCATGGGGAAGTACATTTCCTTGTCCATATCTAGGATTCTTTCCATGACATTATAGAACTTGGCATCTTGCATAGCATCCATAATTTCTTGATTGGTGGGTTCATGTTCTGATGAAAAATTTGAAGTCTTCTTGGACTAAGGGTTTTCCTCATTGGTATTGCCTCCTTACATTGTATCTACAGATTCTCGATCAATGGTTTGTTTGAGTTTCTAATATCGAGTTTGAACCATAAAAGGTGAAAGAAGAAATAGATGAAGATGTGAAGATAGAAGAGATGGGAGGAAATAGATTCAAAAGAATTGAGCTAGATAAGGTAACTTGATAATATAAGTCGATAGGAGGTATAGATCTCAATATGATATGACAAAGGAGAACCAAGAGAGAGTGACCTAGGTAAGTTTTGATGAAGGATGATAGATCCTGATATGATAAAAACTCACAAAAGCCACAATCTGATAATTAAAGTAGTATTCCAACACTTGGATGTATATTTGCAAGATTTAGGAATGTTTTAGAAAATGTTGGATGAAAGCAAGATGATGAAAATGGTCAAATTGAAGATCAAAGGTCTGCTAAAATTGAATGTTTTTCCAGAGTCCTACTGAATAGAGAAAAGGGTATCTAAAAATGTAATTTTTGAAATATTGAAGGTCTATGCAAGTACTCACTATGATGAATGTGCAAGAATAAAGTAGTAGGAAGGTTGAACAAATGCATAGAGGAACTGGATGGATGCATAGGATATGATTTTTAGACTTTTTTGACTATTTTGGTTTTGAATTTTTGAATTTTTTTCTCTGTTTTTGGTTTTTTTGTAGTTATCAGATGATTTTGGAAAATTTAAAATGCATAAACACACACATGCAAGACATAAATGATCTAATCTAAATTATTATGAATGCATAGACACACTTACAAATCTTAAGGCTAGCAAGGATGATATGTACTGAATCTCCACTTGGATAATAAAATCGAGCCACACAATTCAAAGTAGATAGCTTAGGAACTTGGAGGCATAGGCTCCTTATAGTGCACTCACTTCTCTGGCACACCAAGTTCCAAATTGAATGGGTCATTACTTCCCAAATAATTTCTATCTCTACTATGAACCGTGAGTAATGTGGGGTATCTTCACAAGTTGGGCTACCCGTTGAACCAGTAAATACAAGAAGTTTTGGCCATTAAACAAAATCTTCTAGTAAGGAAATCTATTCAGGTGGTTGTGATCAAGTCATTTTCCCAATTAAGGGGGCTCTCCCAATCCTTTCAAAGCAAGATTTTCACCTTAATAGTGTAGGGACTTTAACGCACCACAAGGGTACTAGAGGAGATTTTGGTTGCCACAATGAATTCACACCTGTCTACTGTGAGACTAGTCACAATGGATTTTTTTGTATACTGGTTTGGATGGGCTTGGCTTTAGCCTATTACTGGTTGTATCATTCCTTGGGGTGAGAACCTCTTTTCCCACCAAATACCGCCCTCTAAAGATTATAATAGTTTCTCTTACACCCAAGGTCCATGAATGGCGAGGGGAGAGGATACATTGTTATAATTTGGGATTACAATTAAGCTATAAAGAAAGACATAATAGATAGTTGCTAAACTAAAGAAGACACATGAAACTGAAAAACATGTCATTTTTTGAAGCCCAAATGAAGGTTATGGTTTATTTTGCAAACCCCTTAGGAACTTGCAAGAAAATCGTTAATAATTTGAAATTTGGGGTCTTCAGATTAATGACCTGCAAAATAGCCTGAAAGCTACCAGAACAAATAGAAACTTGTTAAGATGATTAGCTAAAACCAAACAAAGAGAAAAACAAAGTTCTACAGGTGAAATTATTAATGCGCAGAAATAGTGAATGGATGCACCAGAAAAGAGGATAAATGCACAGGAACTCTAAATGCACAAAAACAGTTGATTGATCCGCATGGAGATTGGATGAATGCACAAGTTGAGAAAATGCACAGTAGTAGTGAATGGATGCGCAACAATTGGGGATGGATGTGCAGGAATTCCTGTAGAATTTTTCACATGGAAAAACTAGAAAAAGATGTCAATTTTGTGGGGTTAGGCCTCACGGTGGGTGCCAAAAATGTATGCAAAATAGATGTCAACTATGATAAACAAAATACTACTATTAATAAGTCAGTATATCTATCTAAATGCAATCCAATGAAGAATACAAATAAAAAAATGAAGTAAAAGAACAAGCTTTACCTTCACCTACCTTTTGCAGCTTGTCTCCATTGTTTTCCTAGCTTTGATTTTTTTATGTTTGAGCTCTCAGAATTCCAATGAAGCTCCTTAGCCAAGATGTTACCAAAGTGTGGAGATTTGAGTGAATGTAATGTAAAATGCAACTAAATGGATGATGGAATGGTGTGGAAATTCTTGGATTCTTGATGTGATTTTCTTGAAATGCTTGATGGCTTGAGTGCTTGAATGCTTGAATGCTTGATTCCTTGATTGCTTGATTACCTATTGCTTGATTTACCTCTTAGATCACAAAGGGGGAATGAGGCTCCTTTTATAGGTTTTTGGAGGACCTAAGCCTAGATGGCATGATCCTAAGGTTGAGATTCAAAGGTGGAAGATCCTAGGGTTACTATTGACTTGGTTGAAGGGTTGAGAGAAAGGGGGATGTAGTTAGAATGTGAGAGGAATAATAGGGAGGATATTTCTCCTACATTGACATAGAGGAGAAGAAGGTGGAATGGAAAGACACGTGTCAAGTGTCTCACAAAGACCATGGAGAGGAAAGAGGAAGGACTTATTCCTCATGAGGACTCTTGGTACAAGTGTCCTATGGGTCATCTTGGACTCTTTGAGGTGGCTTGAGAAGTTGCTTAGGAATAGGGATTTCTTCTTGACTTGGTGTAGGGGAAGACATGTGGTCATGAGACCAAGTCTTATGAGGCCACATAGCCCTTAAGAATAGGTTATGTGTGGGTGAGGATAATGATTAATTATTTTAGCCAAGGTGATGTGTCAGGTGACTAGGTCTATGAGGTGGACTAGGAAGCTTAGTCATATTTAGTGATTGTGTAATTATCCACTTTAATGAGACTAATTTAGAAGACTTAGGATAAGAAGAATAGACTATAGTGAATGTATTTAAATAAATTAAATAATTTAATTAATACATAGAAGAAATAAATATCAATTAAATAATAAATATTTAATTAATTTCTCAAGGAAATATTAATTAAATAATAAATATTTAATTAATTAATTAGTGAAGCCATTTTTTAGTGTATACAATTGTATTTTTTAATAGAATAGATTTTGTGAACATAGAGAGGATTTAGATAATTATCTTGAGTATTTTTGTGATAGTTTTCATGTGCAATGTATACTGGTATGTTATTCAAGTTGAACCAGTCGGTTTAGCTAGGAGGATGGATCTATCCTTTTAGATTCCACAGCATGAAATAGTAGCTTTATGGTGAGAAGCAAGTCTAGAGAACTTGAGGTGAAGATCTTAGTGACTTCCTCAAGTTAGGGTTTGAAAATATACCCTCTAAGGTCCATTCTGAGACCTTAAAGCAGGGTCAAGCTGACTCTCGATAACAACTAGACTTTGGATTCTACATCACCTACTAATGGATGAATTATGAGGGAAATATCCACTTGTACATCTATAGATTAGAGTGTGTTGTGTGTGTTCCACAACTTGTATTTTAATTATGTTCCCTCTTAGAGGACCCCGTACTCCATTTTCATGTATAAATGGGGTTTTTTATTTGTGCACTTCTTATTTATGGTATCTACTTCTATTTTTCATAATCTTAACTTTTGACATTTGGGAACGCCAAAGTGTTGGGGGAGTTTAGACACCGCTTCCATGTTGACACATTTCTTTTTAATTATTATTTTCCTTAATATACCCTTCTTCAGATCTGAGGCTAGGTTGGTAGTGATGAAATATTCCCTGAGAATAGACGTATGTCTACATTTATAGGTTCTGACACCAATCTCGCATGCCCCTTGTCCTTATACAAATATTGTATAAATATGTGTCACTTGTCAGAGTGACACTCCATGCCAATATATCCTCTATTTTCATGCCACATAATTTTTCCTTCCTTGGAATGGTATATGATCCTCTCTAAGTACCATTGTCCATCCCAAGTGGGATTGTGTTATTTGCATGTCTTTAATCTTGTATTTCCTAATGGTGTCTCTAAACCACAAGCTTTTCTTATAAAATATTTCAATATTTGGCATTATATACCTTTTTGGGGACCAAACTAATGGATCACTGTCTCGATAATTTCCCTATCATACACCTATATGGATTAGTAGTAAGCATATGATATTTGATTCTAAGACTTCCTATCATATGCCTATTTAGCTCAATGCTATGCATGTTAGTACATTGTGTCTAAGCTACCCTATCACATGCATATCTTTCTTAACGCTATCCATATCAGTGCAACATCAAAGTCTCCCTATAACATGCCTATCTACAATTCACTACACATGTTAAAGTTTACAAAAATATCCCTATCATATCGCTCGACATAGCACAACTTTCCATTCATATTGGCATACTATGAATGATCTCATATCATAGGTTGTCTTTATCATCTAGAATTCTTGTATACAGTGTGTATGCTAGATCCAAATCATCATCAAATCAATAATTCCTAGTTTAGGAAAAACCCAATGTAGCAAATTTTTTGTAGGTAAGTTAGGTAAAATTATCTTACTTTAGCTTTGCATTCCTCATAAAGGTAATATTCTCTCTAAATTGGGGGAAAATATAATAGCTCAAATTTTATGCCCTTGTGTAAAATGATATTTATGCATTTTTCCACTTTATCCCAAGATAAATAAATAAAAAATCTTGTCACCCTCATCATCCTTTTCATCAACCATCTCACCACGCAACTCAAGATTCTCACCACATAGTCCTAATAGTTTTGGATAGGCGCATGTTGCAAAAATGTCGACGTAAAGTTCTCTCTTCTGCAAACATGTAGGTTGTCACTAGAGCATTAGGAATTCCAATTATGCATTTTTAATGACCAAAAATAATGGCTCATCTAAACAAATTCCATCTGAGTCCATCATAAACCATTTTATAACCCTCATTTGTTCTTCTAAGAGCTTCTTGGTTATTCATAGGCTCTCACTTGGTGACAATCTATAACTCTTTGGTTCTCATTCACATCCATTTCCCCATATTTCCTTGGCTCTACACACCATCTTTTGACAAGTTTCTCCAGTGTTGGATAGCTCAAGATTTGAAAAATGATCTTGTCTCATGCATTCAATCTATTTACCTTCATAGGAGAATCCATTTCATATCCTTTTGTGTGTGAATCAAAATATTATAATTTCTTAGCGTTTCTCCATTTACATTATCATTGTTCATCATTTCTACATAGTTATATATTATTGGTATCATTGTGTCTAATGTTTATCCATGGAAGTGACAACACCAAAGAGATGGTTTGATTGAGGCAAGCCTCTTTACGACAACAACAATTTCTTTTCTTTTTGGTGTGGAGGTTTTTATTGTGCATTCAAGAGCTCCTATTTGGATTGCACTATCGACCATCAAATCAGGTTCTATTGTTTCAAATCCTTCCTCTTTTATTTCATCAATTAATACACATATATCTACTTAATCTCTCTTATAGTTATACTTTTTATTTCATTATCCTTTCCTTTATTTCACACATTTACACTAGTTTTGTTTTGTTAAAATATATGTTATATTATTCTAACTTTTCTTACTTTCATAGTATTATATTATGTTTTATTATTTTTTTTATCATTTTGAGTCATCCATACCCTATTAGTACGAGATGCTAGCATGGTGCACTAGTTCCAAACAATTCCATTGTAGTCCTTAGACCTCACTTCTGTCTAAGACAATGAGCTTGCAAATCTTGGGATTTAATCATTAGAGTTAGCTCTCTTATTTCCCGTAGTCAAAATATTTTAACCTATATATGTATCTTATGTATTTACATCTAATTAGTTTAATTATTTTCATTTATACATCTACATATCAACATTTGATTTACATTTACTTATTGTACATTCAATCACATTAAGAGTGATCAAGTAACTTTCTTTATCTTGTGTCTGATTTTGCTAGCAATCCTAGCTAGCAATGTGAGGTTGTTTAAAAAATTTGTGTACATCCCTTGAGGTTTTAACCTGCCTCTCAATCAGTGTTTTATTTTCTTCAAACATTTTGGTGAACCCAACTTAAACTGTACAACCTTTCTAAAATCTAATAACAGCTCTTTCCCGAACTTGGTGGCCATCACTCCTATTTCCTTCCAAGCCACAAGGGTTCCTAACATGACTATATATTTCACCAATCTAGATGAAAACTATAGAAGAGAGCCTTTTCTCTTATATTTTCCAACTTCAATCAATGGCATCGGCATCAAGGGTGTCTTCATGAACCCCCACATGCTTAGTCAATGTCATCACAGAGGATATCCTCTTTGTGAATTACCTTACTCGAGGAAACTATGGTAAGTTTACAAAAGTATGACTGACTATCCTTTCCTCCTTTAGGATCAATCACCTTGACCATTCAGGTGCAACTCAAGCTGGTCTTCTCAACATCTCTTGTGATTCTAGAGTTAGAATTATTTAGAATCAAGCTCAACATTCTCTAGTTGACTTTCATGACAGTCATCACTTTAGTCACCACAAATCTCTAAATTTCATGCATGAAGAGATTTTCCATGATATCTAGGACACTACATATACTCCCCTAGTTTCCTATAGGGGCTTCACTCTTGATCATTTCTTTCCTACTCCAATAGGGCCCCTCCATCCCTAGTAAGATGTTTCATTTCTTACTCATTAGGAATACAAGATTTGAGAGAGGAGCTTGATATATTTAGAGCCTTCCATTTATCTACCTTCTTATGAGGCTCATCATGCTTCCTCTTCTTCCTCTTCTTCATTGGAGGCTCAAGGAAAGAATTTTATCCATGGTAAATCCCTGCATCGCCTAAAGGTCACACAACCTTTAGTGCTTTCCTCTATTTCTGGATCTACTTCTCGTGTGCATAAGGAAAAGTCACCCATGATGCCTAAACCTAAGGTGTTCTCTCTTGCCACCATCCCAATCATCTCAAACATACATTACCCTACTTTTTATGGCTAGCGTAAGAATCTTCATAAGAACATGATGTCTCCTTTGGCACCTACCACTCAGCCTTCAAGGGTACCTCATGTTCCCCCATCTTCTCATAGGGTAAAAAGGATAAGGGTGCCAATGAATGAGCCTCTAGTGCCTCCTACATCAACCCAAAATGATACATGATTCATTGGGCCCTCTTTGGTGTCAGGGATGGTATATGCAACCTCCCCTATGGAACAAGATGGTGCTACACCTCTACAACCTTTCTAGCTTGGTCTACACCTAAATTAGAACCACCTTGTATGTGAGTGTAAGAACCATCGATAGGAGAGGGCAATATCTCATGAAGCTGCTGTGAGGGAAGAGAATGTGTATTTTTGTGTTTTCCATAGTACTTGTCTTCTAATATGGTTCCCTCCCAAAGGACCCTTGTACTTCATTGGTACCTAGAAATATGTTTTTTTTGTCGTGCATTTTGTCTATGTGTTATATAATTCTTCTATTTTTCATAACCTTGATTTATGAACATTTGGGGGGTATGAAAAGTGTTGGGGGAATTTAGGAACCCCTTCTATATTGACCAATTTTTTTTTCCATTTTCTTCATGTTCCTTTCTTTAGAGTCGAGTGTAGGTTGGCTGTGATCAAATATCCCATAAGAATAGACATAATTCTATGCTTTTGGGATATGACGACTATCCCTTGGGTCCTCATGTCCTTGTCAAGATGTTTTGGAAACATGTGTCACCCATCAGGCAGTGATATTCCATGCCAACATCTCATATATTTCTATGCCACATCATCTTTCCTTTTTCCCAATGTTCTATGCTCCCCTATAAGTTTCATAGTCTATCCCAAGGAGAGCCTGTGTTATCTACATGTCTTTCATCTTGTTTTTTCTAATGATATATATACACCATAGGTTTTTCTTGTAATTATTTTTCAAAAATTTCTATTATCTACCTTTATGGGCAAACAACCACTACATCTATGTCTCGACCATTTCCCTGTCATACACCTATCTAGCTAGATACCATTAAGCTAGATTTCCCAATATTTTATTGGCTCTACACACCATTTTTTGACAAGTTTCTCCATTGTTGGATAGCTCAAGATTTCACAATTGGTCTTGTCTCATGCATTTAAGCTCTCTACCTTCATAGGGGAATCCATTTCATATTCTTTTGTGTCTTAATCATCATATTATCATTTTTTAAATTTTCTGTATCTATACTATCATTGTTCATCTTTTCTATACAATTATCTATCACTAATTTCATCATGTCTAATTGTTGAATATGGAGGTGGGAACAACCAAGTGGGGGTTTGACTGAGGAAAAACTCTTTATGGCCACAATAATTTCTTCTCTTTGTTTGTGTGTAGTATTTCATCATGTTTTGGAGAGATCAGGTTTTGATCATATTATTGACCATCAAATCATATTCCACCATTTCAAAAATTCCCTCTTTCATTTCATCAAATAATACACATAATCTTCTTAATCTCTCTCATATTTATAATCTTTCCTTTTATTATCCTTTCCTTCATTCATTCATTTAGACTAGTTCTATTCTATTTAAATATATATTGTATTATTCTACCTTTTCATACTTTCATAGTATTATATTCTTATGTTTGTCTTCTTATATGAATTTGACCTATCTGTACAAAATGATAGCACGATGCGCTGGTTTCCAAAATTCATGTTGTAGTCCTTATTACTTTCTTCTATCCTAGATAGTGAGCTTGTGGAGCTCAAGATTAAATCATTACAGTTAGCTCTCTTATTTCCACTAGTTAAAATATTTTAACCTATCTATCTATCATAGTTACTTCCATTTGATTCATTTATTTTCATTTCAACATCCACATATAAATGTTTGATTCACATTTAATTAATCTAAATTCAATAACATTAAGAGTGATTAAGGAGAGTTATTTATCTTGTTTCTGATGTCCTTAGCACTCCTAGATACAAACGTCAGCTAGTGAAAGATAGTTATGTATCCCTTGAGGTTTTAATGGAACTCTCGGTAGGTGCATTATTTTCTTCACTAAATTTTCATAAATGTGATGTGAACTGTGAAAAAGTTTTAAAATATTGTAACAGTTCTATTGTGAACATGGTGACCATCACTCATATTTCCTTATAATAAATTTTTTTTCCTGAAATGATTATAAATTTTACCCATCTAGATAATCACTCTAGTAGAGAGCCTTCTCACTTATACATTGCATCTTCCATCAATGTCATCACCATTAGGGGTGTCTTAGTGGATTCCACATACTAAGTCAACAACATCATGGTTGAGGTCATCTTCATGATTGCACTTAATTAGAGAAAGTACAATGAGTGTTAGGAAACCATACTATAACCACCCTAATTTTCTCTTCTTTGACCATATACCCTATTTTCCCTAAACTTGTGATCATATCCCTAATTATGTCAAGACAATTCTTCAATTAATTGACATAATTAATTTAAATCAAATTTAATCTCCTAAGTGATCTAATCACTAAATTAAATTAATTGCCTTAGCCAATTAAATCAAATCAAATCAATTAAATAAAAAACAATCAAGTACATGGATAAAGTAATTAATTCAAAGGAATTAAATAAATCCTAATTACAACTCCTTATTTGCAAAAGGGAAAGTCAATTCCCTAGCCAATAAGAGTTAAATAACTTGGATCACTTCACATGGATCACCAAAGATTCAATCTCCACCTCTCTTCCACTTTCAATCCTAACCTCTCATTCCTCAAATTATTCTATAAATGGAATGAATTGTGAGCTCAATGGGCTCATAGATTTAGAATTCAATTGCAAACTTATGCTTCTCATATTCTTAGAGATCTTAATGCATTTTAGCTCATTTTTCTTAGAAATTGTCATAATATTTCATTTGGAGTTTTAAAATGAACATTTCTTGAGCATTTTAGATTAAATCCTTTAAATGTTCCATTCTAAGCATGTATATGTCACTGATTAAAGCATAATCTGAGGGAAAATTATAGCATTCTTCAAACTCTTCTTATATAGGGAGAAATAGGTCAATTTTAGTGTTTGATATACATTCTAACTCTTATTTTTCATGTTATTTTACTAATGCAATGACTTTTTGAAGTGTTGTGTTGTAGCTAATAGATCCACAACATAACACACATATTTCTGGGGAAAACCCTTGGATTTTACCTCATTTCTGATCATTTTTTGACTCATTTTGGTTCTCTGTTTCCATGTATAGAGTCACCTTTTGTTTATCTAGGCTCACATTTAGGAAAGGGTCATGGGTATGTGCAAGATCATGAGGGGCCAAACTATACCCTTAAGTGGCAATAAAAAATCAGAAAATCAGGACTAGTAAACTTGATGTAAAAATTTGAACTAGCTATCAACCTTATATCAAAAAGTTGTAAGAATAGAATCTGTAAGAAATTAAATGTAGTCTCTAAACTATTAGGCCTTTTCTGAAAAAAAGTTAATATGATTGGTGAAAAGTATAGATTTCAATGCAGCGGTACAAAAATTTTAGGAAAAAAATAAGAAGTAGGTGTATGTCTGATCACCTTAATCATAATCAAATGATAATATTTCTTTATAAGATTTTATATATAAGTAGTAGACTCATGCCCAGATGTGACGCATATTTTTGTGTAATTTTATTCTAAAAAAATAATTAATTATGAATTATCTGCTACAACATTTTTAGAATAAAAAAACTCTTGTGTCTGACCACCTTAACTCATTGACAACTTTACCAAATTCAAAAAAACAAAATTTTTCCTTATAGCAGGCGAAGCATAGAATGTGACACATTTTTCAGATTTCAAAAATGTTATACCGTCTGAAATTTATAGCCATTTTTTGAAATCAGTATATAAATCAGCACTTTAGAGGTAACTCAATTGGAAAATAACTAATAATTACTTACCGAATTCAAAATTTGACAGCAGTTATATCGATAGAAAGCTGATAATCTCCTTAAGATACCCTTTTCATTTCATCAAATTCGGGTGAAAAAAATTCGTCAGCTACATGGTCGAAGTCTGGAACTCAGAGAAACAGGGGAAAAACATGTTTTTGAGACATTTGAAGAGTTGACCAGGTAGGTATGGTGCACAAAGAAATATCGAGCCTAATCGGGTACCCGATATTTTTAGGTACCCAAAAATCCCCACAGAATTTTGAATTTTAAATTTTCCCTCCCCTTTCTCCCTCTTAATTCATTTTCAGCCCCTTTCTCCC
>MU226713.1:48259-60759 GCA_018584345.1 Thuja plicata | reverse complement strand
TTAATTATCCTATTTCAGCCTCCTTAGAATATTTTTCCCTAATTTCATATAAAAAGAAGTCTCTCTCTCTCTCACTTTCTCTAAGTCTTCTAAGTGCAAAAATCTCTAATCAAGATTTTGTCAAGAAGAAAGAAGTTCAAGCATCCATTTCCAATATTTCAAGGTGTTCAAGTCTTCCTCTAAAGCATTCAAGTTCTCCATTGAAGATCAATGATTCAAGCTCTCAATCCTTTGAAAGGATTAGGTGCAAATATTCAAGATTCATCATTCAAACCCTAGATCTAGCCATCATGGTGGTGTGGTCTTCCTTCAAGAACCTTTGTGCATCCTCAAGATTCTTTCATCATCTCTTCAAAGTGGATTTCAATCATACAATCATGGAGGTTTATGGTTTCTAAAGTCCATTGCTTTCATACTTACATATATGCATACATTTGAATTACAATTACATATCTATTGATTATCATATCTTCATTGTTAGATTCAATTCTACTACTTGCTAGCATTCTGTACTTTATTAATTTCAAGGTTAATTCCTAAATTAGGGTTTTACTAAGGAAAAACCCTCCCCCACAACAAACAATCCCCTTTTTCTTGTAGGTACAGGTTCATAATAGTTGATTTGAGACCAGATCTGGATACCCTTTTCAGCTTTTTTTTGGACGGTGTGAACAGATTTTTTGTCAGACCTGTGCAGGTCAGGGTTGACATTATTGGGTCAGGGTTGACATTTGTGGGTCAATGTCAACCTTTTTCATAAGAAGACATTGGAATGGAAAAATATTTTTGGGTTTTGTTTGTCTCTGCGTTCCGATTTGGGATCAACTGTCATTTTTTCAAGAAATAGTCCACAGACCTTAGAAAACATCATTCTCTGATCTGCAAAATTTCAACGTTAGTGCATTTCTCCCATTTCTTCAATTACCGTCATATATCATTTCTATACATATAATTAACATAATTTAAGGTATCTCTCTTGTTATTCTCCTTTCTAAATAGTTGATTCATTTGTGCATTAGCCCTTCTCTTGGGTTGATCAACTTGGATCTCTCATTTGTGCATTTGAGGATAAAAAGGAGCATCTTATCTTCTCCTTAATTAAAATATACAATCAATACAATTCAATTCAATTCAATTTAAGGAATTCAATACAATCTAGGAAACTCAAAGAGCAATTTATACATCAACACATTTCCTATTTCAAACATTACATTTCAAGATAATCAATAATCAATCAAATCATTCTTTCTTAATACACTATAACAAACATATATCTATTTAAATTCCTTTACATTTTGGTGAGATAGCTATTCACATGTTACATTTTTGTGTACCCACGATGGACAACTCCTTCTCTTTGGTGTTAGATTTACATCTTAGATTACAATTTGCATTTATAAATACGAAAACACTTCTTGCATTTTCATCATGAAATTCTTTTGGTGTATGACTATTTTTCTCATTATCCTTCTTTTAGCTTCTCTTTATAGTACCTATGATGTCTATGAGAGTGTTATCCATTTTATCATGTTTGTTAATCTGCATATTTCACTTGCTTATGCTATTTTAAGATTGACCAATACTAGTCTCCCTACTTTCAAAACTTTAATTAAGGATTTGTGTAGTAGACTTATTGATCTTTTAGATTATGTGAAGAATTTGGTAGATGATACTCCATGACCTAATATTCCTAATCCTAATCTTAACCTTCCCAATTCAATCATTTCTAATAATCCCACTCCTATTCTTCCATCTTCCATTCCTAGTTCTTCTCATACTTTTGTTAAGGCTCAAACTATGATGCAAGATGAGGATGTGCAAGAATTTCTAGATTTACCTTCTCCTTCTTATCCTATCCATGATGATAATAAAGGTAAATCCAAAGAAAATTCTCCTAAAACTATTTTTCCACCTTACACAAGATTCTCTCATGAGCATCATAATCAATCATCTCCCATAGATGCTATGCAAGATAGGTATACTACTGGATACACTATGGTAGATAAACAAGGTTATAAAGGCTTATGGCTTGGTGTTAATGAACATGGCATTAAAAACCCGATCAATGTATCTCCTAAACATGATATGCATGGTATAGGTTATTTATCTTCTCAATTTCATGTGGCTGATATTAACTATCATCGTCCTCTTGATATTCTTCTTCCAACACCTACCTTAGATCATCCTGATACTCCTCAAGATGTGGCTAAGAAAGTGTATGTCCAGTTAATGAATTCCAAGAATAAAAACTTTAAACCTATTCCAAAAAAATGATTTACATAAGTACAAATGTACTTTCCATAATAGTAATAAACATTCACTTTTTGATTGTGTGCATTTCAAATTATATGCTAGAGATAGAGATTCTCATGGAATTATATCTTATTCCCGAGCGGTATTACAATTTCTTCATAATTTTGACATAGGGTATTCCCCTCCTTCTACAAGTTAGAATATGTTTCTCCTCTTGTCTCTTAAACTGGTGGGCAAGAGGTATTCTATTACAGTCTTATAGGATCCATTATCCTCTTAGAATGACTATTTTTTTGAGTATAATTGGTTATTCTTTCTGCATTCTATCCTTATAACTTCTTACACTCATGATATTCTTTCTAAGACATCTGTTTGGTAAGGATATCTCTTATTGTTATAACTTTGATATAATTTGATATATCCCTTGTCGTCATCCCTAGGGGGCAAGGTATTTCTCCTTCTACCTCTATCTAAGGATCTACTTTCCTTAGCTTAGTGGCATTTATTTATGTTGCAAACATTATTTTCCTTATAAAGATCTATGTTTTGACCAGTGATACCCTCTTATTTGAGAGGTGATTGTCCTAGGTCATTACCTCTTCTTTATTTTGCAAATTATGTTCTTTATAAACTCTTGACCTTACTTTTTTGTTAGAGTTTGTTATCCTTCATTCCAAGATTCCTCATCCTCTTTATTACAAGGATTTTGATGGTTGAATCTTGGGTCCCTCTTGCTTTTCAAAGATGACATTTTATCCTAGGCACTCCTCTCTGGTAGGTCTCTTGTTGATAAGATCTCTTCCTCTTTGAGGATCCTTTTTCCATAAGTGACATATCCATTTCACGATTATCTATGTTCTTAGATGTAAGGGTCAAGACTCTTCGCTAATAATATGGTATACATTGTTGCTAAGTTGGATATCTCCTTACCTTGTGAATTAGGTATCCTATCTTTTCTCTTCCTTATCCTACCTAGTGGGTAGCCAAGATAAGGAGGGGGGCATATATAGGGTCTCCCTTGTACTATAATTTACATTTATTTACATTTTGCAGCATGCTAAATCCTTGGAAGGTAACGCACATAAGTTGCTAAATCCTAAAGAGACATGCATTTTTACTTTTTATGTTTGCTAAATCCTTGGAAGGTAATGCACATAAGTTGCTAAATCCTAAAGAGATACGCACCCTTTTTATTTTTACAATATTCTAAATCCTGGAAAGGTAATGCACATAAGTTGCTAAATCCTGAATGGACACGCATTTTATATTCCATAGTGATACAAGAATGTTGATCTATGGATATTTCAAAAGCCGTAAGAAGACGCATTTAGAATTACAAGAAAAGTTTTTGTTTGAACCTGTTGGGCTCTCCCTTCATGGTGATTCATATTAAGGTTGGCATCTTACTAGGTGAGGTAATCACTTTCTCTTCTCTCTTTCCCTTTCATGGTAGTAGGATTAGATCATGAAGCTATGTTATCTATGGTGTTGTTCTTGTCTTACTTATGTAGTCATGTATGTTTTCTATGATTGATTTCTCTTTATTTCCATATCTTTATGTATGTATGTTGAGTTAGAATCCTTGGTTTGGGGGCTCATATCCCTAACTTAGTGATATTCTACCTCGTTGCAATCCACTAGGATCCTTTTTCTCTTACTTTACTGTGAGCACATTCGATTTCCATACTCCCGCTAAAGTGGGGGCTTAATATATCATCTTAAAATGGAAGCACTTCCATGTTAAGATAATTTATCCCTCCTTAGGGTATGTTTTTGACCTCCATCATATCATCCTCCTATTTATGCATCATCTCTTGCTTATGTTCCTATTCGGGACCCTGATTGGGCCTCTCCGGGCACATCCTACCCCACCTGGTATATTTTCTAGGGGTTTTGGCCCCCTGGGTCAAGGTCGACCTCAACCTTGACCTAGGTCAGGGTCAATCTTGACCTTGACCTAGGTTAGGGTTCACCTAAACTGTGACCAAGGTCCCCCTTTCAAAATAAGAAGCAAGTCGGCTGGTGGGGGTCATAAAAAATTTAGTTTTCCCGCATTTGGGTCAGCTTTTTTGGGTTCTGAAGCATTAATTCCTAAATTATATTTAATATAGGTCCTTTTATAGGGGCCTTGGGTATAATTGGAATTTAATTATCCTATGTCAGTCTCCTTAGAATATTTTTCCCTAATTTCATATAAAAGGAAGTCTCTCTCTCTCACACTTTCTCTAAGTCTTCTAAGTGCTAAAAGCTCTAATCAAGATTTTGTCAAGAAGCAAGAAGTTCAAGCATCCATTTCCAAGTTTTCAAGGTGTTCAAGTCTTCCTCTCAAGAATTCAATTTCTCCATTGAAGATCATGGATTCAAGCTCTCAAGCCTTTGAAAGGATTAGGTGCAAATATTCAAGATTCATCATTCAAACCCTAGATCTAGCCATCATGGTGGTGTGATCTTCCTTCAAGATCCTTTGTGCATCCTCAAGATTCTTTCATCATATCTTCAAAGTGGATTTCAACCATACAATCATGGAGGTTTATGGTTTCTAAATTCCATTTCTTTCATACTTACATATTTGCATACATTTGAATTACAATTACATATCTATTGATTATCATAGCTTCATTGTTAGATTCAATTCTACTACTTGCTAGCATTCTGTACTTTATTGATTTCAAGGTTAATTCCTAAATTAGGGTTTGACTAAGGAAAAACCCTCACCCACAACAAAAAATCCCCTTTTTCTTGTAGGTACAGGTTTAGAACAGTTGATTTGAGACCAGATCTGGATACCCTTTTCAGCTTTCTTTTGGACAGCGTGAATAGATTTTCTATCAGACCTGTGCAGGTCAGGGTCAACATTATTGGGTCAGGGTTGACATTTGTGGGTCAAGGTCAACCTTTTTCATAATACTACATTGGCATGGAAAAATATTTTTGGGTTTTGTTTGTCTCTGCGTTCTGGTTCGGGATCAACTGTTAGTTTTTCCAAAAACAATCCACAGACCTTAGAAAACAACATTCTCTGATCTGCAATATTTCAACGTTAGTGCATTTCTCCCATTTCTTCAATTACTATCATATATCATTTCTATACATATAATTAACAGAATTTAAGGTATATCTCTTGTTATTCTCCTTTCCAAATAGTTGATTCATTTGTGCATTAGCCCTTCTCTTGGGTTCATCAACTTAGATCTCTCATTTGTGCATTTGAGGATAAAAAGGAGCATCTTATCTTCTCCTTAATTAAAGTATACAATCAATACAATTCAATTCAATTAAATTTAAGGAATTCAATACAATCTAGGCAACTCAAAGAACAATTTATACATCAAGACATTTCCTATTTCAAACATTACATTTCAAGATAATCAATAATCAATCAAATCATTCTTTCTTAATAAAATATAATAAACATATCTCTATTTAAATTCCTTTACATTTTGGTGAGATAGCTATTCACATCTTACATTTTGGTGAACCCCCGATAGACAACTCCTTCTCTTTGGTGTTATATTTACATCTTAGATTACAATTTGCATTTCTAAATACACAAACACTTCTTGCATTTTCATCATGAAATTATTTTGGTGTATGACTATTTTTCTCATTATCCTTCTTTTAGCATCTCTTTATAGTACCTATGATGTTTATGAGAGTGTTATCCATTTTATCATGTTTGTTAATTTGCATATTTCACTTGCTTATGCTATTTTAAGATTGACCAATACTAGTCTCCCTACTTTCAAAACTTTAATTAAGGATTTGTGTAGTGGATTTATTTATCTTTTAGATTATGTGAAGAATTTGGTAGATGATACTCCATTACCTAATCTTCCTAATCCTAATCTTAACCTTCCCAATTCAATCATTTCTAATAATCCCACTCCTATTCTTCCATCTTCCATCCCTAGTTCTTCTCATACTTTTGTTAAGGCTCAAACTATGGTGCAAGATGAGGATGTGCAAGAATTTCTAGATTTACCTTCTCCTTCTTATCCTATCCATGATGATAATAAAGGAAAATCCAAAGAAACTTCTCCTAAAACTATTGTTCCACCTTACACAACATTCTCTTATGAGCATCATAATCAATCATCTCCCATAGATGCTATGCAAGATAGGTATAAAACTGGATACACTATGATAGATAAACAAGGTTATAAGGGTTTAGGGCTTGGTGTTAATGAACATGGCATTAAAAACCCGATCAATGTATCTACTAAACATGATATGCATGGTATAGGTTATTTATCTTCTCAATTTCATGTGGCTGATATTAACTATCATCCTCCTCTTGATATTCTTCTTCCAACACCTACCTTAGATCATCCTGATACTCCTCAAGATGTGGCTAAGAAAGTGTAGGTCCAGTTAATGAATTCCAAGAAAGAAAAATTTAAACCTATTCTGAAAAATTCTTTACATAAGTACAAATGTCCTTTCCATAATAGTAATAAATATTTACTTTCTGATTGTGTGCATTTCAAATTATATGTTAGAGATAGAGCTTCTCATGGAATTATATCTTATTCCCGAGCGGTATTACAATTTCTTCATAATTTTGACATAGGGTATTCCCCTCCTTCTACAAGTTAGACTATGTTTCTCCTCTTGTCTCTTAAATTGGGGGGCAAGAGGTATTCTATTACAGTCTTATAGGATCCATTATCCTCTTAGCATGACTGTTGTTTTGATTATAACTGGTTATTCTTTCTGCATTCTATCCTTATAACTTCTTACACTCATGATATTCTTTTTAAGACATCTATTTGGTAAGGATATCTCTTATTGTTATAACTTTGATATAATTTGATATATCCCTTTCCATCATCCCTAGGGGGAAAGGTATTTCTCCTTCTACCTCTATCTAAGGATCTACTTTCCTTAGCTTAGTGGCATTTTTTTATGTTGCAAACATTATTTTCCTTATAAAGATGTATGTTTTGACTAGTGATACCCTCTTATTTTAGAGGTGATTGTCCTAGGTCATCACCTCTTCTTTATTTTTCAAATTATGTTCTTTATAAACTCTTTCCCTTGCTTTTTGGTTAGATTTTGTTATCTTTCATTCCAAGATTCCTCACCCTCTTTATTACAATGAGTTTGATGGTTGAATCTTGGGTCCCTCTTGCTTTTCAAAGATGACATTTTATCCTAGGCACTCCTCTCTGGTAGGGCTCTTGTTGATAAGATCTCTTCCTCTTTGTGGATCCTTTTTCCATAAGTGACATATCCATTTCATGATTATCTATGTTCTTAGATGTAAGGGTCAAGACTCTTTGCTAAGAATATGGTATACATTGTTGTTAAGTTGGATATCTCCTTACCTTGTGAAGTAGGTTTCCTATCTTTTCTCTTCCTTATCCTACCTAGTGGGTAGCCATGATAAGGAGGGGGGCATATATAGGGTCTCCCTTGTACTATAATTTACATTTATTTACATTTTGTAGCATGCTAAATCCTTGGAAGGTAATGCACATAAGTTGCTAAATCCTAAAGACACACGCATTTTTACTTTTTATGTTTGCTGAATCCTTGGAAGGTAATGCACATAAGTTGCTAAATCCTAAAGAGATAGGCACCCTTTTTATTTTTACAATATTCTAAATCCTCGAAAGGTAATTCACATAAGTTGCTAAATCCTAAATGGACACACATTTTATATTCCATAGTGATACAAGAATGTTGATCTATGGATATTTCAAAAGCTGTCAGAAGACGCATTTACAATTACAAGCAAAATTTTTGTTTGAACCTGTTGGGCTCTCCCTCCGTGGTGATTCATAGTAAGGTGGGCATCTTACTAGGTGAGGTAATCACTTTCTCTTCTCTCTTTCTCTTTCATGCTAGTAGGATTAGATCATGAAGCTATTTTATCTATGGAAATAAAGATATGGAAATCAATTAAGATATTAACATTGAAATCAATAAATATCCACAGACCTCAGAAAACAACATTTTTTGATCTGCAATATTTCAAGGTTAGTGCATTTCTCCCATTTCTTGAATTATTGTCATATATCATTTCTATACATATAATTAATAGAATTTAAGGTATCTCTCTTGTTATTCTCCTTTCCAAATAGTTGATTCATTTGTGCATTAGCCCTTCTCTTGGGTTGATCAACTTGGATCTCTCATTTGTGCATTTGAGGATAAAAAGGAGCATCTTATCTTCTCCTTAATTACAATATACAATCAATACAATTCAATTAAATTAAAGTTAAGGAATTCAATACAATCTAGCCAACTCAAAGAACAATTTATACATCAACACATTTCCTATTTCAAACATTACATTTCAAGATAATCAATAATCAATAAAATCATTCTTTCTTAATACACTATAATAAACATATCTCTATTTCAATCCCTTTACATTTTGGTGAGATAGATATTCACATCTTACAGGAAGTATAGATAGATAATCAGAGACCCAAACCTAAATGTCTTGCTCTTGTCATGCTTGATAAATCAAATGATGTCAATCAATTGTGCATGCAATATCTCACATAGATTGTACTAAGTGTTATCCTTCACCATTCTGATAGCTGCTAGAATAGTTGTTGCAAAGACACTATTCAATCTACTTGCTTGCTAGAACTTGTAACCAAGCATCATAGTTAGAAGTTTTATGTCTCCTTCATTAATAGGATCAACTGTCATACCACACTTGTCACTCCTGGATAGGCATGCTTTCTCAACCTGTTTCTTGACATCTTTGCCAATAGGAAGAACTAGTCCAATATTAGGAAGTCCAGTCATGTTATGGATTAGGTCTATAGTAATACAGATGGGAACTTCACCAATCCAGTAGAGGTCATCATGAATCCTACTCAATAGTATTTTAACCCATTCTGGTTCATAGAATTTTTGCACATTCAAAAACTCAAAGATAGGGTTGTCGGTGAGGTGCACGTATTCATCCTTGAATGAATAGTCTAGTTTCATCATTGAAGCCATGAGAGTGGCTATACTATTATCTCCAATTGTTTCCTTTTTACAATAAAAGTATGCGTGGATGTCTTCTACATGAACGACACCTAACAGAGTTTTGGAGAAATCTCCTTCCACATCATCCAGTATGGATTTAAATGGATGCCTCTTAAATACAAATCTCTTCCTCTCTACAATATCAAATACAACTGGAGTCTCCATACTTACTTGATGATTGACTAAATAGGGTTTCATGAAAATTTGAAATGGCGAGACTGCTAGGGTTCCATTCCAACTTCTTAACCACGCTTCTTAACCACCAAATCTGTTATGCTTCCGTGCTTTGATGCTTAGATCTCCTATTCTCTCCGAATTCTATGATCTTGAATGCAAATGTGAAGATGATCGAACACTTACATCTTTTTATAAAAGTTACTACATTTAATGTTTGCAACCATACATGGTTTTCACAGAGAATATCAAACTTCATTCTGAATGCATTATAGATAGTGCATGTATGCATACTGCTATATCATGTGATCATAAGCATGAATCCATAGGTGCATACTCAAAGGTGAGTATACCAGCCACGTAGGGGTTTCGAGCTAGAATAGCTCCCCCTAAGACCAAGAAGGTCTATTCAACCAGAAATAGAGGATGCTTCCACTATGGATGCATCAACTACTTTTTTAACATCATTGTCCTTCTTTACTTCAACCCAATTTTTTCTTGAATCTTCTTTTGCTTGAACAAACTTGACTTCTCCTTCTTCTTCAAATAGTTATTTATTAGGATCCTCTTGTTTTTGAGTTCTGGATCTACAGAACCTTGAGATGTGTCCAGCCTTTCCACATGTGTGACAAATGATAGGAGGTCTAATGTTCTTGTTCATCATGCTGCATTTCTTTACTCTGTGTCCATTATAATTACATATCTGACATGTGATGTTATGCAAATTTATTTGAGGTTGATTTCTCTGATTGTTTTGATTCATTCTTCTCTGATTCTGTTGTGACTGATTTCTTTGATTTGTTCTGCAATGTATAGCTCTGTGACCAAACTTATTACAAGAGTAACAATAACCATTGAAAGTTCTTACCTCTTTACAATCTCTTGCCAAATGACCATGTTTATTACATGCACAACAAGTTCTGTTAACTTGCTTGATTTCTCCTTTAGGTGGATCTGTTTTAATCTCTACAACATTTTCAACTTTCTTTGCTTCTGAGGATGCTTCATGTGCTTTCTTTCTTTCTTCTAATGAATTGATTTCAACTTGTGCTACACTGTAACGAAGACCAGTAGTGTCACTTTAGTGCTTTTATGCATTGATTTGAGACTGAAGTGAATCAGAACTTGTGTGGAGTTTATCAATATTATCCTTTGCTTCTGTTAATTCAGATTCCATCTTCTTCTTTATGTTCTCCAATTCCAAGATTTTCATGTTTTCTTTCAAAATTTCATCTTCTAATTGTTTGCTTTCTTTGATCTTTTCTTCAATAGCAATTTGACTATCTATTAGCTGTTCATCCAGATTTTCAATTTTATCTTTCAAAGACATGTTCTCTTCATTCATATTTTTGACCATTTTCCCTAAATCACTTGTAGAAAAATCTTTCAAATCTTTTCTCAATTTCTTGATAAGCATTTGTGAGTCATCAAATTTCAGTCTAAGTTCTTCATTTTCTTTTTTAGATCTGTCAAGATCTTCAAGAGCTGCTTCAAGATTCTTTTTCAAATGTTTTTCTTCTACTGAGTCCATGATCTCCTCAAGTGGTTAAACTTTATCCAATGAAGCTTAACACAAGAACTCATAACACATGATATGTTTATAGGGAAACCTTGATCAGAAGAAAACCCCAGTGGGAATTAGCACACTCAAATATTGCACTAGTATAATGAACCTGTTAAAGTTCCTATTCCCTGTTAGGAGCAGTCTTTACAATCCAAGTACAATGAGCCTGTTAGGAGTCTTAGACCCTGTTAGGAGTCTATTACAAAAACCTTGTTAAAGGTATATGGCTCACTGCCAGAGCTCACTGCTCAATAGGGTGAAGGCTACAACCTTATGATAGTTGATATACACTATATCAAAAGTGAACTGTTGTGATGACACTGTTGTCTGATCAGTTCCGTATATGTGTGGATGCTCTTACTCTCTTAAAGAGCTTTATCTCATACTAACTTCATCATACTACTCTTCTATATCTTCCTCATGCATATTATTTGACACTTGTAACATAACTTTACATTACATACTTATATGTTCATACCCAAATAGACGCGACCCAAAACAAGACTTATGGTCGGCCCTAAAACATAATACACAACACTTCCGAGAAAGTTGGCTTAAGTGTGTTTACAACAATACTAAAGACATTATTACAAACATACTATGATAGGCACTTTCCCTTTAAATAGAAAAATAATATACACTAATCAAAACACTTAGTCGGCTTTCATGCTCTGTTTTCCTGACTGCTGGTCTACTAATTTGTCTATAACTTCTCTGTAATATCATGTCATACCATGCATGTTTGGACTCAGTATGTAGACATTACATAGAGCATATATCTGAAATGTGCATACTCTGATTCAATCTCTTGCATGTGCGCTAATGTCTTGATCATTGTATATCTCTATCTGCCCTGTATTCCATACTTAGTCATTTATCTTCTAAGTTATCTTTGACAGAAACTTAATATGACTTTGTTGCCATGATGGCAACATAAAATAAGTCATGTATCCTCTAGGAGTCAACTTGCCAACAGACATGTTTGCAAGAAGGTCTGTCATGCAACTTCCCATGACCCATTTTGACACATTTAGAGACTCGAGTGTATCCCAAGGGGTCGTATAACCCCTTAGGACACACTTGAGTGTTCTAATGTGTCAAAAGTGGTCATGGGGATTTGCTAGGGGTCCTAGTATGCCTTATCATGTGTTAGGACCCCTAGGAAGTCCCCATGACCCCTTTTGACACATTTAAACACTCAAGTGTGTCCCAAGGGGTTGTAGGACCTCTGAGGACACACTTGAGTGTTCTAATGTGTCAAAAAGGGTCATGGGGAATTCCTAGGGGTCCTAGTACTTCTTATCATGTGTTAGGACCACTAGGAAGTCCCCATGACCCCTTTGGACACATTAGAACACTCAGGTGTGTTCCAAGGGGTCATATGACCCCTGAGGACACACTTGAATGTTATAATGTATCAAAAGGGGTCATGGGGACTTCCTAGAGGTCCTAGTACGCCTTATCATGCGTTAGGACCCATAGGAAGTCTCCATGACACCTTTTGACACATTTATAC
>MU226712.1:2281338-2311254 GCA_018584345.1 Thuja plicata | reverse complement strand
TCCCCTCCATAGCGAGACTTAAAACCGCCTATGAAGTATTCAAGACTATCCAAGAAACATTTGAGATTAAAAATACAAGCAGATTGCTTACCCTCAAAGAGAAACTACTAAATCTCAAAATAGATAAAGGGGAAACCATTACATCTTACTTTCTTCAGATTTCAGAATTGAGGGATCAACTCTCCATCATTGGAAATAATGTTGATGACATGGAGCTAACATTAATAGCCCTTAGAGGATTACCCATCACATGGGAATCATTTATTCAATGTATAACCAGACATCCCTCCCTACCCAAGTTTGATCAGCTAGAGAATGATTGCACTCAAGAGGAATCTCGGTTAATATCAAGAGGAATTGGACCTACCAAAGTAAATGAGATTCAAGCTCTTCACACCCACTCAAACTTCAAAAGCAATAAAAGAAATTTTAAACATAAGGAAATTATAACACAGGCCATGTAGGGAATTCCAATAAAAATCACAAAAATTGAGACTTCTCCAAAGTACAATATTTCAAATATGATAAGTTTGGTCATACTCATAGATACTGTCCTAAGAAGTAGATTATTCAAGCAGCATTAGCTGAGGTAAAAGGAGTAGAAGTATCATTATTCTTCCTAGCACTATCAAGCGAAGTTAACTCAAATAAGAATACTTGGATAATTGACAGTGGAGCTTCTCGACATATAACAGGATTCAGAGATCAAATTGAAACCCTAGAAGAAGATTCCTCCGAAGAAGTTACAATTGGAGACAAGTCCACCTATCCAGCAAAAGGAATTGGGACCTGCTCAATCAAATTGAAAACAAGAGTAATTCTATAATTAAAAGATGTTCTCTTTGTACCCAGTATAAAAATAAATCTGGTCTCTATTTCAGGCTTAGCTGATCAAGGCTATCGTGTTACATTTCAGGAAGACAAAGTGTTATTATGGCCTAAGAACACTAACCTTAAAAATTCCATTTCAATAGGGAAGCCTATACAAATTATATAGTCATCAAACAACCTTATGTCATGAGGTATCAATTTCTAAGCAACTATGGCATAGGAGATTAGGACACCTCAAATTTTAATTAATATATATATATCTGTTTCAAAAGGCTCAGAAGGGAAAGAAACAGAAAAGAAAACCCTCCTTCATTGCCAATACAAACATAAACATGAAAATCCCCAACTTGGTATTGTCCCAAAAGTTATGATAACCCAACCCATATAATTGGCTCAAACAGATGCCATGAAATCATATGCCAAAAGAAGCCGATCCTCTTAAAGAATACCCAGTATGTTGGTAGAACAAACGGTTGTTAAAAACCATGGTCTGAAAAAAGTAAAGGCCCAGTAGTATACCCCCCATGTACTGAACATGTACTTAGGATTCGACATTCCCTTTTACTATGGCCACCTGCCAATCGGTATAATCACCACAAAAAACCAGAGTATGTATCCCAAAAAGCCGATATTGTCGTGAACATTTTAGAAACCCCAAAAATGATATTTCAAAAACCCGTTACCTAGGTTTAACCTTTCCATGGTAGTGGCATGGACATCTGCATTGGTGGCTGGAGGATACTGATTCTGAGGAAGAAGGCAAAGAATGCGAAGGAGAAAAAGCTCCTGCATCCGGTACTACCAAACCATTATCTTTCGAGTAATTGAGAATAATGGCCATGCTATCGAACAGGTTATATGCATCTGCCATGATAGTTATGGGTATAAATTCCACCAAAGGGCCCGTGCTTCTCCTAAAGGCTGCAGAATCCTTAGCTGTAATGTCAAGCTTGAAGGAGTTATAAAGCTTAACGATTTCCAGATCCCAGTCCAACCTACTAGGGGGAAACAATCCTCCTACCCAAGCTTGTGATTCTCTCAGATATATACCCCAAAATGGCCTTATGTATGATACCAATTGACACAAAATCGGGGTTAACTATCCTATCTGCCATTTCCAAGAAATGAATATAATCCTGAGTGAGATCATAAAAATTGGACAAGAAGATAGAAAGCACCTGAGAATGAAGAATGTTGCGGGGCGAAGAAGGATATAAAAATTTAGCTTATCTGTTAAAACAACTATTTTTTTAATTAACACCTTAACTTTCCAGTTTTGTTTTCATATTTTATTTGGATAGATTTTTTCCATATATATTTACTATGAAGCCTTTCCATGGAGAGTACTATAATTGTTTTTATTTTAAACCCTGAGGTGTCCTAAGAATGAACCAAACCGCCCGCAAGTCAGGTTCATCGGGCAAATCCGGGTGAAAGTCAAACCCGAGACCATGAATCATCCACCCACAACCTCAAACTAACTCCGCTACCCGTGCAGGATAAAATTTGAACCTTGGTTGTAAGCTCAAATTTTTAAGATACTGGGGAAAAACATCTATGATAAATATGAATCTCAAATTCAAAAATATAATTTTCTACTTTTAAGCTTTCAAATAGTTGGTAAGTATTTTTATAGTGTGGCTTAAAATTTTCTCATATTGTTTTGAGATTTTTTTTAGTGTCATTATTACAATAAATATGTTACTTTAAATTCTTTGATCATCATCACTCTCAACTATCAAAATTAAGTTGAATTGTTCACAGTTTAAATTCACATATACAACTAAGATAAGAATATCACCACGTAAATTTTTGATAGAAAGATTAAGATATGACTTACAAAGAAAATTCTACAATAGGCATGAGTCAATATTGGATACCATGTCCTTAATGTTTTCTTCAAAGCATGCAATGCCTACTTGGTTTTCTTTAAAAGATATTTCAACTCCCTTAAGGTCTACCACATAAAAATCTTAAACAATGCTCTTCTCAATCATATGATGAACTATCTCTATCAGAGTTGATGTTAGTTTGACAATATTTATCCATACTACAAACGTAAATATTGAAGTATAAGAAGTAGATTCTTATTTGACATGTTCTTTCTCTACCAAATCCAAAATTTTGCTTATTAAAGCTTCCACAAAACTTGTACTTAGCCTTCTACACCCACATTCTCCCAATTACTTTCATATGACGAGATAGCTAGACTAGATTCTTTATATGATTATTTTTAATTGTTTCTATCTTACTATACATTATTTCTTCTCAGTCTTTCTTTTATTGATCTTGTTCAAAGACATGTGGCTCTTTGTTTTCTATGATTGGGGTGATCCGTCATAGTTCTCTTTTGTGTGACATTGTCATCATTTTATCAAAGTTTGAGTCCAAAACAAAAAATGACGGATGATTCTTTTCTACTCTATTTTGACATTTATGAAATTTTCTTCTTCATTTTTTACACTTGTGCATTTAAGAACTCTTTTTCATCAACTTTGTCAACTAAAATTTGGTTTGTATTTGTTTTCCTTTTTCTGTGTTTATTCTATTTCTTCATTAAATATCAAATCTTTATTTATCACGTGTTTTCTACTTACTAGATCATAAAGCAAGTGTATTATTTTTTTATTAATATCCAAATAAATGTATTTTATCGCTATATGATCATACATAGACCTATTTCTTTTGATATCCATATTTATGAAACTCATATATAAAGGCCCTCAAATAGTCAATTTTTATTAACGCCCACTAAATTATTTACTTAATTCTAGGTCACTATTATTTTGGAAACATTTCCTTAATTTTTTAATGAATCTTACTTATAAGATGTACACACTTCTATTATATTATGCTCCTTTCCAATTTAATAATGTTTGGGATCTTTATTTCAGCAACTCCATTTTGTTTTGGAGTGTATGCAATAGTAAACTCTTTTTCTTCCATAGCTCTTTATAAAAATAAAAATATTTATTTTATTTATATTAAATCCATCATCATTAATATAATATAAATATTATTCTAAAATCCAACCAACTACTAATATCCTACAATTTGATTCATTGATATTTAGTTTATAGTTAGGAAATATAAATGTTTTTTCTTGAGTAATCACTAATGAAAGTTAGAAAATAGTTTCAATTACTTAAACAAGACATTTCCATAAGACCACACAAATCTATGTGAATCACATCAAGAGATTGTTTAGCTCTTCCTAGTTTATTGATTAAAAATATAGATCTATATTATTTATCAACAATATGGTCTTTGTATGTAGTTCTTTTTTGTCTTCAATAGAAGGATAATCCTTCAACCATTCTTTTTTTGTTGGAAATAATACTAAACCACTAAAACTAAGATGCTCATATCTTTGGTACTAGATTTAGCTTTGTTAATTTCACTAGTTTTTAATTGTTAATTTTCTTGAGTGACATATAGAGGAAACATCCTATAACCTTTCATTTATATTCTTCCAACACAAAAAAATTATACTTGATTATACATTCATGTTCATTATATTTTTCTTGATAATTTTGTTATCACAGTTTTCCACCAAATAAAAACTTAGTTTAAGTGTTAGAGCTCTTATTTTTTTACTGATATGCTTAAACACGTAGTTTTTAGTTGTAATTCTCCCATAATCTCACTTTAGCATAGCTTTTTTCATATAAATTGATAAACAGATTCTTAGTAGATGCATTCAAGAAGGATACCCAAAATCAATGTAAAATATGTAGATAATTAGCATACAAATTACATCATAGTTCTGGAACAAAATTCCTTTGAATTTTTCTACATATATTTGTTAGCTATATCATCACCTGAAATCTTCATTCAGCTATTCAGACCCTTTTATTCTATTAAAAAATTATGATCAAATTCAATTATAATTAATTTTACTTTTTCAAAATTTTGCTTAATATTTACAATTTTAGAGTTTATTCATATTGAATATTTTCGTTCTTACATAGAATGAACATTTCTAGAAATATTATTTGATTAGTTATATCTTCATTAAATTAGTAAATAATATCAGGCAAAAAAAGGGAAAAGTTACTGGAGAATAAGTGCCAAAGACTCACCTCTTCCAGCTGAGTCACAATCTACAGGAGCTCAAAAAATATTCACGAAAGAGAGTAGACATTCAGTTAATCTAATCGCACTTATCATAGTCCTGATGAAAAGTTTCACCCAACATACAAAAATGAGTTAACTGACAAACCAACAAATTATACAGTGTAAAGATATTATGTGCAGATAAAGGGTTCATGATTGCTGTAAATATGAACGATTTTTTCTAATTGTTAATCCTTTGATTGTGGTTCATTGAGTGTTGTGTGCAGACACAGATAGTATTAATATAAACCAGAAAAAGGGTGATCCCCAACATAATATATTGAGAAGAAAAGATTACAAGCAGCGTATGATGAAAGAAGCAAATTTGAATCTCGAAGAAAAAGAGAGGAAGAGGCATTACAGAGGAGTAAGAGAGAGGGCATGTGGAAAATGGGCAGCAGAAATCAGAGACCCAAACAGAGCAGTTCGGGTTTGGCTTGGCACTTTTTCTACTGCAGAAGATGCAGCAAAAGCTTACGACGACGTTGCTTTAAAATTCAGAGGCAGAAGGGCCAAATTGAACTTTCCAGAGAAAGCTTCCCTCTCTACTATCAGTGTGAATTCAAATCAAGAAAATGTGTACAATGGAAGCCATGTGAATAATCCACGATTAACAGATTGCTCTTTTCAACCAACTCATGAAATGTCCGGCTTGTCGAGGGTCGGGGCTAATTCTGACTTGTTTTATTCCGCACAATGTTTGTCTGAATTGGCAGACTTTAGTGGGCATATGCAAGGTAGAAATGATGGTTACCCGCCTTATGATGCATGTCAGCGCTATTCTGGATTTACAAGGCAGCAACAATGCCACTTGGCAGCATTCTCCATTCAAAATATGTCACTATGATCCAGTTTTATTGATTTTTTTTGGTGCACAGTACGACATAGCCAGATATAGTGTATGATTTTAAACTTTCCTTTGGCATCTCTAATAAATTTAAATAATTTCTTTGTTAATTTGGAGTTTCCTTTTATGGCTCTCTAATGTCATATTATTTGGACTTTAAATGTTTTGTTACCTTGTGTTATCATTTGGTATTTATCTTCAAATTACCAATTACGCCTATGTTTGCTCCTGAACATGTGCAACCAAAATGGCAACCAAAATGACACATGCCTTTCTTTTAATGGCTGCGCTGAATTTGAAATACTTATCTATTTAATGGCTAGGCAATGCTCCTTTAGTCCGTGTCAGTTATGCCATGTTTGTGGCCTTTTGATGGCTACATGTTTCACTTTTCTGTTGCCTTATGCCATAATAGTCCATTCTAGATGTCTGCCCAATGATTTGTTGATTGTTTGTTGCTACACCGGGATAACATGGCTGCTCTACGCAAATCCTCTACTGCATTATTTTTTATTTTTATTGCTATATTATCATTATGCCAACTGAAAAAGACACAATATGGAGTGCAATTTCTCGAAACATCACTCTAGAAACAAAACATATCACACAAATTTAGCCAACAATGTAAGCTATAAATTCATTTAAAATATAGTCAAATATCTCACCAAAATATCCTAACAATCTATAATGTACATTAATTCCAGAAACACCCAAAAATGCGTTTAGATAACTTGGCAATATGGAGTGCAATTTTTTTCTAGAAATGTCACACTACACAAATAAAACATTTCAAACAAATTTAGTCAATATGTAGGGTGTAGACTCATTTCAGAAATAGTCAAATATCTCATCAAAATAACCTAACAATGAATGATGCAAATCCCCCAAAAAGGAAGCTTATGGAGTGCCATTTGCTTACAAAATACCCAACACATCACACAAATAGCTCAACAATGTAAGGTGTAGATGCATGGACCATAATTTTATTTCAGAAACAGTCAAAAGATCTCACTAAATAACCTAACACCTATGATATAAATTAGTTCCAAGAACACCCAAAATTCACACAACACAAATTTTTTCCAAAAAACATCTCATTCGAATAACACCTAAACATCTCACTCAAATAACCCACAATACAAGGTATAGATTCATTCCTATAACAACCAAACATCTCACCCAAATAACATAACAATCTATGTTGTTAGGGTACTCGAGTAGAGGGAAGACTTAGCGAAGGTGGCATGACAAGATAAGAACGTATAACATAGCGACAATGAACAAAGGGAGGGTGGATATAAAGTTATGCCTAGTAACAAAAATCTAGGAGCTTCTATATTTACACAGGTTTAAGCATTTTGAGCCTCAACTTAAGAACTTAGTCACTTTTGAAATCTTGGTAGCTACAATATATTATAGGCACATGTGGAATTACAAAAGACCACACGTAGGAAAATCTAACAACTCAAGACACAAAAAAAATTAGTGTGACTCTTCCACCCTTTCCAATTAATAACTTCACATCAAGTTCATCATCATGGCCATCTCGTAATGTATTTATGTTGTCTAATTTTGTTGAAATTCTATGTATAAGATGTTATTACAATGAATACATTTTTTATTATGATATTGTGTGCATTTTGAGAGGATTAGAATAAGTCAAGCCAATATCAATTTATTATACTCAAAACACAAGAAACACACAAATTAGAAGATCAAATAATATAGAAGATACCAATAATAAACTATTTTGATCTCCTAATTAATTTCAAGAAGTGATTTACCCAATTAAATATTGACATATGCTCAAAATTTAACAACACAACATTTTTTAATTTAATGATGATTGCTATATAATAAAAATAATTTTCAAACGACATTTTGAAATTATTATACTCTAAATTGAGAATGACAATTTCATTGTACAAATTAGTAAACGAATAATAGCCCAATTTCCTCTTTAACATATATTTATTTTATTTCCTGATTTCTTTTTATTCCTCACTTGCAATTAACTCATCCTAGATATCGACGTAGGATTGTTCCTCGCACTAATTAAAAAACCATTTTGCACAACGTTTTCCTAAAATTATTGGTTTTACTGACTGAAAGTTTATATTAATTTAACGATATTCTAGAAGTCTGCAAACTCCAAACTGTCATCAATCCAAAGTCTATAAAATGGTCATATTTACTGAACGGAATCTAAAAACTTCTACCTACTAAGAAAAACACTTGTAGTATGAGTGTGCTGAGCAGATATAGATTGCAAGAATTTTCTTTTGATTTTTGAATTACATGAGATGTATTAATAACATAAAGATTTGTTTTGCCTCGTTATCATTTTGACTTCTCGTATTTCCAGCCAATCAGACAACAAGAGTTGCCTCAATTCCACGACACCCATATGCAAGAATCACGAATGTCGGCTACGTTTTTTTAATATTGTCAACAATGAAAACGACAAAAAGGAGGCGTGGATTTATCATGAGACTCGTAAGTTTTTGAAACTTATCATGACCGGTAAGATCCTCTCAAACTAAAATTATGGCCAAATAGGGTTTTGGTCTCCACACGCAATAAACTAGAAAAAACTAGCTTAAAGGTCAAGAGATAAGAAATAAACTTAAAAACGAATCTCAGGATATTCAAATATTTTAAGTTAATTGTAAGAATTAAATTGTAAGCTTAGCATATTATGGTATGGTATAATTTGGGGTAGCTGATGAAATCTAATTGTTTTAAAATTTGAATTAGTTTTCCTCATCAATATTTTGTTTTAAAATTAATATAGATTATCAACACTATCAAAAGGTGATATTTATGAATTTGGATTTCTTTATAGGTCTGATTTCTTATAGTGTACATTCTTATTTTTCAATTCACCTATATCATTATTTAAAAAAAAAATAAGGATAACAATATTTAACAATACAAGTTTATAGGATTGACAAATTTATGAATGTAAATATTAAAATTATTCTCCTAATAAGGAAGCCATAATTATCTTCATACTAAATAAATACCATTTACCTTGGCATTAATTAATCATCATTACATTTATAAATATTTAATTTTTTAATCTTATTTTTTATTAATTAATTACATATTTATACTTATCATGTTTAAATTTTATTCAATTAATTAGTTCTAATTGAGAGATAATTATCAATTTTCATTAAATTAATTTTTTCTTTTTATTTCATCAATAGAAGTTTAATCACTTGGCCAAAGTCCTACCTTACATCTCTTATCATTTTTTTTTTCTAAAATGTCTAGTTCTATTTAAATACTTATAGCTTTTTCAATATTAATTTTATTGTTCAAGTTTTTGTAGGCATTAGAAAGTCAGCGTTGAATTCGAATGTGTGTTAAACATTTCATCAATAGAAGTTTAATCAGTTGACCAAAGTCCTACCTTACATCCCTTATTTTTTTAATTTCATATTGACATTCTAGTGAACAAGTAACATGAACAAACCAACTCACTAACCAATTATGATATTTGCAATATTTCAATTATTTAAAATATTTTATATGTTTTTCATATGTGGTTCTACATATTAATATTTTTTAGGAGAGTTGGTAGAAAACAAAAATCATAGTTAGTCCAAAAGACTTGAGAAAAAAAAAATATTATATATTATGATATATTTCATGTAGGAAAACAATTTATACTCTTTTATAAAAAAAAAAAAAAGACATTTTCTTTGGAGACACACACACAAACACACATTCTTTTAGGGTAAAAAAGTATACTCATTTTATTGATTAACAAGGTGACTATACATTGAAACCCGGGTAAGAGGAGCATACCATCAAGAAAGAACCAGGTGAACACATTTATATATTTTTTTTACTTTTAAAATATAATTCCATTGTGATATGTTTCAAATTTTGGTTAAAAGTATTTTTTAAAATTTGAATGTGTGTTAAACATTTCATCAATAGAAGTTTAATCACTTAGCCAAAGTCCTACCTTAGATCCCTTATCATTTTTTTCTAAAATGTCTAGTTCTATTTAAATACTTATAGCTTTTCCAATATTAATTTTATTATTCAAGTTTTTGCAGACATTAGAAAGTTAGCTTTGAATTCGATGCAAGGAATTGGTCCATTTTTTAAGATCATGTAACAAAATCTAGGTAAAATTATTCGAAGTGAATATCGAGTTTTAAATCATCAAATAAGTATAACATTTCACATATAAAATTAAAAAATTTAATTATTTTTTTAATTGTCAAATTTTTTTAGAACAATGCAATAATGTTTTTTTTTGAAAAAAATTAGTTAATGTTTTAATGCAACATCCTTATTTGATGAAAGAGAAAAAGATTTAAAAAAAATCATTTGTACAATGTAATGGACAAAAGCCTCAAGACTTCTAATTTTATTGTTTTGCATGATGACCATAAGAAGACTCTTATTATAGATTTTTTTTGTTTCTTGTTTAATGTGATTATTTTCTTACATTTTCAAATCACTTCTTTATGAGATTCAAATATATTTACTTCAATGTGTTTGATCATATACTTGTTTTTTGTCCTATCTTATGTAATTTCATGATTGTGAACTTTAGGAGCGCCACTTTTAAATTATGTTACAGAAGTCTTTGACAAGGCATAAAGAAAATTGGGTGAATTAAAAGACATCAAAAGAATGGGTCGCACTATTCTTCTACTTTAATATTTATAGATTAACCCTCTTGTCACCTTGTGATATATTGAAGTTTCCTCTAGTCACTTGTATCAATTATTTGTTAGGGCTGAGAAGTTACGTTGTGCTTTCAAAATGGTTAGATAGAACTAATCATTGGTTAAGGATTCATGGTTAAAGATTCATACTCCAAAATAATAAGTGAAAAGGTGGTAGATGGCATTGCTTCTTTAGCTATCCATCGCTTGATAGAAAAAATATCTCTAATCTATATTCACCTTTGTCTCTTTCTTGTTAACAATTAACATAACAATCATAGTGAAAACATTCATGATTTCTCTTTTTTAATTTTTTTATAATATATCACATTTGAAAGAATCACTATCTTTATTTAACCTATATATTGAAATGTACTCAAATAACATAAATTTTTTACACGAAAAAAGAAAACTATATTATTAATTTCATCCTATCCTCACATTCATTGCACATAACATGGTGATACATAAATGGCAAGGGACTAAAAGATGAAAGCAGTAGATGTTGACCGTAAAATTCGAGGATCCTTAACCCTTGCAAAGACTTGAAGACTCAAGTCTTTAAAGTCGTGGAAGATTCTAGAGCACTCCAATTGGATTCGCAAAACCCTAATTAAATGCATTACAATGTTCAGATGTGCAATAACAATACTGCTTAACCCTTTCGTATTATTGTGACGCTCTGCCCAAAGCTTGGATTTCAGGTGAGTAGAAAGGGGGACTGCAAAATGGCGATACACGGAAATGGATTTGATCAAGGTTCGAATCCAGAGCGGGTCATTCTCAATGTTAACAAAAACGATAACAATAATAATACCCACTTCTTCTCCACCGTCGATTGGCCTGCAGAGGATAGATTGCCGATGGTTTCTGTTGTCAACGGAGTTGCTTCTTATCCGATTGAAAGCAAGGCAGATGAGTCCCCCAGCCTATGCAAGAGACAGAGATATCATCAGCACACTTTGACGGCAACGACAACACCCATCTACTCCGTCAACACACAAACCGGTGATCGCCTTTTGCCTTTTTCTTCTATTGCATCTCCTTTACTACACAGTTTTTTTACTCTCTATTTGATGTTCTTAGTGCATTTGAAATCATGAAATAATGGCAATTATCCGTTGAATAAATACATAACTTGCAGCAATTTGTAAAAACAATAGGCAGACGGATATTAAAAACGCTACCCTAGTCTATAAGATGTTAAAAAGTATATAGTAGATAAATTTTAGCTTATCTGTTAAAACAGCCGTTTTTTTTATTAATTTTAACACCTTAACTTTCCAGTTTTGTTTTCAAATTTTATTTGGATAGATTTTTTCCATATATATTTTCTATGAAGCCTTTTCATGGAGAGTACTATAATTGTTTTTATTTTAAACTCTGAGGTGTTCTGAGAATGAACCAAACCGCTTGCAAGTCAGGTTCATTGGGCAAATCCGGGCGAGAGTCGAACCCGAGACCATGAGTCATCCACCCACAACCTCAAACTAACTTTGCTACCCGTGCGGGCTAAAAGTTGAACCTTGGTTGTAAGCTCAAATTTTTAAGATATTGGGGAAAAACATCTATGATAAATATGAATCTCAAATTGAAAAATATAATTTTCTACTTTTTAGCTTTCAAATAGTTGGTAAGTATTTTTATAGTGTGGCTTAAAATTTTCTCTATTGTTTTGAGATTTTTTTTAGTGTCATTATTACAATAAATATGTTACTTTAAATTCTTTGATCATCATCACTCTCAACTGTCAAAATTAAGTTGAATTGTTCACAGTTTAAATTCACATATACAACTAAGATAAGAATATCACCACGTAAATTTTTGATAGAAAGATTAAGATATGACTTACAAAGAAAATTCTACAATAGGCATGAGTCAATATTGGATACCATGTCCTTAATGTTTTCTTCAAATCATGCAATGCCTACTTGGTTTTCTTTATAAGATATTTCAACTCCCTTAAATTCTGCCATATAAAAATCTTAAACAATGCTCTTCTCAATCATATGATGAACTATCTCTATCAGAGTTGATGTTAGTTTGATGATATTTATCCATACTACAAACGTAAATATTGAAGTATAAACAATAGATTCTTATTTGACATGTTCTTTCTCTACCAAATCCAAAATTTTGCTTATTAAAGCTTCCACAAAACTTGTACTTAGCCTTCTACACCCACATTCTCCCAATTACTTTCATATGACGAGATAGCCAGACTAGATTCTTTATATGATTATTTTTAATCGTTTCTATCTTACTATACATTATTTCTTCTCAGTCTTTCTCTTATTGATCTTGTTCAAAGACATGTGGCTCTTTGTTTTCTATGATTGGGGTGATCCGTCATAGTTCTCTTTTGTCTCACATTGTTATCATTTTATCAAAATTTGAGTCCAAAACAAAAAATGATAGACGATTCTTTTCTACTCTATTTTGACATTTATGAAATTTTCTTCTTCATTTTTTACACTTGTGCATTTAAAAACTCTTTTTCATCAACTTTGTCAACTAAAATTTGGTTTGTATTTGTTTTCCTTTTGTGTGTTTATTCTATTTCTTCATTAAATATCAAATCTTTATTTATCACGTGTTTTCTACCTACTAGATCATAAAGCATGTGTATTATTTTTTTATTAATATCCAAATAAATGTATTTTATCACTATATGATCATACATAGACCTATTTCTTTTGATATCCATATTTATGAAACTCATATATAAAGGCCCTCAAATAGTCAATTTAATGAATCTTACTTATAAGATGTACACACTTCTATTATATTATACTTCTTTCCATTTTAATAATGTTTGGGATCTTCATTTCAACAACTCCATTTTGTTTTGGAGTGTATGCAATAGTAAACTCTTTTGCTTCCATAGCTCTTTATAAAAAATAAAAATATTTATTTTATTTATATTAACTCCATCATCGTTAATATAATATAAATATTTTTCTAAATTCCAACCAACTACTTGTATCTTACAATTTGATTCAATGATATTGAGTTTATAGTTAGAAAATATAAATATTTTTTCTTGAGTAATCAGTAATGAAAGTTAGAAAATAGTTTCAATTACTTAAACAAGACATTTCCATAAGACCACACAAATCCATGTGAATCATATCAAGAGATTGTTTAGCTCTTCCTAGTTTATTGATTAAAAATATAGATCTATATTATTTATCAACAATATGGTCTTTGTATGTAGTTCTTTTTTGTCTTCAATGGAGTGTAATCCTTCTACCATTCTTATTTTGTTGGAAATAATACTAAACCACTAAAACTGAGATGCTCATATCTTTGGTACTAAATTTAGCTTTTGTTAATTTCACTAATTTTTAATTGTTAGTTTTCTTGAGTGACATAGAGAGGAAACATCCTATTACCTTTCATTTATATTCTTCCAACACAAAATTTTTTTTATACTTGATTATACATTCATGTTCATTATATTTTTCTTGATAATTTTGTTATCACATTTTTCTACCAAATAAAAACTTAGTTGAAGTGTTAGAACTCTTATTTTTTTACTGATATGCTTTAACATGTAGTTTTTAGTTGTAATTCTCCCATAATTTCACTATGACATAGTGTTTGTCATATAAATTGATAAACAGATTCTTAGTAGATGCATTCAAGAAAGATACCCAAAATCAATGTAAAATATGTAGATTATTAGTATACAAATTACATCATAGTTCAGGAACAAAATTCCTTTATATTTGTTAGCCATATCATCACCTAAAATCTTCATTCAGCTATTCAGACCTTTTTATTCTATTAAAAAAATTATGAACAAATTCAATTATAATTAATTTTACTTTTTCAAAATTTTGCTTGATATTTACAATTTTATAGTTTATTCATATTGAATATTTTCGTTCTTACATAGAATGAACATTTTTAGAAATATTATTTGATTAGTTATATCTTCACTAAATTAGTAAATTATGTCAGGCAAAAAAAGGGAAAAGTTACTGGAGAATAAGTGCCAAAGTCTCACCTCTTCCAGCTGAGTTACAATCTACAGGAGCTCAAAAAATCTCCACTAAGAGATTAGCGATTCAGTTAATCCAATCGCACTTATCATAGTCCTGAAAAGTTTCACCCAACATACAAATATGAGTTAACTGACAAACCAACAAATTTTACAGTGTAAAGATATTATGTGCAGTTAAAGGGCTCATGATTGCTGTAAATAAGAACGATTTTTTCTAATTGTTAATGCTTTGATTGTGGGTCGTTGAGTGTTGTGTGCAGACGCAAATAGTATTAATATAAACCAGAAAAAGTGTGATCCCCAGCAGAATATACTGAGAAGAAAAGATTACAAGCAGCGTGTGGTCATGAAAGAAGAGAATTCGAATCTCCGACAGAAAGAGAGGAAGAGGCATTACAGAGGAGTAAGAGAGAGGGCGTGTGGAAAATGGGCAGCAGAAATCAGAGACCCAAATAGAGCAGTTCGTGTTTGGCTTGGCACATTTTCTACTGCAGAAGATGCAGCAAAAGCTTACGATGACGCTGCTTTAAAATTCAGAGGCAGAAGGGCCAAATTGAACTTTCCAGAGAAAGCGTCCCTCTCTAATATCAGTGTGAATTCAAATCAAGAAAATGCGTACAATGGCAGCCGTGTGAATAATCCAAGATTAACAGATTCCTCTTTTCAACCAACTGATGAAATGTCAGGCTTGTCGAGGGCCGCCGCTAAATCTCACTTGCTTTATTCCGCACAATGTTTGTCTGAATTCACGGATTTTAGTGGGAAAATGCAGGTGGTGAATGAAGGAAGAAATGATGGTTACCCACCATACGATGCATCTCAGCGCTATTCTGGATTTACAAGGCAGCAACGACGCCACTTGGCCGCATTCTCCATTCAAAATATGTCACTATGATCCAGTTTTATTGATTTTTCGGTGCACAGTACGATATAGCCAGATATAGTGTATGATTTTAAACTTTCCTGTGGCATCTCTAATAAATTTAAATAATTTCTTTGTTAATCTGGAATTTCCTTTTATGGCTCTGTAATGTCAAATCATTTGGACTTTACATGTATTGTTACCTTGTGCGATCATTTGGGATTTCTCTTCAAATTACCAATTACGCCTATGTTTGCTGCTGAACATGTGCAGCCAAAATGACACATGCCTTTCTATGGCTGCGCCGAATTTCAAATTCTTATCTATTTAATGGCTGGGCAATGCTCCTTTAGTCCGTATCAGTTATGCCATGTTTGTCGCCTTTTTGATGGCTTGATGGCTGCATGTTTCACTTTTCTGTTGCCTTATGCCATAATAGTCCATTCTGGCTGCCTGCCCAATGATTTGTTGATTGTCCGTTACAACTAGATTGTGAGGTCGTTCGATGATGGGCCCTAAAATTCTATGGGGAGGAGGGTCGAGGGTTTGATCTCATGAGTCACTTTCTCCCCCCCGTGGCAACGCCATAGATTGATTCGCATATAGGTGATCCATGAATCAATCGTCCTGCCCTACCCGTCCTGATATATCTACGCCAGGATAACATGGCTGCTCTGCGCAAATCGTCTGCTGCGTTATGTTTTATTTTTATTGCTATATTATCATTTTGCCAACTGAAAAAAACACAATATGGAGTGCAATTTCTCAAAACATCACTCTAGAAACAAAACATATCACACAAATTTAGCCAACAATGTAAGCTATAAATTCATTCAAAAAATAGTCAAATATCTCACCAAAATATTCTAACAATCTATAATGTATATTAATTCCAGAAACCCCAAAAATGCATTTAGAGAACTTGGCAATGTCGAGTGCAATTTTTTTTCTAGAAATGTCACACTTCACAAATAGAACATTTCAAACAAATTTAGTCAATAATATAAGGTGTAGATTCATTTCAGAAATAGTCAAATATCTCATCAAAATAATCTAACAATCAATGATGCAAACCCCCCAAAAAGCAAGCTTATGGAGTGTCATTTGCTTACAAATATACCCAAACATTTCACACAAATAGCTCAACAATGTAAGTTGTAGATGCATGGACCATAATTTTATTTCAGAAACAGTCAAATGATCTCATTGAAATAACCTAACACCTATGATATAAATTAGTTCCCAAAACACCCAAAATTCACACAACACAATTTCTTTCCAAAAACATCTCATTCCAATAACACCTAAACATCTCACTCAAATAACCCAACAATATAAGGTGTAGATTCATTCCTATAACAACCAAACATCTCACTCAAATAACCTAACAATCTGTGTTGTTAGGGTACTCGAGAAGAGGGAAGACTTAGCCAAGGTGGCATGGCAAGATATGAAAGTATAACAAAACGACAATGAATAAAAGGAGGGTGGATATAAAGTTATGCCTACTAACAAAACTCTAGGAGCTTCCATATTTACACAAGTTTAAACATTTTGAGCCTAACTTAAGAACTTAAGGCACTTTTTAAATCTTAGTAGCTACAACATATTATAGGCACATATTTAATTACAAAAGACCACGCATAGGAAAATTTAACAATTGAAGACACTAAAAAAAATTCTTAGATTGATTAAGTATGGGTCAAAAATAGAGTTAGACACACAACAATTGAAGACAAAAAAAAATTCTTAGATTGATTAAGTATTGGGTCAAAAATAGAGTTAGACACACAAAAGAAAGGGACTCAAGCAAAATTTGACATAATAGGATTGAATTTCAATATTTTGCATATATTATGTTTGGATTCCTTGTATGTGTAATTGTTTCAAATCATATATTCTCAAGGATTTGTCAACTATAATTTTAAAAATTAAAAAGTACAATTTCAAATTTTTTAACAAGCTAGAAAATTATTTTTAATATCTATGTGATTATAGTAAATAATAAATAGCTAATTACTTAAAATTCACAATCTCACAAACATATGCATGACATTTTTCTATACATCCTTTACTAATACATAACATTTGATAAAAAATATTATACTTCAAATTAGGCATTGTTCATTAAGTTAAAGTAGGTAGCATTTAAGATGATTCATATAATCTTTTATCTAATTTGAATAACTTAACTTCGGATATTTTTATTTAGACACCTCAAGAAGATCCTTATAAAGCCAAATATATTTTTTCATATGACATGTGGTTTGAAGAAGATCAATGGTGTGAGAGTGAAGAATACAAATAACAATTTATTATACCTAGTTAGCATATGTAGTGAAATAAAAATTTGTTTTGCACATTCTTAATTCAATGAAACTAATAAAATAATTTAAAAGGACCTCAAAAGAACCCTACATTACATAAGAAATGAAAACAACAAAGATTTTGTAAATGACAAACAAAAGAACTTTTCTTCTTATAGAAATTTGGAACTTCTTTTATATAGATTTTAAAGAAATATTTGAAAGGTAACCATGAACAAGAGTTGCTTATAGAGTCAAAACCAAAGAAACAAGTACAAAGAGGTTAATAAAAAAATTTAAAATTTTCACTTATTTATATCATATTTATGGATAGTGTTAAAATAGTGGGGATGATCCATTAGAGTGATACTCTTTCCAAATCATTTCTTGATATTTCGAACCTTATTGTCATATGTTTTTTATTTCTTATTTTTGTGTGTCAGATTTTCTTTGTAATATATATATTTTAATTACATGCATTATATTAAAAAAATTACATACATAATGAATTAATTTATTTAGAAGAAAATGGATAAGAAATCTTATAGAAGTTAAAATATTTTAATGTGATATTTTAAGTAATATATAATATTAAAATATATCTTAATTCAAAATTACTTTTTTAATGTAGGTGATTCACAAAAAGGTAGAGAAAATCGTAAAGTTATCTAGAATTAATTACAATTTAATTTTTTTGAAAATCAATATCTAAAAATGTTTTAATGCTATCAAAAGTTAAGCACTTATTAAATAAATATATTTTTATTTGTGAGTTATGTAATTCCAACTTTATATGTACCTTTTTAAATAGTTTGAGTAGCTTCACTTCATAGAAATAGCAGATCTTGCATCATAATCTTGCTTTTAAAGATTGTCTTTTCAAGATAAATGCATCATTAAATATTAATTCTATAAGTGTATTGATAAGTTTATTCAATTTACATTATCTTCTTTTTTTTCCCATTTTAATATGTAAAAATTTTAGTATTGATTAGAAGGATAATTCCATAAGTAATGAGGGATGAACTAAGAAAATTTTGATTTATATGTCTCATCGAATGGAGCAAATTTAATGATAACAATTATTTCTTTCTTTTCTAAAATGTTTGATTGAAAATTTAATTATTCTACATATAAAAATTTATGTTACAATAAAATTTAATTGTTCTACATATACAATTTTATTTAGAAAAATAATTTACATATTGATGGAACATTTGCAACAACAACAATTAATCACTTGCCCAAAGTCCGACCCTATATCCCCGATCTTTCTTTCTAAAATGTCTACCTCATTTATACCCCTTATTACTTTTGCAATCGTAATTTAATTTTTAAATTTATGTAGGCACTTGAAAGTTAGTTTTGAGTTGGATTCAACGAGCTAGACCATTTTTTGAGATCATGTACTAAAAAATTTAGCTAGACATGTTTTAAGTTAATATTTCAATTAAATCATATAGGCATAAAATTTCACATATAAAATCAAAATATGATTTTTTTTTTAAATTTGTCAAAAAAATGTGAGGAGAGAAGCTATGTTTTATTTTTGTTTAAACGTAAATATTTTTTAAAATATTTTTTGTTGATGTTTTAATGCATTACTCTTTCTTTACTAAAGAGAAAAATCTTAAAGACTACAATTTGTACAATGTATTAGGCATAAACCACATAACCTCTAATTTAGTGGTTTTCCATGATGACCATAAAAGGACTCTTATTTATATACCTTTTTTGTTCCTTATTTGTTGTGATTATGATTTAAATATAATTAAATCAGTAGGTTAATCAATATACATATTTTTTTGTCTTCTCTCACATAGTTGCACGATCTTGAAATTAGAAGTACCACTTCTAAAATTTATTTCTTAAGAGTCTTACTTTGGATTCCATCATAAGGGAACAACCAGAGATCTATTGTTTTGGCAAAGTATATAAAGAAAAATGGTGATATAAAAGACATATGTCCCTTGAAATTTATAATTTTGTTATCTAGGATAACCCATAAAGGATTTTATATCTTTAGGAATTGACAAAAAAAAGGATAGGTTACACTCTTCTTCTACTATTTTTAATATGACTACAATGCAATATCTATAGATTAACCATCTTGTACCCTTGTGATATAATGAGGTTTCCCCTAATCACTTGTATAGTTGAGTCTAAAATCTTTAGTTGTCCTTATGATGCATCAGTTATTGGTTAGACCCAAGAAGTTTCATTGTGCTTTCAAAATGAGGAGATAAACCTACCTTCTGGTTAAGACTTTGGCCGTCAAGGTAATGAGTGGAATGGTGGTACATGACATTACTTCTCTTGCTATCCATCACTCAATAGATGATATAACTTTGATCTATGTTAGCAACCAACATAGCAATCCTAGTCAAACATTCATAATTTTACATTTATTTTATCATTTATCTCATTTGAAAAAAAATACATATCTTTATTTAACTCATATATTTATGTACTCAAATAAAATAGACTTTTTTATACATTGAGAAAAAATAAAATAGAAGAGACAGTTGTCAAATGCATACTTCTACTACAGAGATTTTTTCAAACACATTATTTATTTATAATTTTATCCTATCCTCACATCCATCGCACATAAACATGGTGATCCATAAATTGCAAGGTAATAAACGACGAAAGCATCAATGGTTAACCCTTGCGAATACTTGGAAGACTCCAAGTCTTTAAGTCGTCGAAGGCTCTAGAGCACTCCAATTGAACTCACAAAACCCTAATTAAATACATTACAATGCTTAACCATTTCGTATCGTTTTGACTCCCTGCCCAGAGCTCTCATTTTAGGTGAGTACAAAAGGAAACTGCAAAATGGCGATTGAGGGAAATGGAACGGATCTGGGTTCGAATCCAGAACGGGTCATTCTCAACGCATACAATAATAATTATAATAATACCCACTTCTTCTCCACCGTCGATTGGTGGGCAGAGGATAGATTGCCGATGGTTTGTGAAGTTAATGGAGGCGCTTCTTATCCGATTGAAAGCAAGGCAAATGAATCCCCAAGCTTATACAACACAGAACATCGGCACACTTTGATGGCAACAACAACACCCATCTACAGCGTCAAAACAGAAACTGGTGATCGCCTTTTTTCCTCTTTCATCTCCATTACTACACAAATTTGTTACTCCCTCTTTGATATTCTTAGTGCAACTGAAATAATGAAACATTGGCAACAATCCCTTGAATAATAGCGATTCGTAATAACAATAGGCAGAGGAATATTAAATACGATACCCTAGTCTACAGGATGTTAAATAATATAGTAGATAAATTTTAGCTCGTCCGTTAAAACAGCCAAATTCACTGACAATAAAGATATATAATTATTTATTTGATATTAACGCCTTATCTTTCTATATTTAATGGGTTTTCATATGATAAGAAGCTTTGTCATGGAGAGGACTTCAATTTTTATTTTTTTTTATGGAGAAGGGTTAATGATATGGGAAAAAAAAATCTATGATGATTTGGAATCTCATTTTGAAGAATAGAATTTTTTATATTTAGTTCTCAAATATTTGGTAAGTATTTTTGTGATGCATCTTAAAATTGTCCCTAACAATTTAGGAGATTTTTTTTCTACCAGATGTCTATCACAAATATGTTATCTCAAATTCTTTAGTCATGGTCAGTCTAAACTTTATAGATTAAGTTCAACTGTTCATGGTGTATATAAGCTCATCTAATATACAATTAAGATAACAAATCACTACCTTAGTTATCAATAGCAAGCTTAAGATCTAAGTGATTTTTACAAAAAAAACTCTACAATAAGCATGAGTCAATATTGAAATACCACGTTCTTATTTTTTTCTTCAAAATATATAATGCCTTCTTGAATATGTAAACATTGTCTTCTTTAAAAGATATTTCAAATCCTTTAGGTTGTGCCACATAAAGTTCTTCATCAATGCTCTTGACAAACATTTGATGAGCTAATTAATCTATTAGGATATCAAAGTTGGTTGTAGTTTGATGATATATGTCCATACTATTGTAGTCAATTGAGACCCTCAACCCTTGCCTTCTAGCCCCCAACTCCCCGAACCTCTGTAACAGAGCTCTAACAATTGGAGTTTTTGTGTAGTGGCAACAAGATTGTGTTAACCAAATTGGCGACTCTTCTCAGGAACGATTAGCTCCCACCCTCAATAGCATGCTCGCCCAGTGCATGATTATGTCCAGTATGGACCTCTTTGCTTGTGAGGTAAATTGCTGGCGTTGATGACCTTCAACCCTTGTCACTAGGTCCTTAACTCCCTAACCTCTCTAGTGGTGCTTTCACTAATAATTCTTACTTTTGGTGTAGTGACAACTAGTTTGTGTTGAAAAAATATGATAAAATTTGGTTGACAATCATTTGATGAACTATCTAATCTATTAAGCTATCAACTTTTATGTTAGTTTGATGATATCTATCCATACTGAAAATGTAAATTTGTTTTGTACAATCAATACATTCTTGTTTAATGTGTTTTGGTCTACCAATAAATTTTCCTAAAGACTATAGAAATCCTCAAAACCATCTACTAATTTCCTAAAATACTTAAGACTCTTCACGACCTACCACTCCCTATAAAACATATACAACTTATCCATGAATGATAGAACCCTTTTTAGAAGAGGCATCTTAGAAGAGAGTAACATCAAGAGTGTCATTAACTTCTACTTTTTTAAAAGACTTGGACATCAAATTAGTAGTGCTCACTTTCCTTCTAATCTTTCTTATAGTTAGGATTCTTCCTCTCCAATTCCTACTATAGTACATTCATAAAGATGCTCATCTTATTGAGCATATTCCTGATGAACATAAAAACTCCACCATATTCTTCATCATTCTATTTTTCTTACCTAAAAGGTCGAATAATTGTCATCTCCAAATTCTTTCTTTCCTCCTTAGAAGCCACCTTGGCGTTAATAGAATTCACTTCTTCTTTGAACAATAACACAACAATGAAAATAAGCTCTCAGAAAAATAACTCTTAAATAAACCTTGGCGGTCATACAACAACAGGATCTCTGTTATTTCTCCACAGACATTGATAAATATGTAAACTTTACTATAAGAATTGTAAAACACATGGTTTATTTCAAAACAACTCAAACAAAAACAATCAGCACAAGCAAACGTTCTCCTCCCATAGTGAAAAAATTAGCCCAATAATCAATAATATCAATGGGAAAAGTATATCAATAGAAAATGGGTGCCAAAGTCTCACCTCTTCCAGCTGAGTCACAATCTTCAGGAGCTCAAAATTTCTCTTTGAAAAGATGGTAGCCATTCTGATAGTCCAGGCGCACTTATCATAGTCCTGAAAATAATTCACAAAACATACAAAATGAGATACCTGACAAGCCAACAAATTTTACAGTGTAAATATATTAAGTGCAGTTAAGGATCCCTGATTTCTATAAATATGAAAGACTTTTTCCCAATTCTAATGCTTTTATTTCTGGTGGTTTAGTGTTCTGTGCAGAGGCAAATAGTAAAAAGAGAAACCCAAAAAAAGGTGGTATATTGAGAAGAAAAGATAATGAGCGGCGTGTGGTGAAAGAAGCAAATTCGCATCCGCAGAAGAAGAGGAGTTACAGAGGAGTGAGGCAGAGGTCGTGGGGTAAATGGGCCGCAGAAATCAGAGACCCAACCAGAGCAGTTCGGGTTTGGCTTGGCACTTTTTCCACGGCAGAAGATGCAGCCATGGCCTACGACGATGCTGCTTTAAAATTCAGGGGAAGAAGAGCCAAACTGAACTTTCCAGAGAGGGAATCCCTCTCTAATATCGGCGTGAATTCAAGTCAGATTAAAGTCAGTGTGAATAATCCAAGGTTGACAGATTCCTCTTTCCAACCAACTCTTGAAATGTCAGGCATGCCGACGGCTGCCGCTAATTCTGACTTGCTTTATTCTGCACCATGTTTGTCTGAATTCGCCGACATTTGGGGTCATATGCAACTCGTGGATAAAGGTAGAAATGATGGTTACCTACCTTACGATAAATCTCAGCGCTATTCCGGATTTACAAGGCAGCAACGACACCACTTGGATGCATTGTCCATCAACAATTTATTAGGTGAATTATGAATTTTTTAAATAGAAGTCTGGGTTTTGGAGGTGGAGTTCTGAGCGAGGATTAGGTGAGCTCATTTAAATGATCAAGTTTGACTGAATTGGTCATTGCACAGTATGACACAGCCAGATACAACTGAGGAATTCATTAGTTTTTTCTTTTGGGATTTTATTAAATTTAATTTTTTTCCTAGTGAATGTATACATCATTTGGACTTCAGATGGTTTCCTTACCTTGTGCTATCATTTGGGATTGCTCTTGAAATTACCAATTACGCCTATGTCTGCTCCTCAACATGTGGAGCAAAAATGACAGGTGTCTTCCTTTTCATGGTTGCGCCTAATTTCAAATGCTTATCTATTGGATGGATAGGCTATGGCTTTAAAAGGAGCTGGGCAATACAACGTGCCACTTATCTTACGCCATGAATGTTTTGTTGGATTTTCCGTTGCCGTGCCTGGATTACTTGGCTCCTCTATACCCATATTATCATTAAAGTGCATCCAATGTATTCCCTTGAGTCTATTCAATACCCAAGTTTACCAAACAGAACTTTAAAATTTCTTCCTACTCAAATAAATATACTTCCGCCATTGGTCACGAAATTCCTTCAAAACTCTTTTATTAAAATAAAGTAGTGCCATTTGTCATTTAGTAGAAATTGTTTCAACTGTGTTTTTCGTCCCTGGCTATTCGACGATGACATTCAAACCCCACCCTGAAAAGTCAGCATTTCGGAATGAACGACGGAGGGTGAGAAGACATTGATTGCCAGAATTGTTTAGTTTTATTTCTCTCCTTTTAATATATATGAGATTTATTAAAAACATGAAGTTTTTCCTTGACCGTTAACATCATTTTGACCTGCTTGCATTTCCATGGAATAAGAGAACGAGAGTTACCTGACTTCCACCGCTGAACGCCCATTGTGCCAATAATATCTTCCACATAAATTTATGTCATGGATCGAAGACTTCACAACCACTCATAAAATGCAACGCTCAACAACAATTCGACAGGCCGCCGCCTTTTCTGAACTCAAAAGCAATTGCTTGCATGGTTCAGCAAATATCCAGTTACGGAAATAGATATGAACATCAGTAACAGCAACATATGTTTATTAAGCTGTTTTTAGCAGAGTGATTTAACTGTGTTGGAGAGAAAGAGTTTCATAATTTTCACTCATATTTAGTCATACATCTATAGCTCTCATAATTGACTATGTTAACTTATTATTTATATAGGCAGTTTAACAGGATTATGTTAGATCAGCGAAATCTGAGTCTATTTTTAATTATATTTATGCAGTACACAAGTTTGTCGTTATAACTAAAGAAGTGATAATTTCAAATTACTAGAAATCTAAATATAGCTGAACAAAACCTCTGAATCAAGTAGATAATTAGGGGGTTATCAATAGACTTGTGTTACTCTATAAATAAATAATTATGACAATCAATAAAAAAAAGTATGAAGATATTCTTTGTCCAAAAAAATGAAGAGATAAGTGCAAAAAAATAGAAATAAAATTGGCAAAAAGAAATAAAAGTATAAATAAAGTTCAATGTCACTATTTCATAATTAGATTAAAGGTCATGATATCAAAATATTAAATATTATTTATAAAAATTAATTATTTATGAATTTAGATTTTATTTATAGATGTATATTTGATGGAACTAAAGATTTGACTTATTATAGGGCACATTCTTATTTTTCAAAACTAATTCATTTTTGTTTTCTCATAAGAATTAACAAAAATTAATGGAACAAATTTCTAAATGTACATTAAATAATTTTTTTAACAATTGAACTATAATTATTATCATATTGTCCAATAAATATCAAGTATCGTAGTACTAATTAATCATCATTTTTTATTATATTAATTATTAATTACTTATCAACATTTTTTATATTTTGACCAGTGTGCTGTCTGGCTCATGGGTATATGGAAAGCATTTTTTAGCCCTTGCGAAGTGGAAGCCCGGATTCAATCCGGCGACGGACCTAACTAGATCGGCTCCTGTTTGGGTCCGCCTCCCGGGCCTCCCGCTCGAGTATTGGGATGAGAAGGTCTTCCGATGGATTGGGGATTCCTTTGGTTCATTCATCACGACGGATCAAGTGACAAGGTCTAAATCTAGGTTGGTGTTTGCTAGATTCTGTGTGAATGTCACTATGAATAAAATCCTGCCCAACTTTGTTATTTTGAAATCCAAACTGGGTAGATGGACCCAAGCATTAGTCTATGAGAATGCTACCCTTTTTTGTCGTAAATGTGAATGTAGAGGCCACTCTAGTGATATCTGCAAAGCCACTAAGTCGGAAGAGAAACGATAGAACAAGGACAAAAGAGTAGCAGAGGTCCCTCTCTCAGTTGAGATGGAGGAACCATTTGTGTCAAAGCCACCCCCGGTGGCCGTTGATACGGTTTTTGGTGTGCAGACACCTGTGGCCATTGATACGGATTCTGAAGTGCTGACACCTAAAGAAGGTGAGATAGTCTCCCCCCAGCAGCCGGGTGTGGGATGCTCTAGGTCTCTCCCAGACCCAACCCTGAGAGATCAGGTGTTCCAACCCGAGTTAGCGATGGTTTTGGAACCTACTCTAACCTTGACGCCCCCCCCTGAGGAGAGAAAGTTTATCTCTGCCAGGGAGGAACAACCTGATATTGTGGTAGCCCTTGAGTTGCATGACCCAATCCGAATGGCTAAACACACCCCAAAGGTGGTAAAGCAAAGTACCCTCAGCTCCACAGATGGTTCTGAGGATGAGGAGGGGGAATGAAAAATACAGAAAAAGAAAATCATAAATAAAAAGGTAGATGTGGGGGTGGATACACCAAGAGGAAGACCCTCAGAATGAGTAAGAAGATCGAAATGATCCACAAGGGAGGTTGCGATAGGAAGGCAACAAACCCTGGAATCTAGCTTCAAAAGTAAGAGATGAACTGCCTCTTTTGGAATGTGAGGGGTTTGAACAACTCCCTTAAACAAATGGCTGTTAAACATTACATTTTTTATCTCAAGCTGGAGATTCTTCTCCTACAGGAAGTCAAGATGTGTGCTAGTACCTTTTCTACCCTGGTGCCACTTCTTTGGCCAGGGGCTACTTTCCTTTATTCTAAAGCTGTGGGTGCGTCTGGTGGTATTGCCACACTCTAGAACCCAAATAGAATAACTGGTCAGTTGGTTACCTCATCCCCTAACTTCCTTGCTTCCACCTTTAGGAAGTATGGTATCGAATGGACCACCTTTAATATCTATGCTCCAAACACCAGGCACGCGCGTGCCTCTCTGTGGAATGAGCTGGGCCACCAGCTTGATCTGGTTGGCTCTGCTAACTTTCTGTTGGTTGGTGATTTTAACACCCCCCTTTACCCCTCTGAAAAGTGTGGTGGCCTCATAGATTACTCGGATAGTATGGGGGAGCTGGCAGATTTTATTGCTTCCATAGGCCTTCTTGATCTTACTCTGAAGGGGGACCCTTTCACTTGGTCCAACAATAGGAAAGGTTCTCACCTCTTCCAGGTGAGGCTTGATCGGGTCCTTGCCACTTCCTCTTGGAACCTCTACCTGAACTCCACCTTGTCGGCTCTCCCTAGAACTACCTCTGATCACAACCCCCTCCTTCTCTGCTAGATTGACTCTCCTAAGGTCAACCCGATGCCCTTTAGATTCAAAATTATGTGGTGCTCTCACCCCCCCTTTAGGGAGCAGGTTAATTTTTGGTGGAAGACTAATATTAGGGGTACTGCCATGTTTAGGATTGCTCAAAAATTGGAAATTATCAGGAAGGAGGTCAAAGGGTGGAGAAAACACAACTTCGGTGATTTTCGCAAGGAAAAAACTGATCTCTTTGAAACCCTCGTTTCCCTCCAGGCTCAACTTGCATCCGAAAGCTTCTTGCCTCAGATCCAAGGGGAGGAGGAGAGGACTAGACACAAGTGGCAGGAAACCTTGAAAAGAGAAGAAATTTAATGGAAGCAAAGATCCAGAATTTAGTGGCTTGCTGAAGGGGACAGGAACATGAACTTTTTCCACAGGTATGCTAGCATCCATAAGAAGAGAAACACCATCTCCTCTCTCCTATATGAGGGTGGGAATGAAGTCAAGGAAAAGGAAAAAATTAAATAGGTTGCGGTTAATTACTTTATGGACCTGTATTCGGAAAGGGGTCCTGTTTGCCCAGACCACATCCAAAACCAGCTCCTAGATCACATCCAAAGCACTATTACCCTAGGAGCTAATGACATGCTCATGAAGTAGGTTTCAGATGAAGAGGTTAAGAAGGCGATTTTCGCTATGGGAGCTTACAAAGCCCCTGGACCGGAGGGATTTCCCCCTGCTTTCTTTCAGGAGTACTGGGAGATTGTGGGGAATGATGTTACTAGAGCTGCCAGAGACTTCTTTAGGACTGGGCGTCTTCTTAGACAACATAATCAAACTTACATTGTGCTTGTCCCTAAGAATGACAACCCTACTTCTATGACGGATTTCAGACCCATTAGCCTTTGTAATACCTTCTACAAGATCGTCACCAAGATCCTGATTGGCAGAATCAAGCCTCTCCTTGACAAGATTATCTGCAACACCTAGAAAGGTTTTGTACCAGGTAGATAGATACTGGATGCGGCCATTTCCACTCATGAAATTATCCACTTGATGGAAAAAAGTAGAGCCCCAGGTATGGCCTTTAAACTAGATATTTCCAAAGCTTATGACAAAGTTAATTGGTCCTTTCTGCTCAAAATTCTTGCTAAAATGGGCTTTAATGAAAAGATTATCCAAATTATAAAATAATGTACCCAAACTGTTAGCTTTTCTATCCTAACTAATGGATCCCTGGGTGGACATTTTACCCCTAAGAAAGGTCTTAGATTGGGAGACCCTCTCTCTCCTTACCTCTTTATCATGGTGGCTGATGTCCTTAGCAGGACTATGGGTATGCTATCCGATACGGGAAAGATAAAAGTCATCAAACCTGCTTCCACTCACCCTCAAGTGGTGTTGGAACAGTTTGTGGATGACACTTTCCTCTTCGATTATTCTTCTGTTATTGAGGCCAGGCAATGGAAACAAACTTTGGATTGTTATGCTTGGGCTTCGGGTCAATGTATTAACTATCAAAAAAGCTGGCTATTCTTCTTCAATACACCGATGGACGTACAATATAAGGTGATAATAATTTTGAGATGCTTGGCAGCCTCGCTCCCTTCTACTTACCTTGGCCTTGCCCTCACGGTCAAAGAGGTATCCCTTGAATTCTGGAACTCTATCCTGGAAAGAACCCAGAGGAAACTTGCTAGTTGGAAAGGAAAGATTTTAAGCAATGCTGGAAAACTTCAATTGGTTGCTTCTACCCTCCAGGGGATCCCGGTCTACTTCCTATGCCTCTTCAAAATTAGAAGCAATATGACTAAAAAACTGGAAAAAATTCAGAGAACCTTTCTGTTGGCAGGGACTGAAGAAAAAAAGAGGATTTCACTTGTCAACTGGGACACTGTTTGCCTCCCAAAAAGATTGGGAGGTCTTGGCCTCAGAAGAATTGGTCTGATGAACAAGGCCCTTACTACTAAGGTGGCTTGGAAGCTCATTGAGGGAAAAGCAGAGTGGTGTAGAATAATGGAAACCAAATATCTTCAAAGCCACCCCTACAGAACGATGTTCCATAATAGTGACCACCCTAGTGGTTCCAAACTTTGGATAAACATCTGCAAGTGTAAGCCCCTCCTATCCAGAGGGGATTTTTGGCAAATTGGATCATGAACCAACCTCAGCTGGGTCATAAATTCAAACCAATTATGGATCTCCTTCGACCTACCTTGGGTCTTAGAGCTTCCAACTACACCAATGGAAGGGTTTGGACTGATATACCCAATCAATTAAGGGACAGACCGAATCTGCAACACTCAGCAAAGGAGCTTATGGACATCCTGACTAGTATCAAAATTTCTGAGGTTGATGATTCTATTATTTGGACCCCCACCCAGACTGGTGCTTTCACAGTTAGTTCGGCTTATAACCTGCTTCTTAAGGAAGAGAGCAACCCAGGGGACTAGAAGAAGGTGTGGATCCCCCAACTCACGCCTAAAATAAACTTTTTTTGGTGGACCCTAATGCACGGTAAGATCCTAACCCAAG
>MU226712.1:2249450-2260286 GCA_018584345.1 Thuja plicata | reverse complement strand
TTCATGCTTTAAGCTTATTTTGTTGCATAATTAGTATAATTTCAAATTAGAATTGAACATTGTTTAGCTTTCATTTATGATCTATTTGTAGGGGCTAACAATTCAATCTTATGCTTTAAAGCTTTCTTGATTCATTTTCTAATCAAGTTCTAGCTTAAAAAGCATTCCTTTCTAGATTACAAGCATTTTCCTTTCTAGATTAGAAGCACTCAACTTCTTAGACTAATTGCACTTCTACTTCCATAGCTTAATTGCATTTCATACTTAGACTAATTGCATTTCATTTTCACAAGCTTAATCATGTCTTAATTCATAGATTTTCTCATAACTAGATGCATATTTCTCATAATTGATGGCTTTCTTCATTCACTTGCACTATTAAATCCTCCATGTTAGCAATGGTCAGGTTGTTGGCTCTCGTTCTGAGGGTAAACTGCAACAATCACATCTAATTAGGAGGCAATAGGTCGCTTCAATCACATTTGCAGAACAAACAATCCATGTTTGTCTTTGTAAATTCATCGTTTGTGTAAGGACTATGTTGTGTTTGTGTTGAATTAAGAGGTCCACATTCAGCATAAGACATTTTGGCGCTAGCAGAGTTGGCAGTGTTCTCAGATGTTTGAAATTTAATTTGTGTACGTTTGAAATTTTATTAATTATTTTTTTTCTAAATTTACATATTGGTGGAGCATTTTCTATCAACAAGGTTTAATCACATGGCCAAAGTCCTACCTTATATCTCTTATCATTCTTTCTAAAATGTCTTTCTCTATCGAACCACTTATAACTTTTGCAATATTAATTTGTTTTTTAAATTTGTATAGGCTCTGAAAAGTTAGTTTTTAATCGGATTCAACAAGTTGGATAATTTTTTTAAGATCACATACTAGAAAATTTAGGTCGACTTATTAAAATTTAATATTTACTTTTGAATAATCATACAGACATAACATTCACATATAAAATGGACTAGGAGCTCCTATGAGATACAAGAATCAGAAGATGAAGTAGAGGAGGGAGAAGCGGGTAGAATGAGAACAATAACACCATAGGGTCTTCTCATGGGAGTAAAATCCTCTCAAGGGTGGGCATGGAGGTTGGGCCTTCCACAAGGCCATGAGTACTCTCAGTTCCCTTTATGCATTTCAAAAAAATTATCTTTTGATAATTGACATAGTTTATGGTTTTTATGCATATATTGTTAACTAAATATTGTAGTTTTCTTTTTATATTTTAAATCGAGATCTAGATGAGTTAAAGTATAGTTGGAATGGTTTGATTCCATTTCTATAGTATAGTGGGTTCATGATTGGATTGGAGTATATCTAGTATTAATAGAAACATATTATAGAGAAAACAATGCCCATAGACTTAGAGAATACTTCTAGGTTAGTTTGGTTTGATACAATCATTAGTTTTTGCATGTTTCTTAGATTGTAAATATTAAATATGAATATAAAATATCTCTGGATTTGGCCTTTACATACCATTTTTATTTCTTATTTGACATGATTATCTTTTGTCTTCTTCAAATCACCTTCTTTATGAGATCTAAATATACATACTTCAGCAAGGTCATTCAATAAACTTATTTTTTGTCTTCTCTCACATAGTATAAAGAAGACCAAAAATAGAAGAGATTGTTGTCATATGCATACATTTATTGAAGAAAGGTTTTAATCATGTTTTTAATCTTCTAATTATACTTTTAATTTCATCCTATTCTCACATCCATCGCACATAAACATGGTGATCCATAAATTGCAAGGTAATAAATGACCAAAGAATGAATTTTTTACCATCAAATTCGAGGATCCTTAACCCTCGCGAAGACTTGGAAGACCCCGAGTCTTTAAGTTGTCGAAGGTTCTAGAGCGCCATGAATTCACATAACCCTAACTAAATACATGACAATGCTTCATATATTCAACGACACCACTACTTAGGCGATTGCAAAATGGTGATTGAGGGAAATGGATCAAATCTGGGTTCGAATCCATAGTGGGCCATTCTCAATGTTAACAACAACAATAATAATGCCCACTTCTTCTCCACCGTCAATTGACCTACAAAGGATAGATTGTCGATGATTTCTGTTGTCAATGGAGGAACTTCTTATCTGATTGAAAGCAAGGTAGATGAATCCCCTAGCCTATACAACAAAGATCATCAACATAGTTTGATGGAAACAACACCCTTCTACAGCGTCAAAATAGAAACTGGTGATAGCCTTTTTTCCTCTTTCATCGCCGTTACTACAGAAATTTGTTACTCCCTCTTTTATATTCTTAGTGCAACTAAAATAATGAAACATTGGCAACAATCCCTTGAATAAATGCATAAAACTATTAGGTATTTGTAATAACAATAGAAAGATGAATTTTAGCTCTTTCCCGCTCATTTTTTTTTTTGAATGTTATCTCCGGCCTCCACTCTGTCAGGGATCCCAAGGAGCACGGAGGTTCTCTACCCTGACATGTTACTAGTGATTTCTCGCAGGGATGGAAGTGACTGTTGCCCTATCCCTAGAGCTGTAGATTCCTCATTTTCCTCCTTTGTGGTGTCTGCTCTTCCGCAGAGTTAGGAAGGTGGGGATTCTGGCCCCAAATATGTGGTAGAAAACAAAGAGGGCCCTATGGGGGGTTGGAAACTTGCAGTGTTGGGGAAAGAGTCTCCTGACACCTCTGCTCCCCCTGTTTTCTTGGTAGGTGAATTTGGCCCAGAAATTGTTGTCCCAGATGGTGTGGTTGAAGGCATTTCTGCCTCTCTACAACTTGCTCTGGTGGGGAGGTTTGTCACTTTTAGGCCCACCATAGGTATGGTTCGCAGGTGGTGTAATGCCAGATGGAAGGTCAAGGGAACTTTGTTTATATCAGCTATGCCGGGGGGCTGTTCCTCTTTTGATTTAATGCTACGGAGGACTATACTCTTGTCTCCACCATAATTTGGTGCTATGGAAAACACGCACTGCTAATGGCCAAATGGAAGCCAGACTTCAACCCAAAGGTTGAACTGTAGAAAGCTACACCGGTGTGGGTCTTCCTACCTGGTCTTCCCCTTGAATTTTGGGATGAGAAGGTGCTCTAATGGATTGGGAACTCATTTGGAAACTATGTGGCAGCGGATACGGTTACCATTCAAAAAAATAGGCTGGTATTCGCAAGATTCTGTGTGAATGTAACAATGAATAATCCCCTCCCCAACTTTGTGATGCTTAAATATAAATGGGTGAACTAGAATTAGGCCATTGTGTATGAGAATGCCACTCTACACTATCAAAAATGTGGTAAAAATGGGCATGTGGTGACAGACTGCAAGGTAACTATTAGGATTGAAGAGATAGACCCTAAGCGGCTTGCTTTAGTGTCTCTAAACATGAAGGATGGTGAGAGGGACCAGGTAGTTGGGACTGTGATGACCACAGAGGCCCATCCCCCCTTGATGGGGGTTCGTTGCCTACATCTGGGATGGAGGAGAAGGGGAATGGAAAGGATAAAGAGGTAGAAAAGGTGGTAGACCTAGAGGAAGGAGAGTTTGTTGAATACCTAAGAGTGGCCCCCAACTATCATAGAGGAAGACCAAAAAGGGAAGGAAATAAAGAAGAGAACAATGGGGAGAAGGTATAGGAGTCTAAAATAATTATGAATGAAAGAGATGTTGAAAAAAATAGTTTAAAATATGGGGGGGAATTTCCTCCCCAATCCATATTGGGGCGGGATTGGTAATAGAAATATTAAATTCAACCCATTCGTCGCTATCGAATACCTTGTTTGACTGGTCAGAACCTAAAAGGAAAACCAGAAGCAAGAAGGTGGATGAAAGTGTGGAAACCAAAAGAAAAGATGTGGGGAATGAAACCAAACTGGGTCGACCTACGGCGAAAGCGGTTAGAGCTAAAGAAGCAACAAGGGCTATTGCCAATGGGTGACAATTAACCCTAGAAGACTCCCAAAAAAATAAAAGATGTAGTTCCTCTCATGGAACATACAGGGAATGAACAGCCCGCAAAAATAGTTCACTCTGAAGAATTACATTCTTGAGTTCAAGTTTGATGTGGTTTTTATTCAGGAGGTCAAAATGAAGTATCAAAACTTCACTCTACTGGTGGACAATATTTGGTCGGGTGTAGCCTTTCTGTATAGTGAAGTTGATGGGGCCTCTGGAGGAGTGGCCACTCTCTAGAACCCTTGTAAGTTATCAGAAAAACTGTGGGCTTTTCTCATAACTTCCTTGCTATTTTGTTTACTTGGAATAATATTTCTTGGTACTTGTATAATATCTATGCTCCTAACATTAGAAGTGAACGTAGTAGAATATGGGGGGAAATCTCTAACCTCATAGAAGCTAATCATTGCCACCCCACTATGTGTGCGGGCTATTTTTAATTTAAGATGCCTCTATTCCCATCTGAGAAAATTAGGGGTACACAAGACTACTTGGAATGTATGCAGGAGCTGGCAGATTTTATAAGGCACAATGATCTGGCTGTTTTGGACCTGCAGGGAATGGGGTTTACCTAGTCCAACAACAAAAAAGGGAGATACCTTATACAGGTTAGACTGGATAGATGGATGTTATCAAGAGGTTGGGATGTTTCTCTTTTCTTAGCCTCTCTCACCTTGCTAGAATGGTTTATGACAACTCCCCTTTGATCCTTGACTGGGAGGAGAGAAAGTGAAATGGACCCCACCCCTTTCGTTATGAAATCATGTGGCATTATCACAATGAATTTGAAGAATGTATTAAGAGATGGTGGAATACCCCGGCGAGGGGAACAACAATGTACATAATTGCTAAAAAATTGAAAATTATCAAACGGGAGGCCCAAAGGTGGAGTAAATGCAAGTTTGGTGACATCTTCCAATGCAAAAAAGAAATTGAGGAGAAACTCAAACACCTCCAGAAGGATATGGCTTCAGATGATGCTATGTGGTATGAGCATTGGGAGGAGGAAGGATGGAGAATAAAATGGAAAGAGAACCTCAAAAGGGAGGAAATATTCTAGAAGCAAAGGTCCCAAGTTCAATGGTTGAAGGAGGGTGACTAGAACTTTGGATTTATCCATAGGTCGGCCTCCATTCATAAAAGAAGGAACACTATTAAATCTCTAGAAGCTAATGGGAGCCAAATTTTGGAAGTTGAAGATATTGGTAATCATGCTACAAATTTCTTCCAAGGTATTTTCTGAAGACCGGCTCAGATTATGATGGATGCTGATTTTGACTCCCTTATGGAAGTTATCCCTAAGGTTCTCACTGAGGGTGACAATGAGGCCCTGTTGTCTCAAATAACTGAGGAGGAAGTTAAAAATTAGGTTTTCTCTATGGGAGCCTTTAAATCTCTGGGTCTGGATGGGTTTACACCGGCCTTCTTCCAACACTTTTGGGAAGTGGTTAAATATGACCTCAACCATGCTGCCCGCGACTTTGTCAGAACTGGCAGCATCCTGAAAAGAATTAAAAAAACATACATTTTCATGGTGCCTAAAGTGTAGGATCCTAAATGCATGAGTGACTTTCGCCCCATAAGTCTATGTGACATTGCCTATAAAATTTTGTCCAAAATTATCACCAATAGGATTAAACCCCTTCTTAGGAAAATAATAAATCCCAACCAGAATGGGTTTGTTCTGGAAAGACAAATTATTGATGATGTTATCACCACTTGTGAAATCATACATTCTATGGAGAAAGGGAATAACACTGGTATGGCTTTACAACTAGACATTTCCAAGGCATATGATAAGGTTCTTTGGAAATTTTTGTATAGGGTGCTTAGGAAATTTGTCTTCCATGATAATTTCATTAAAATTATAAAGGTGGCGATGGAAACAGTTGACTTTGTTGTGCTGGTCAATGGCACATCCTGGGGATCCTTTACTCGAGAAAGAGGATTATGTTAGGGGGACCCTCTATCCCCATACCTCTTCCTTCTTGTGGCAGAGGTGTTGGCTCGAAACTTATTGAGACTAGAAGGAGTTGGATCTATCGCTGGTTTTAAACCGGCCTCCAGTCTTCCCCCAAAAGTTTTACAAAAAATTGTACATGACAAGTTTCTCTCTGGAAAAGACTACATTAGAGAAGCTAGAGAACGGAAAGACCTCCTGAATAAGTATGCTTTGGCATCTCGCCAAGTGATCAATTGCAACAAAAGAAAAATGTACTTCTTCAACATTGAACAAAGAACGCAAATGAAAATTGTGGAATGTCTGGGCTGTAAGGGAGCTTCAGTCCTAGATACCTATCTTGGTCTCCCACTCATGGTGAAGGACGTCTCTTATGAATTTTGGAACTCCATACTAGAAAAAATGCAGAAAAAACTGGCTGGTTGGAAAGATAAGGTCCTTAGTAATGCTGGAAAACTTCAATTGCTTTCAGTAGCCCTCCAAGGTATTCCTATTTATTTCCTGTCTCTTTTCAAAATAAATGATAGAACAACAGAGAAACTGGAGAAAATATTTAGAAACTTTCTATGGTCAGCGACAGAAGAAAAGGCTAGAATGAACCTGGTCAACTGGGATACTGTTTGTCAACTGAAGTTGGTGGGAGGGCTGGGCGTGAGAAAAATCAAGAACCTGAATAAGGCTCTGATATCTAAAATGGGCTAGCATCTCTTTAGAGGAACTTCTGGTGGAGTATAATTATGAAGGCCAAATACTTCTACAATGACCAATTCCCCAATAGCCAAAATTTACCCTCCAGCTCAAAAATCAGGAATTTCATTTATAAAAGAAAAGGAAGTCTTTTCAAAGGTTTAAAATGGGTGGTCAAAAATGGCACCCAGATCCATTTTTGGGAAGATTGGTGGGTGGGGGAAACTCCCCTCGGACGGGAAAAGTTTGGACTCGTCAAGGATAGATTGATTTCTCACTTTGGAGGTAAAGTCAGTGACTACATCTCTCAAGGTAAGAAATAGAAAGTGCTCACTGATGCTTTTCAAGATCAGACTCAAGTGCCGCCTTATATAAAAGAAATTTAGAAGCTTCTTGATGGTGTCAGGATTCCTATATCCCGGGTTGAGGACAAAGCCATTTGGTGTTATAACAAATTGGGGGAAATAATGGTGAAATCTGTGTATCTAACCAACTTAAACACTATGGCAGATGAAAAGAGCTAGGGGAAAGTCTGGATTCCCCAATTAATCCCCAAGATCAATTTCTTATGGTGGACAACCCTCCATGGTAAAATTCTTACACTGGATAACCTCTAGAAAAGAGGAGTTCATTTAGTCAATAGATGTGCTCTATGTAAAATACATGTTGAGTCTATCAATCACATTCTTATTCGCTGTGCATATGCGACTCTGATCTGGATCAAAATTATGAGTATTATGAGATTGAATTGGGTCTTCATGGAGGACTTGGACCAATTTGTTTGCAACTAGGGGAACCTCGCAGAGCACCCAATTATAAAAACCCTTTGGAGGTTGTTACCCCCACATGTTTGTTGGAGCCTATGGAAGGAAAGGAATAATCGGGTGTTCAAAGGGGAGGAAAAGGATGTTAATAGGATGGCAAGACTGGCTATGAATCTGTTGAAGGACAACCTTAGTACTTGCTATTGGAAAACCCCCCTTCCCCCCCAAGGTTTTTGATTGCTTGGTGGCTAAGGACTGGCAGCTTTCTCCCTCCATCTATGAGTTTGACTGGTCTAGGATTGTGGCGAGACGACATACCAAGTGGTCCCCCCTGGAGGAAAATTTCACCAAATTGAATTTTGATGGAGCTGCCTCCAAAGGATCTGTTGCGAGTGGAGGTATCTTCAGAGACAAAAATGGCCAAATGATCATTGCTTATGCAATAAATCTCAGATCGATATCAAATAATGTGGCAAAAATATCTGCCCTCTTTTGGGGCCTAAAGGTGGCGGTTACGTTGGGAGTTAAAAGGATGGTCATAGAGGGGGACTCCAAAATTATTATTGAAATGGTTAACGGAAACTTTAAAGCTGGTTGGAGGTTGTCTAATCATCTATAGGACATCTGGTTGCTGCTCCCTAGATTTGACGATTTCAAATTACAACACATTTTTTGGGAGGGAAATGTGGTGGTTGTCAAGCTAGCAGCCATGGGGATTAATCAACAAGGTCTAAGGTGCTGGAGAAACTTGGGCTCCCTTTCCAAGCAAGCTGCCTTTCTTATCGAAAAAGAAAGCATTGAACCTATGGAGTACAAGGACGTTTTTGATTGGATGAGAGAGGCGGTGGACAAGATCACGAGGATTGGGCGGAATTCAAATTTTAAAAAATTTATAGGGAAGGATTTTAATATTATTAGAATTATGAAAAAATGGGCTCTTAATTCCAATTTTGAAAAAAGTATGGGCTTTTTAAAATTTGGAGCTGACATGGGGAAACGCAGGAAGCTGAAAGAGCTTGAGAAGACGAATGGGGTTAAGTGGTGCATTAATCATGGGAAAGGCAATCATATCATGATATGTGAAGGCTCTACAATTACTCCGGCTAACCATGTGAAGGGTACTTGCCAATTTATTAAAATGTCAGATATTATTCCCACCTAGTTTTTCGCCTTGTGTATTTCTGCCCACTGGTGCTAGGTTGGTATTTTCTGCAAGACCTTGGTTAAGTGGGTGCTGGGCAGAGGTGTGAAAGGTGGAATGTTGGTGGAGATACAGGAAGAGGTGTATCTTGAGTATAGCTCCGACATGGGTGGTGATATGGTGAGGGTGGAACCCCCTAGGATTGAGGTTGGATTTCTCAAAAACTAGTGTGCGGTGACCTATTTGAAGGAGGGTGGGTTCTATCCTTTCATGGAAGCTATGGGAGGATGCAATGAAATTATCTCCATGCAGCTGGTAAAAAATTGGACAGAGCACAAAGTTACAATAAATGGTATTACCTTTGAGGTAAGTGAAGAAGTTATAGCCTAGGCTACTGAGCTTTCCATAGATGGGAAGAACTGGAAAAAAATTATGAAGATTCACGATGATTCTGGTAAATCAAGATTCTTCAAGAAATCGGAGGTCCCGGTTCCAATCCGTGAAGGATTCAAAAGGGAAGAGCTTCCAAACCCACGGAATGATGTTTGCCTCATCCTCATGAAGTAAATTACCCTAGAAGGCCGCTTTGGAACCTGCTACAACTACCACTTTCCCCTGTTAAACCATTTCAGGTATAATGATACTATCTCTTTCCCCTTTTACCTGCTTCACTTCCTTGAAGCTACGGTTTTGGATGTGAGGAAAAATTAAAATCCAAGTAGAACTATTGCATTCTCCATCAAGGGCTTATTCTCTTCCTTTATAATTTCCACCTTGCATTGTGTCCCCCTAGAATTGTTTCTTTACAGGGTATTACTATGCTGGTTGTGAAGGGCCCTAAAGAGGTGACGGGCGCCCATTCTAATCCCTTGTCTTCCTCCAAAACCCCCCAAAAAAGCTAAGAAGATAGATGCGGGGTCCACGAGTGGTACACAAATCACCATCAAGTCTGAGGAGGAGGAGGAAGATAATGATAGAAGAAGGAGGTCCCACAGAATTGCTAACACCCACTTCAAACATAAAGCAGTTAGGAAGCGTTACATTGAAGGTGAGGAGGAAGAGGAAGAGTCAGAGAAGGAGGAGGAAAAAAAGATTTACACTAGTGGGAACACTAAAAAGGGGAAGAAAAGGAAGATCAAGGAGAGATAAAAAGGAAAAGACCCTCAGGATCTGGATGGGGAAGAGAAGAGCCATGACTCTCCCCAAATTTTGGCAAGCTTCACTCTGCCCACCATGGACCTCTCCAAGAAGAAGCTATTTGAAGATAAGACCGAGGACTCGCAGCCCACGTCCCCGTTGCTAACAGACCCCCATGTGATGGCAGAGGAACCCAAGGTGGATGGGAAAATCAAAGATGAAACCTCGGAGGTTAAGGAAGCGGAGACTGAGAGCATGAAGAGAATGGCAAGTGAGATATCCCAACTCTAAAAGGATATTAAAGCTCTTCAGACTTCCTCCCTTGATTCGGTCTCAAAGATGGATCTCTAGGAGGTTAAGGAGGAAATCAAAAAATTAGGTGAAAGCTTCAACAGGGTGGCTGTTTTCGCGGTCAAGGTTATGCATTCGGCGACAACCACGCTCTAGCTACTGCAAATGGTGAAGCTGTCTACCTAGGGGGAAGAACACATGGACGATAAGCTGTTCAAATTCCTCACAGAGGATTGGCTCAAGCTGTTGCTAGATAGTGGGGGTAAAAACCCCAATTAGCCTTCTCTTTTTCCATGCTTTTCTTTTTTGTTGGTTTCCGTTGGCTGGCCATTGAGGGTCTTGTTGTGGTTCTGCTAAAATTTTTCTACTGGTTTAAAATTAATTCCTTCTTTACTGATAATCGTAATTACTTTGATACTTACTTTCACAGACTAGTTACCAGCTTCAAGGTGAAGCAGGGGTCTGTTATGGGTAGCAAGCTGGTTACTAGCTCCATGTTGGAGTTGGGGCCTGTTAGTTTTTATTTTTGGTTTTTGATTTATTAAAAAGGTATTGGCTGAGGGTGTGCTGACCTCCATGATGTGTTGGTAATCTACTGGTAGTCAGCTCTTCCCATGCTAGTTGTGTCTGTTCGGGTTAGCCCCCTTGTCTTGGTTGCTTTTTTAATAAAAAAATAATAGACATATGAATACTAAATACGCTACCTAGTCTATATGGTAAATAATATAGTAGATAATTTTGAGCTGCTGTTATTCTCCATGTAAAACATACTATTGATAAAAAAATTTAAAAAAAAATGGAAAATATAAGAGATTTTAGTAAAAATTTCAACATTTGTTCTTCATGATCTGCATATTTTGTAGTGGAAAACAACAAAAAATTTACAAAAAAAAAAATAGTGTGTTTTC
>MU226712.1:2202695-2228378 GCA_018584345.1 Thuja plicata | reverse complement strand
TAATCGGTGGCAGCCTCCCAGCAGATGAGGGAGCAATTGATAACATGGCTGGCCACTCCACCACTCATGGCCGGGCCACTTCATCCCCCCTCCTCCCCGTGACGGGGGTGGATCCCTTGGAAGCGGCGGCAATAAGAGATGCGGGACCACCTCTGGTTACCCAGAGAAAGAAGAATCTCAGCAAAAAGCCCAAGGCAGAGCCGGAGCCAGAGGCATCCCGCCCCCAAGAAGTAGAAATCCCTTCTTCCAGTTCCCCGGAACTGGAGAAGGAAATAGAACCTACAGAGGTCCCAGCCAGTCCCCCTTCGCAAGCAGAATTTGATGTATTTGCAACCGACGAGTTCAGAAATTTGCAAGGGGACAATACACAAACAGAGACAGAAGTCCTGGGGATAGAACAAGAGGCTGCAGGACAAGAAGATATTGAACAAGAACCTGCACAAGGACAGGAGCAGCAGGTGGAAGAAAAAGAGCTAGAGCCGGAGATTGCCTCCGGGGCTCAAGCGATGCAAGGTCCGGGAGTGGACCAAAAAAAACAAGGTGAACAAATGGCATCCGCTGGGGGAACCGGACCTTCGGGAGTAACAGTAACCCCAGCCACCACATTCCAAGGGCCACTCCTGGCAACAACCTTTGCATAGGTGATCACAGTGGCCCAAAATCTGAATCTTTGCCCAACACCTCCCCTACTGTTGAAAGAGGTGCCGACAGAGGAAGAGGCCTCGACAGAAGAACAACAACAAGAAAAAGAGAAGCTCGAAGAAGAAATCCCCGAGGAAGCCTACCAGAGTCCATACCCAGTGATAGACATACAGGACAAGGCTGAGGAGATGGAGATTGAAGAGAACATTTCTAAAAAAGAAGTGGAGGTAGGGAGAGGAATGGATGAGGTCCACGCTGCTGAGGAGAAACAACCGCAGGGTACCGAAGAAGAATCAGGGTAACAAATTCTGGCAGGAAGGCCACCCCTCCCACCTCAGTGGCTGGTAGAGAGCAGGAAAAGAAAATCTTAGTCCACTCCTATGATTCCCCTCTCCCTGGCCGAAATGATGGCCCAAGTCCAGGCCCCGCCGAAGGCCAAGAAAGCCTAGACAGTTCATACCCTCCAAACTGGGCTGGGCGGAGAAACAGTTGCCGTTGTGGCAACACCTCCCCTAGACGCCGACGAAGCAACCGCAGACCCCGGAGACTATAATTTTGTGGAGGTATCACTAGGGAAATGGGGAAAGCAAGGTGAGGTAGACTTGCTAAAGGAGACATCAAGGGCAGTGGAGGCCCAATATGAGAAAGAGGCCCAGAGGCTCAAAGCTGAAAAGGAAAAGAATGCAAACCTTATGGGGTTGCTTACTGAGCTGGCTCGACCCATCAATGTCACTCCTTCGGAGGCTTCCACCTCAGAAGATATACCGTAGAGTGACATAGACTCCCTGTGAGTGATGAAGAAGAAAGCTCAGGCAGTGGACGAGTGGGTCACCCTGTAGATAGGAAACACCTGGCGTTTCCTGGTGTCCACCCTCCCGGATCTATTCACAACCTAGCAGGTTATTCATCAGGCAGAAATGCTTATTGAGCTATGGGAGGGTGACGCCAAGAATTACCAAGCATGGAAGGTAGAGCTCAAAGAGCTCCTTACCTTGGGAGAAGATATGATTTCTGAATCTAGAATTCTGGGTGATGAATCATTTGATTTTGTGAGAACCCAGCACTCTAGACTTGACCTCACATTCGAGGTAACCAAGCAACTGGTAAGGTCCCTACAAGATAAGGTAAATGTTGTAAAATATTCTTCTAATTTATACAAGTCTTTTGTAATAAAGACTTTCGGGGCTGATCCCCTTAGCACAGATACATGTACCCCCGAAGATTCAGTTTTGGGGAGTTTTGATGAAATAATGAAATCCCAGTATCAATCTCCGGAAGGGAATGATGGGGCCCAGATGGAAAAATTAACCTGCATGATACTGAGTGGTCATGACGCGGCGAGAATGGCAGATGAATTTAAAGAAAATGTTCCAGACCTGGGGGAACAAGTTGAAGTGGCCAAGCACAAAAGGGCCAGCCTGAAAGATATAGATGAAGATGGCATTTCCTGCCTCCTCCAGGCTTTCAACAACAACAAGCAACCTTGAGCTTTCTCCAGAGGCTGGGAAAACTCACATTGAGTATTCTTTATTCTTTTTGGGACGTAAGTCCCCGGATCTCGGAGTCCCAGATCCAAAATTTTGTATTCTTTGAAAGTGATCCATGTCCCGGTCCTCAAGGCCGACCGGTCACTTTCAGAAGTGGTTAATAAATGCTGTCAGGGGGTGGTTGGCCACATCAGGGGGCGTTGTTTTGCCAGTTAGTTTTCTGACAGGATGGTCTTCTCAAGGCATCGCTCAAGGGTACACCTGGAAAATTAGAGATAGGGCACCGCATTTCCCATTTATGAGGCATGTAGCCTCAGTCCCCGGGGGACCTACTTTCTTCTTTCTCTTTTCTGGCTCTCTTCTCGAGACCGATTCTTCTGATGTATATTCTTGTCTTATTCTTCTGACATGGCAGATCTATTCCATTTCCAGGTCTTTTGTAGGGTGGCGGAGGTAGTAGTGGCCCCCAGATATTGTATTTTATTGAAACTTGATGTAAATAGGGTTAGGGTTAGAAAAGAGTTGTATAAATAGCTGAACCAGCCCATTTCCAAGGGTCGGCAAAATTGATGATTTTGTTGTCCATAGTAATAGCAAAGTGATTTCTCATTTTAGTTGCAGAGCTCAATGCTTCATTGTTCTGTTCTCAGTAGTTAGATGCTCCCCTAGAGCCACCATTATATCACTCACCAGTGCTTTGTGGAAGGAACATTAATAAAGAAGGAAGAATTCTTGGCAATGATGTTAGTGGCATTCCTACTTCTGAGTTAATGGTATTTCATGTTTTAATGTTCTTTATGTCTTCTACTCTAATATGTTAAAATATATTAACGACCCCTTTTACTTCCGCTACTGATAAAATGCTAGCTAACGGTTATGTATTTCTTCGGTATTTAGTGTAGTCTATCAGAGTATTATTGATGTTCTTGACGTTTAAACATGACTATAGTTAGATGAAATGTTTCTAACCCTGCAGGATCTTTTTCATTTTATTTGCTAAGTGTAGAATGCTAGGGGAAACCTTACTTTATCGAATCTCTAGAGGTATTGAGTTGAAGAAACCAGCTATCCCCCACGAAAATAGTCACCTCTCTCAACTGAGCCCCGCGCCTTCGTGACCCAACACCTAGGTGCTTCAAGGCCTGGGGAACATAATTTCCCTTTACAACCTTTGCAGGCGGAGTTGGCCGGTATCCCCAGAACCCGGTGATAACTTATGACTGTTAGCGAACCCGGTTAGTAAAACCACGTCAACAGAAATTGGCACTAGAAGGAGGGCATGAACTCATCCCCTTCTAGAGATTCTAATTTTACACCTCCGGAGGGTTCCCCGAGTTATAGTTTTAAGAGGCAAGCCTTCAGCGGGATTGGATCTTTTTCCCCAGTGAAATTTGAATGATTCCTTAGGTCTGCCCCGAATCCCGAAAGGTTTGTCGAACTCGAGCCTCCTGCTCGAAAGAAACGGACCTCAAAAATCATACCAGCCACTATTGTCTGGGGATCTACCATACCTCTGAATACCCAAACTTCTCAGATAATCCCGGGAACCAGTGCCCAAACTACCCAACATATAGTTCCCCTAATGGCTACATATTTCAGAAACATCGGGTCCCCAATGGGAACTTTTCCGGGCGCAATCAATGACTTACCCTCTCACCGAGAAAAGATCTTCCCATGATATGAGCACTTTGGCTCACGGACTGCGGAAGAACACTTACAGGCATACAAAGATGTCATGAATCGACACCAGATCCAACATGAAGATGTTGTGACTCGAATGTTTCCCTTGTCTTTAGGGAAAGGTGAGTTGAACTGGTACCTTAACCTTCTTGCCAACTCCATAAACAGTTGGTAGGACATGGAGGAGGCCTTCCTGGATACCTTTCGTGTGCATGTGAACCTAACCTGGTCCCATAGCCATTTCATCTCCATCAGAAAGGAACCCAACGAACCTCTTGCAGCATTCAACCATAGGTTCCAGCAGGCCCTTAAGCGGTGCACGGGCCCCTTCATTCCATCCCCAAAAGTAACCATTCAGACCTATCTTAACGAGATGGACCCTTTCGTTGCCACTCTCCTTTGGAGAACAACCACCGCGGGCGATCGGAACACCTTGGCGAAAGTCTATAACCTAGCCCTAGAGCTATCCCATGGTCTCAACAAATCCCCAAGCGGGATTGGGCAGAGCACGCCCTTCAACCTGATCCCTGGCAAAATTGCATATGTCAAGGGATACAACCCCAATCTGGCAATAGGTGCCCCCTGGATGGCGATGAATCCTCTGCCACCCTTGGTAGACCAGCAGGCACAATATGTTTACCCAACCTAGACCCAGATAACACCGGGTCTGAAGGTCTTCCCTTGGAATCAGCTGCAGCAGGCACAACAATCTCAGACACAGTCGTCTGGAGTGCCCTTCTTTTAGTCATCCACGACTGGAGGATTTCCGCCCTCGACTCCGGCTAATACTACTACCTTCCCGGGAAGCTAACAACAACAACAACCGTCACATTGTGACACCAACACTCAGTTGACTGCCGAGGTCGAATCCCTCCAGCGAATGTTGTCTACCTTAACCGTGGACATGGGCCAACTGAAGGCGGGGTCCTACACACCCTAGAATTCAAATTCCCAGAGGGGAAATATTTTCTTCGGGCAACAAAATAACAACATCGGAGGAAGAAACTTCAATAATGGGTCTAGGCCCAATCAACAGCAATGGAATAATAACGCGAACCCTGGAGGCCCACCTCCGAACCAAAATGCCAACCAAAATGGTGCTAAACCATCACATTTCACACCAGTTGAAGACTTCCAGCCCATGACGAATTGGTATAGATTGCATGACACAGGTTCACACAATGAGGTGAATTGCACCACTTTGGAAAAGGTCATCATGATCTCCCAACTAGACAGGCAGCTGTCGCATGATACCACCCCTCTAGAGCCTCCTGTCCAAGAGCCAACCCACAGTGCCTTCACCTATGATACCATCTTCTTCGGAACTTCTGGGGAGGATGAAGAAGAATCTGAATTACAGGGATTCTTTGACGAATCTATCCCGCCCTTCAAGACCAATGCCTTTACCAACCTGTGGACTCCATACAATACTCAGAGTCAGGTTGGTAAAGGACTAGCTTACATTCCCACACCTCCTATCAAATACATTCCTCCTCCCCAGAATAATACGACTAACCGACCCGCTCCTCCAAGGGGTCCTAGCTCTAACCAAGCAAAAGACCCTGCCGAGGGAGACCACTAGTTCCTGGGAGGAAGATTCGACATTACGAAGGCGTTAGAGTAGACCACCACCTCCATGACCTTGATGGAGGTTTTACTAAACTGTCCCGAGCAGAAGAAGTCTCTTCTGAAGCTCTTAGGGAACCCAAAAGCCATCAGCCGCCCGCCCAAGACTATCTCATTCAAAGATGCTAATGTGGCTGTCTTTCGGGGAAATGATGAGGATCCTCCCTTCTTACTAGGCCTAAATATCCATGGAAAAAATATACACAACTACTTAGTAGACTCCGGAGCTTTGTTCAACATCATGCCCTTGTCCATTTGTCAGAAGCTCGGATTCCACCCCACCCCATCTAATGGTGCAGTAATCCAACTGGATAAGACTGCTGTAAAAATGGTGAGAAAATTGAAGAACGTCCGGATACACCTTATCCAAGACCCCAGGATAGCTAGCATCATTGACATCCAAGTGGTGGACATCCCAAAGACTTATGGGATGTTATTAAGTCAGAATTGGTCTAAGTCCTTGAAGGGATAATTTTTGACTGACTTCACCCATTTATGGCTTCCATGGGAGGGAGAATCAAATAAGATCCGGGTCAAAAGTAAACCCTGGATGAAACAGGCCCTTACCGAGGTTGGGAGGGTCAATGAGGTCTTCTTCTCTTAGACTTCTCTGGGGGTTTACCGACCATTTGAAATTTTAACATTTGATTTCATCCCCGAAGAGGATCCCGTCATGCTGTAAAGAGCCCAGGACCTAGAAGAAAAGATGAGAGTTGAGATTGACTCTCAAGGTGCCACAGCAACCCTCGCCACACTCGTGTCCAGCACTTGGTGCTGAGTACACTATCAGAAACACTCAGAGCTTGAGTGTGGGCCATGTCTTTCGATCGCTAACCGGTACATTGATACCTTCCGGAATAAACAACTTGTAACTAATTCCCCGGGACCCAGTAATCCTACGGGATGCATTATTTTGGTGCCATCTCCCCGGGAATCCCAAATCCAAACATCTCCAGAGGTAAACTCTATTTTCATGCCGGTAATCCGGGAAGGAATCCCTAAGCCTCCCAGCGATAATCCAAAGAAGACTACTCTGCCCCAGCCTCAGATTACGAACAATGACTTATGGACCCTTAAGTTTGATGGGTCCCTATCCAAACAAGGCTGTGGGGCTGGGGTAGAATTAATCAACCCACGAGGGAAGTCCTTCCTCACGTCCTACAGACTGCAGTTTAACTGTACAAACAATGTCATAGAGTACGAAGCTTTGGTCTGTAGACTCTTATTTGCGCTAAGGAAAGGTATCACCCGCCTCTGGACTCTGGGTGATTCAGAGTTGATTGTCAAACAAGTCCGGAGTCAATACACATGCCACGACAAAAGGCTGGCTACATACCGCAACTGGGATTGGAGCCTTATGGAAGATTTTGATGCCTTTGGCATTGATCTCATTCCCTGGCGACGGAACTACGTCCCGGATGCCCTCGCCATGTTCGTAGCACACTTGAGCCAATGGCCGGCTTGCGACTCTGGAGATTTTCTGTTGAGATGGTCCCCACCCCATCCATTCCAGATAATGTCACCCACTTTCAAGTTTTTGAGGACGATCAACATATCCTGGCCTTCATGGAAAATGTTGGTGTCTTTGAAGACCAGATAGTGGAAGAACGAGACCACGACGATACTGGGAAGGGTGATGAATATGATGGGATCATGGACTTACCTACTAACACCATCCCAAAGGGGATGGTTGTGCTGGAAAAAATCTTTGACTCGGACCCTCGGGCCCGTGAGAAGGTGTCATCCTCCTCTGGGGGGAAAGTTTGAAAAGGTTAACATCAGCCAGCCCGGTGAAGAAAAGATCATTCACATTGGTACCTCCTTCTCCTCTGAGGAAAAGGAGAATATTCTCGTGGTTCTCTGAGAATACATCGACGTAATTTCTTGGGGTTATAAAGACTTGAAAACGTATGATACATCCATCATGACCCATACTATTCCCCTGAAACCTGATGCTAAGCCCTTCTGGCAAAAGAAATGACCGGTCAACCCCTTGATAGAGCCTTTGATTCATCAGGAGGTAGAAAAACTACTGTCAGCCCAGATAATCTTCCCAATCTGGCATACTACGTGGGTTGCCAACTTGGTCCCTGTAGGGAAAAAGAATGGCAAGATCCACCTTTGCGTGGATTTCTGAAACTTAAACAAGGCATCTAAGAAAGACAATCACCCCCTCCCTTCATTGGATGAGGTGTTGTAGATAGTGAATAGATCTCAGATGATTTCCTTCTTGGATGGATACTCGGGATATAACCAGGTCATGGTTAAGTATGAAGACAGAGAGAAAATAGCATTTACCACCAAGTGGGGAACGTTTGCGTACAGGAGAATGCCCTTTGGTTTGATCAATGCAGGGGATACATTTCAAAAGGCCATGGACATTACATTCGAGGGCCTTGTGAATCGGTGCATAATCATCTACATGGATGTTTTGACCATCTTTTCCTGGGACAGGCGTGATCATTCCACCCATCTCGCTCAGATCTGTGAAAGATGTCGCCGGTACAGAATATCCCTCAACCCCAAGAAGTGCATATTTGGGGTCACCGAGGGGAAGTTGCTCAGTCATATCATCTCTAAGAAGGGTATATCCATAGACCCTGATAGAGTCGAAGCATTGCCTGGTAGCAAGAAAGAGATGCGATCCTTCTTCGGGAAGATCAACTTCATCCGGCGGTTCATCACGGGATTCGCAGAAATAGTCAAACCGCTCAATGAGATGATGAAGAAAGATACCAAGATCGAGTGGAGTCCTAAAGAAAAATGGACGTTCGCCCAGATCAAACAAACAATAACAGAAGCACCTATCCTAGCTAGTCCGGACTATTCCCTTCCGTTTTATATTTACTCATTTACTTCGCCGCATTCTGCCGCGGCAGTGTTGACCCAAAAGGTTAAAGGGGAAGAACGACCAATAGCTTTCATAAGCTCCCCCTTCAAGAATGCTGAAGTCTGATATTCATCGCTAAAAAAGAAGGCCTTTGCTTTAGTTCGCGTCATGAAGAAATTCTGGCATTATATTCTCTAGAGCAAGGTACATGCTATTATTCCAGACCAAGCCGTCAAGTCTCTGCTAATGCAGAGTGAATTGGGTGAGAGATGAGGGAAATGGATGGCCAGCCTCCAGGAGTATGACTTAGAAATGCAACCCATGAAGATAGTCTGGGGCCAAGGACTAAGCTAGGCGATGGTAGAAGAGACTCCCCGCATAGAATGTCAAACTTACACAGTGGATTCCATCACCCAAGACCCGTGGTACACCGATTTGGTATACTTGTTACTAAACAATAAATGTCCAGAGGGATTACCTCCCCACAAACACCGCACCCTACGGATGAAAAGTGCACACTTCATGATCAAAAACTCCGCGCTCTACCGTAGAAATTATGAGGGAGTGTACCTCTGGTGCATCGATAGAGACCAAGCTGTGAGAGTGATTAATGAATTCCATGAACAGTTTGGAACCGAGCATGGCTCAGCCGATGCCACTACCCATCAGATCTTTCAGGCCAGATATTATTGGCCCTGTATATTCAAGGATGTTTATGCTCATGTTAGGAGATGCCATACTTGCCAGATCGCGGTGCATCGTGACCGTAACCTAGCTATGCCTTTACAACCAGTCTACGAGGCTAGACCCTTCATCCAGTGGGCATTTGACTTCACTGGGGAAATTAACCCCAACTTGTCTGCCAACCACCGATACATTCTAACTGCTACTGATTACTGTACTCGGTGGTCTGAGGCTATACCTTGCAAAAACAACATAGCAGATGTAGTTATCAAATTCCTGGAAGAAAACATCATCACAAGGTTTGGGATGCCCATTGCTCTAGTGTGTGACAATGGTCTAGTGTTTTCTTCAGCATAGTTACTCGAATGGACCTACAATCAGAAGATCACTTTGAAGTTCTCCAGCAACTATTATCCCCAGGGAAACGGCGTTGCTGAATCAACAAACAAAAATCTACTTAAAGTGATCAAACATGTGTTAGAATAGATCCCTGGGATTGGCATCAAAAGTTGAAATTCGCCCTCTGGGCAGATCGTATTCATGTCAAGGCCGCTCTGGGAACATCCCCATTCCATCTGGTTTATGGTCAGAACCCTGTATTCCCAGTCAACTTATAGATCCCAGTTTTACAGTTTATGCAAGAATTTGGCAACAGGGACAACATCGGGGAGGTTTGACTCTTAAATCTGGTGTAGATGGAAGAACAGTGAGATGCGGCCCTTGAGAATTTTGCGCATCATCAAGCAGTGGTAAAATGATGGTTTGACAGAAGAGCCCAATACAAGGCCTTTTAGATTTTGGATCTGGTCCTGTTATGGGACAAGGCCTGGGAGAAGAAAGGAAAGCACACCAAGTTCCAACAGCTCTAGCTCAGACCATACTTGATCTCAGAAATCTGTGGGGCAAATAGTTACCACCTCAATACCCTGACTGGGGAACCTGTCGCATTGCCCGTTAATGGACAGTTTCTCAAACACTACTTCGAGTAGGGTAAGTTTGTCCAAAGTTGTATTATATGTAAAGCCTTTTTCTTGTAAATATCTCTTCTGGGTGCCTCGTTGCAAGGTACCCTTCCTTGTAAATAGCCTTGTCGGCTGTCCTCTGGGACAGTCCTCTTTTGTCATTTTTTGTTTTCATTTTCGGGTTTGTTTCAGTCCCGGTGTTTTGTTCTGTCTTGTAGGAATTGGAATGCTTCGCATAACTCTACTTCTTGGTGCAATGTCTATGGCATGGTGGACTCTAGAATCTATCTTTAGCACGGTGGAGTCGACCCGGTGTCTGGGGTTGTTTTACAGGTTATGGCACATTTTGGGCAATCTCCATTGGGTGTTGTCTCCGAGAGTCTAGCAATCAGTGAACACAAGTAATATAAGGAACAAGTAATCAGACACGCTGAGGGTAGATCAGTTGTATTGGTTGATTGACCTAGGTCTGAAACTTTAAAGAATTCTCCCCGGGTCTGGAGTCTTTATCCCCTCTTCAAACATCTAAGCATAGGTGGATAGGTGAAAGAAGTACCGCCATTAAAATTAGCTAAGCTTAAGCTTAATGGTGAAAGAAGTACCGCCTTCCCCACCCAGAAACAAACAAAATAACAAAAGAGGAAAAGTGGGATCAAACTCCAGTCTTCGGGGGAAGCGAGCAAATTGATGACTGGTTTGATGTAATTAGTGCCTCTTCTCTACTCCTCCCAGAGGTCATCGGCTTGATTTCCTTCCAAAGCACACATGACACCACTGATGAAAGACTATGGACTGATTCCTGTGTGGTTGGATTCTCTCAGATATGTTGCCCTTTGCCTGTCAGACGCTTTGGGAAGCGGCCTGTTCCAGTTTTGCTAACCAGAGATTCTATAGTTCTCAAATGCACTAAGGCATTTGTCCCAGGTAGTCGCCATTTGTTATGCCCTGCATCCCCGTCCCTACATTTTGTGTGCAAAATGTTGGGTCCCCCCTTTTTTGTTTTTTCTTGCGGCTTTGCCTTGCCTTTCTTTCCCTTTTGTTTTCTTTCTCCAGGGTTTTCTTCCCCGGTGTGGTGTTTTGTTTGTTTGGTTTTCATCTTTGGGATCTCAGTCCCGGAGGTGGCCTTTTGTTGGGAATTGGATTCCAGACTCTGGGATTCTTCGCCATGATGTTTCTAAGGATATCATCGCGGGGAGTCCCCGGGCCTGGAATCTGGAGGTTTTGCTTGTCTGGAGATTACCAGGAGGAGGAGGATTTCATTTTTACCGCGGGTATAAATAGGACTTATCTGTCACTTTCACATTTACCGCGATTAAAACCTTCAAGCACTTAGAGTTATTTAGAGAGCGATTTCAAAGCGATTGACAGAGTATTTGCAGAGAGTTTATGATAATCAACGCTTAACATTTTCAGTCACTTCTAGGAAATTGCAAGTGTTTCATGGTGGTGATTCTGACTGTTTGACAACTCGAGCTGTTCCAGAGAGCTCCTGTGGTAACTCTTCCCTTTCCTCCGCCTTCTGCGTTCTCAGGTTGGTGTTCCCATTTTCCGCTCTCTGGTTTTCTTCCATTTTGTTTGGTTTTGTTTGCCTTGTTTTCTCTGTTTCTCTGTTTGGTCTATTTTCTATTTTTTGGTTTTGCCGCCCGTTAGTGGGTCAGCTCTGCCAGAGGGTTGTCTGCCCTCTGTGTAGAAGTGGTCCGTCTATAAATAGGTAAATAGTTGTATATATGTCTCTGTCTCGTCTGGTTTTCCTGCGGGCGTCATCCTGCATTGTATATCTTGTGTATATATGTGTATAGTTGTATATAGTCTCTATATATCCCTCCGTGTCTTTGTATATATCCCTTGGCTCCATGTATATCCTTCTAGGTGTCTTGACAAGTTGGTTGAGTCACCTCTATTTCTATTTTTCCACCTCCAAACTCGCTTCAGGGTAGAAAACCACCTGTTTGAAACTTGACTCTCGACCGATTTCAAACAGGTGGTTTTCTCTCTCCTCCATGAAGTCTGTCAGAACCTCATTTAAGTCCCATGCACACAATCAATTATGGCCAAGCGGCTTTCCCTTTTTGCGTGTTCAGACAGTTGGCTCCGCTATCATCGCCATAACTTCCATTTAATACCTACACACATGGCACCCATGTGGGCTCGATGACTTGGCTTTTTATGCGTCCTCACCAACAGTCATTTCTCTGGGTTTCGGGTCTCCTACCATCATCCATCCTGTGTCTTTACCAAGTGTGATAAAAATCCCCAGACTCGGATGTTTAATGAAAATCAAAAGTTTGTACGATGTGTTTTGCTTTTCGGTTATTCTTGAATGAAACTAACTTTTCAGGAAAGCAAACATCACGGTGGTAAGATCTCCGGACCCCGAAATAATTATTTTGATTAATGTGTTCTAACGGTCGCTTTGTCTCGCAGGTTCCTGGAGTTCATCTTCCAAACATGTCTGAAGCATCCGCATCTTCTCCACCCAGAAGTCCAGAGCTACCTTCCGTAGTAGAGACCAGGGCAGCAGTAAAATCTAAGATGGAGAAGGCCCTGGAGAAGCTGCCCCTCACCATGAAATTTGTACAGGACAATGTCATCGTGGGCTCAAAGATTGAGTCCAAGGTGAAGCTGATAACCGAAACCAACGTCGGAACATGGCTAGAGATGCAGGCCTTGGTGAAAATAATGCACATCCAGCGATAGGCTAGAGATTAATTAGAAATCAACATCGGGGGCTCTGGAATCCTTCGGGCGGCTTGCTTCCCATGCTCCATGCAATCTCCAGAGCTTATCCAAACACTGGCTGCCATCTCTAACTCCTTTTTCCGGGCCATTATGCTCGCAGCCGCAGAGCCCACAGGATACCCCACTCCACTGGTGTCCCTCGACCCAGTCACATTCCGGGCGAGCCTGGGAATCCCACAATTTGATAGGGCCACGGTGGTTACAAGGACTGACGCCTTGACCCAGTTCACACGACTGGAGGATGCTACCCGGGTATACATGAATACCCATTGGCTCAAGGCCCCGAAGAGGGACCCAAAGAGAATGAAGATAGAAATTTCCCGCTCTAAATTCAAGGAGAGCATCCAGATGGGGATGATAGCATTAGCCTGGGTCTTTGGACAGCCCTCCGCCCAAGAGTTTGCCAAATGGATGTACTATTTCCTCCTCGGCATCTCCACTAAGGGAGAATACTTCGACTGGGCCACAATAATCTCCAACCATGTTGACTCCCAGTTCAAGAAGTTGAACAGGAAGAAGAAGTTCTATATGTCTTCTTACATTTTCTAGGCCCTGGCACAGCAGAGGCCCCATTCCCATGGCCTACTTACTGATGGCGTACTCAGGATTGGCCCAGGACAAAAAGTACCATGGGACCATTTCCCACAAGATCAGTGGGAGGCTAGCTTCCCCAGTTTCTACCGGGTAAACGACGTGTTCGTTTACTACCATCTTCTTACACCCACCCGGGATGCCGGATACTGCCTTTCTACTGAGGCGATGAAGTTGGTCCATAGTTATGGACATTACTATATTCAATTCCAATAGCACACATACATTAGGGTCATCAACTTCTCCGAAAAACCCTACTTGTTGCCCAGACATTGTGGGGACAAGATCATCCTATTGGAGTATTATAGGCAAATAATGGAGGTGCATGCCTTCTTTGCCCTAAAAAAGATCCCCAATATTCCGTTCCCAATCACCTGTGGGAACTACACATACAGTCTGGCTGCCGCGAAAGAGGTGGACAATGAGCTGAAAAGTTATAACTTACAGGAATTTTATCTGGCGCAGAAAAAATTTGATCCGCATGGCAGAATTACAACAATAATGCCCCGGGCTTCAGAGCCCCATAATATACACATGGAGGACTTCTGGGCAGACTGCCAAGATGATGTGGAAGTGTGAAGCAGGAGCTATGTCAGAATGATAGCCGGCATGATGCAGAAATTGAAGCTCCAAAAGTTCCCTACAGACTTCTCAGACGCCACCCCCACTATCGATCCCCAGTACAAAGAAAAGGAAATCAACAAAAAGGCTCTACCACCAGTGAACTAGGCTTCCCAGGAAGGGCCCACTATTGAAGAATTCACTCGAGAGGTGGTCGAGAGAAGCCATGCCTATTTTACGAAGGTGTGCCCCGGGAGTACCCGCCGAGCAGCCCAGCCGGCGCCAAAGTTAACCCCACAACTGGTACCAAGATTGACCCCGAGGGCCGGGACTTCTTCGCAGGGAGTAGATAAGGGAAAAAGAATAGACATGACCCCTTCTGCGCAAGAAGTCCCCATCACAGAACAAATAAAGCAATCAGTGGCAGCCTCCCAGCAGATGAGGGAGCAATTGATAACATGGCTGGCCACTCCACCACTCATGGCCGGGCTACTTCGTCCCCCCTCCTCCCCGTCATTAGCAGCCTTGATGGTAAAGGCGACGCGGGTGGATCCCCTGGAAGCGGCGGCAATAAGATATGAGGGACCACCTCTGGTTACCCAGAGAAAGAAGAAGCTTAGCAAAAATCCCAAGGCAAAGCCGAAGCCAGAGGCATCCTGCACCCAAGAAGTAGAAATCCTTTGTTCGAGTTCCCCAGAACCGGAGAAGAAAACAGAACCTACAGAGGTCCCAGCCAGTCCCCCTCCGTAAGCAGAATTTGATGTATTTGCAACTGATGAGTTTGGAAATTTGCAAGGGGACAATACACAAACAGAGACAGAAGTCCCAGGGATAGAACAAGAAGCTACAGGGAAAGAAGATATTGAACAAGAACCTGCACAGGGACAGGAGCAGCAGGTGGAAGACAAAGAGCCAGAGCCAGAGATTGCCTTCGGGGCTCAAGCAATGCAAGGTCTGGGAGTGGACCAACAAAAAAAAGGTGAACAAATGGCATCCGCTAGGGGAACCGGACCTTCGAGAGTAACTGTAACCCCAGCCGCCATGTTCCAAGGGCCACTCCCGGGGGCAACCTTTGGGCAGGTGATCACAGCGGCCCAAACTTTGAATCTTGGCCCAACACCTCCCCTATTGCCAAAAGAGGTGCCGACAGAGGAAGAGGCCCCGGTAGAATAACAATAAGAAGAAGAAGAGCAACTCAAAGAAGAAATCCCCGACGAAGCCTACCAGAGTTCAGACCCAGTGATAGACATACAGGACAAGGCTAAGGAGATGGAGATTGAAGAGAACGTTACTGTAAAAGAAGTGGGGGCAGGGAGAGGAATGGATGAGGTCCATACTACTGAGGAGCAACAACCACAAGGTACCGAAGAAGAATCAGGGGCTGGTAGAGAGTAGGAAAAGAAAAGCTCAGTCCACTCCTATGATTCCCCTCTCCCTGGCTGAAATGATGGCCCAAGTCTAGGCCCCGCTGAAGGCCAAGAAATCCCGGACAGTTCATACCCTCCGAATTGGGCCGGGTAGAGAAACAGTTGCCGTTGTGGAAACACCTCCCCCAGACGTCGACGAAGCAACTGCGGACCCCGGAGACTATAATGTTCTGGAGGTATCACTAGAGAAACGGGGAAAGCAAGGTGAGGTAGACTTGCTAAAGGAGGTAGCAAGGGAAGTGGAGGCCCGATATGAGAAAGAGGCCCAGAGGCTCAAAGCTAAAAAGGAAAATAATGCAAATCTTATGAGGTTTCTTACTTAGCTGGCTTGACCCATCAATGTCGCTCCTCCGGAGGCTTCCACCTCAGATGATATACCACAGAGTGACATAGACTCCCTACGAGTGATGAAGAGGAAAGCTCAGGCAGTGGATGAGTGGGTCACCCTGCAGATAGGAAATACCCAATGTTTCCTGGCGTCCACCCTCCCGGATCTATTCACAGTCCGGAAGGTTATTCATCAGGCAGAAACACTTATTGAGCTATGGGAGGGTGACACTGAGAATTACCAAGCATGGAAGGTAGAGCTCGAAGAGCTCCTTACCTTGGGAGAAGATATGATTTCTGAATCTGAAATTCTGGGTGATGAATCATTTGATTTTGTGAGAACCCAACACTCCAGACTTGACCTCACATTGGAGGTAACTAAGCAACTGGTAGGGTCCCTACAAGATAAGGTAAATGTTGTAAAATATTCTTCTAATTTATACAAGTCTTTTTTAATAAAGACTTCCGGGGCTGATCCCCTTAGCACAGATACATGTACCCCCGAAGATTCAGTTTTGGGGAGTTTTGATGAAATAATGAAATCCCGGTATCAATCTCCGGAAGGGATAGATGGGGCCCAGATGGAAAAATTAACCTGCATGATACTGAGTGGTCATGACACGGCGAGAATGGCAGATGAATTTAAAGAAAATGTTCCAGACCTAGGGGAACAAGTTGAAGTGGCCAAACACAGAAGGGCCAGCCTGAAAGATATAGATGAAGATGACATTTCCCACCTCCTCTAGGCTTTCAACGACAACAAGCAACCTTGAGCTTTCTCTAGAGGCCGGGAAAAACTCACATTGAGTATTCTTTATTCTTTTTGGGATGTAAGTCCCCGGATCCCGAAGTCCCAGACCCAAAATTTTGTATTCTTTGAAAGTGATCCGTGTCCGGGTCCCCGAGGTCGACCAGTCACTTTCAGAAGTGGTTAATAAAGGCTATCAGGGGGTAGTTGGCCGCATCAAGGGGTGTCGGTTCGACAGTTGGTTTTCTGACAGGATGGTCTTCTCGAGGCACCACTCAAGGGTACACATGGCACATTGGAGACAAGGTGCCGCATTTCCCATTTATGAGGCATGTAGCCTCGGTCCCCAGGGGACTTACTTTCTTCTTTCTCCTTTTTGGCTCTCTTCTTGAGATCGATTCTTCCGATGTATATTCTTGTCTTTTTCTTCTGACATGGCAGACCTATTCCATCTCCATGTCTTTTGTAGGGTGGCGCAGGTAGTACCGGCCCCCAGATATTATATTTTACTGAAACATGATGTAAATAGGGTTAGGGTTAGGGTTAGAAGAGAGTTGTATAAATAGCTGAACCGGCCCATTTCCAAGGGTCAGTGAAATTGATGATTTTTTTGTCCATAGTAATAGCAAATTGATTTCTCATTTTATTTGCAGAGCTCAATGCTTCATTGTTTTGTTCTCAGTAGTTAGATGCTCCCCTGGAGCCACCATTGTATCACGCACCAGTGCTTGCTGGAAGGAACATTAATAAAGAAGGAAGAATTCTTGGCAATGATGTTGTTGGCATTCCTGCTTCTGAGTTAATGGTATTTCATGTTTTAATGTTCTTTATGTCTTCTACTCTGATATGTTAAAATAGATTAACGACCCCTTTTACTTCCGCTACTGATAAAATGCTAGCTGATGGTTATGTATTTCTTCGGTATTTAGTGTATTCTATCAGAGTATTATTGATGTTCTAGACATTTAAACACGACTGTAGTTAGATGAAATGTTTCTAACCCTGCAGGATATTTTTTGTTTTATTTGCTAAGTGTAGAACGCTAGGGGAAACCTTACTTTATCGAATCTCCAGAGGTATTGAGTTGAAGAAACCAGCTATCCCCCTCGAAAACAGTCACCTCTCTCAACTGAGCCCTGCACCGTCATGACCCAACACCTAGGTGCTTTAAGGCCCGGGGAACATAATTTCCCCAGACAACCATTGCAGGCAGAGTTGGCCGGTATCCCCGGAACCCAGTGACAACTTATGACTATTGGCGGACCCGGTCAGTAAAACCCCGTCAACACTATCTGACTGGCATCATTGGTTGTCTTGCAAGGTACAAATTGTGCCATTTTACTAAATCTTTCTACAATCACATAGACATTGTCCATTCCCCTTCTAGTCTTGGGAAAACCTACTACAAATTCCATGCTTATACATTCCCACGGTCTGGTTGGAATGGGAAAAGGTTGATATAGGCCTACATTTGTGGATGTTCCTTTGGCCTTCTAACAAATAACACAACCTTCTACATATTTATTCACATCAAAGTTCATCTTGGGCCAAAAATAGAATCTTTGGACCAACTCTTGAGTTTTATTAACCCCAAAATGGCCACTAAGTGCACCAATGTGTTTCTCTTGTATGAGATTCATTTTAATAGTCCCCCTAGGGACACATAACTGACCCCCTTTAAAAAATAGACCAGACTGCAAAGTGTATTTAGAGTATTGACTATGAAAGTGATTTTTATATTCTTGACATACCTGGTAAATGTCTGCAAAGTCCTCATCTTCCTCATACATGTCCTTGAAGTTGTCAATTCCCATACTCTGGAGTTGAATCTCTTGAATGGTCAAGGCTCTTTTGCTCAAAGCATCTGAAACTTTATTTTGCGGCCCTTTCTTGTGTTTGATGTTGAATGTGTATGCTTGCAGGTATTCAACCCACTTCATGTACTTATGATTCAATTTGTCTTGTGAGTTCAAGAAACTGAATGCTTGATTATCTTAATAGACAACGAACTCCTTTGGAAATAGGTAATGCCTCCATTTTCTCAGTGACTGGACCAGAGCATACATCTCTAGATCATAAGAATAATATTTCTTCTTAGCTTCACTCAAATTCTCCAAATGGAAAGCCATCGGTCTTCCCTTATGGCTTAAGATAGCTCCAATTGTCATATTGTTGGCATCACACTCCACTATGAACAATTTTTCAAAACTTGGCAACACTAAAATCGGTTGGGTTGCAATCTTCTTTTTTAGTAGTTCAAAGCCATTATTAGCTTGCTCATTCCAGACAAGCTTAGTCTTCATGCCTCCTTTAACTGTATCTAACATTGGAGCACATATTGCACTAAACTGTTTAATAAACTTTCTATAGTATTGTGCAAGACCTTGAAATCTCCTTACCTCAGTGCTTGTTCTTGTAGTAGGCCAGTTGATAATGGCCTCAAATTTTCTTGGATCCATTTTTAAGTTACCTTGAGATAGCACAAAACCAAGGTACACCAACTTTGTCTTGATGAACTCACACTTTTCTAAGTTGATCATCAACTTCTCCTCCTGTAGCTTCTCAAAAAATAATTCCAAGTGCTTGACGTTATCCTCCCTTGTCTTACTATAGATGAGTATATTATCTAAGTAGACTACTATAAACTTCCCATTGTACTCTTTAAGTAATTCATTCATCAACCTCATGAATGTTGATGGGCCATTTGACAAACCAAATGGCATGACAAGTCATTCATATAGTCCTTATGTGGTTTTGAAGGATGTCTTCCACTCATCCCCTTCATTCACCCTTATCTGGTGATAGCAACTTTTTAGGTCTATCTTTATAAAGTATCTAGCTCCTCCTAGATAGTCCATTAGGTCTTCTATCCTAGGGATAGAGAACCTATACCTAATGGTGATCCTATTGATTACTCTGGAGTTTGTACATAACCTCCAAGTTCTCCCTTTCTTAGGTGCTAGGATAGTGAGTATGGCACAAGGGCTAATGCTCTTTCTTATAGGACCTTGTTCTAAAAATTTCTTGGATTTCTCTAGCTATCTCTTCATTCTTTTGGGGAGTCATTTTAGAGGTTGCCTTGTTGGGTAGGGTAGCTCCAGGGATTAGTTCTATTTGGTGCCTTACTGACCTCTTAGGTGGTAAGGTGGATGGTTGTCCATCACTCACTATCCCTTGATACTTTACTAGCATCTCTTGAACTTCTTTTGGTAGCTCTGTCCTCTTCTCTAGTTTGTCTGCAACTTCCTTTGGCTTCAACACCAGTGCAAATCCAACTCCTTCTCCCTCATCTAGATTCTCTAAGAACTCCTTTTCACCCACCATGAGAACATTGGTACTAGTAGACTTCACTTCTGCATCCTCCAATAGTGACTAGATTTTGTATGTCACATTGTCTTTCTTGAAGGTGTATGAGTTTTTCACTCCATTATGCATGGCCATCTGGTCAAATTTCCATAGTCTACCTATGAGAAAGTGACATGCGTCCATAGGTAAGACATCACACAAAAAATTTATCCTTATATCTCCCAATGGAGAATTCTACCCAAGCTTTCTCATTAACTAGGACATGTTGTCCTTTGTTTAGCCAAGTGACCTTATAAGGATCAGTCTAGGGTATCCTTGTCATTTTCATCTGATTGAATACCTCTTCTGACACTATCTTGTCAGTGGATCCCGAGTCTACGATGACTTTATACACCTTTCCCATCATTTTACACTTTACTCTAAACAATGCTCTCCTCTAACTGCTTTCTTCCTTCACTGGTTCTTTTATCAGATTCCTCCTCATCATAAGATTTTCTCCTTCCTCTGATTCAAATGGCACTTCAGGATTCTTGTTCCCAATTGGCTCTTCATGAACATATTTCACTCTTTTGTCACCACCTTGAGAGGTTCTTCCCTTCTTTGGACACCTATGGGCTAGCTGTCCTAATTGATTATAGTGATAACACTTCATGTTGGAAAAATAGTTTCCTCTCCCTTGGCTACTACCTCTTCCTCTATTATTAGAGTTCCTCCCTCTACTTGAAATCCCTCTATTGAAGTTTCCTTCATGTTATTCAGTGATCTTAGTCTCTGATTGTCCTTTAGATTCAGAGCTTCTTCTTCCATAACTACTTCTTTTTCCTTTGGTGTCTCTTCCTCTACCTCTTCCTCTTGAAGTATTGGAGTCTTGTTTCTTCTTCAACTTATCCTCCACCTTGATAGAAATTTGGTAGCATTTCTGAACTGTATCTAGAGTCAGAAGACTCATCTCATCTTGAATGGTCCATTTCAGGCCATTAAGGTACCTAGCTACTTTCAATTTCTCATCTTCTAGTACTCTTGACCTCATACAAAGTCTTTAAAACTCTTCAGTGTATGAGTTGACATCTAGGTCCTTCAATCTTAGACCCTGTCTTCTCTTGTGGAGTTGGATTTCATAATCCTTAGGGATGTAAGAATCTCTTACTCTTGCTACCATAGCTTTCCATGAAGCAATGGGCTTCTTTCCCTCTTTCTCTCTCTCATCTTGGAGGAACTTCCACCAAGTGAGAGAAAACCCTCTAAATCTTGCCTTAGCAAATTTCACCTTTTGAGCCTCTGTTATTCCATCACACTCAAAATGGTTCTCTAGTCCCTATATCCAATCAAGGACTACTTTAGGTTCCATCATACCACTGAAAATGGGAACTCCTTCCAATGCTTTACCACTCATAGCCTTTAGGGATTTCAAGAATGGTTCTTCATTTAGGACAGGATCAAGTTTAGGGACTTCATCTTCAAGGGCAATCTCTTTGCCTTTCGCTTCCATTCTGTCGTTCACTTCATCTTCCTTCACATCAACTTCATCCACTTTTTTCTCAAATTGAGCAAGCCTTTCTCGGAGTAATATGTTCTCCTCCTCTTGTTCATCTACCTTTTCTAATTCAGCATTAGTCACCATTTTTGAATCTCCAATAAGTTCCTCTGGTTGTAACATTAACCACAAGCCTGATCAAAAGAGGCTTTGATACCAATCTGATATAAGTAACCTTGTGAGTGTGCTTACACAAATTCTCTAGACTAGACTTCTCTCTTTCTAGTCCACTTAGGATCACAATAGATCTTTAGGACCTCTCTAGTATCTAGGTACTGAACCTAAGACCACTCCTATCTCTTCTTTAGGAGTCTTCAATTTTGTGTTTCACTCTAATGGACAACTATCTCATAGTTTTGTCTCAAGGCTTTCTATGGCTTGAAGAATTACAATGCCAAATTCTTCATAACAACTTATCTATTTCTACAAGGGCCATGTATAGGCTTGGAATGTTCATTTTGCATCCATTCAACTCCAATCACATAATTCTTCAAACCCAATTTGGTCGATTTCACTATTTACCTTCAAATTGTCCTATTAGGCCTAATGATCCTATTAGCCCTATCCAGGGGGTTTTTCTGGATTAAATCTCAAAAATTACTCATAAACCCCAAAAATAATCAGGGATCCAGATACCATTTTGGGAGACCTAAAATATTTCTAAGGTCTAGGGTCCCCAAACTGTCTGTACATCACTGTCCTAAAAAGTAGGGCTTTTAGGCCTATTTTGGCTCTCTACTAGAAACTCTCTGATTTCTCCTCAAAACTCAATCCAGATGGATTGTTTGGGCTCTACACTTGACACTAGGGACCTATGAGACCCCAATAACACCAAGACCACACTTGGTTCAGTTCTCCATTACACTCCCTTGTCTCTGCAAATGGATTTATCCCTAACATACTCCTAACCGGGCTGTCCTAACTCACCTATGGCATGAACTTATAAATAGATAAACATATTTCCTAACTTCCTAACTCCATATACACTATTTAAAGTGGCTCCCCTAAGCATTTAATTCAACCTTTTGTGTTTTTTATGGTTGAATTTCATGGGGAAGCCATGAAAGCAAAGTTACCCTGAATCACACCAGCAGACTACCTAGTTTAGGATTATTTTTCTACAGTTAGCAAACCAACTCAAAATGATTAACACCCTAAATGATAAATTCTTAAAACAACCCCTAAAACATGAATCCATATTTATATCTCAAGATTCAATCCATTCAATCAATCTGTAACTCCAAATGCTCGAAGATGTCACTAACATGGAATTGCAAACCTTTTCACTATCCAAAAACTTGCTTACAAAACTCATGCCTCGGGAAATATGAGTCACATACATCCTTAAGATTCTTCTTCCTTGTTTCTAGGCTTGTTTCATTACTTTCCCACTCCTACAATGAGGGGAATCCAAAGTTGTCAAGTTTCATGCAACATTTGCAAATATTGCAAATGTTGTCATGACAACTTTTGAGCAACTTTTGGCATCTTTGCATATATGCCTCCTCCCTATCTTTTAGGGCATCTAAACCCTATATCTTGATGAGCCAACCTCATAGATGTCTAGAAAGCATCTTTCCTACTATGCTAGGGTCTAGGACACATTTAGACCATATTTCCCATTTAGACCTAAATTGCAATAAAGAAACCTAACTGTACTAGGTTGGATTAGAAACTAACTATCTATCCACCTAGTAACACATCTTGCATGACCTCCCAAGGTCTAATTTATACACACACTCTAACTTGGTTAAGTTTAGATACAAACCAAAAATTGAGGGCTTTGAGGATTTCCTAGGTGCTCCTGTACTAGAAAATTCTGAATAAGTTGCTACTTGTTGTCTCGACCAGAGCCATCTCGGTTGTTAAAATTTTTCTCAAGGTAAGAAACAACACTAGTTTCTATTTCCTTAGAGTCTTCTAGGATAGAACCATCCTTTGAGATAATACTAACAAATTTTTTTATGGTAATTTTATACTTTACAATATTGTGAAGGAATTTTCAATTCTTGTCACCGTCATCCAACAAAGTTTCCCTTGAATTTTACCTATAATAAATCTCCTCTTTATCCAATATGTCCTCATATTTTGAGATTTTTTCCTTTTTCTTCAGGTATTCATCCTAATCCATTCCTACAACAATAAATTCCTCATTAAGACACTGTAACTCTGCCTCAATATGGGATTTCTAACCGAAGATGGTTTTTAAGTGAGTCTCATTTTTCTCCAAAAGTATTTTTCTTGATGGATTTGAGATTGGAGATAAAGAAGAATAGATTCAAGCCCTCAAACCTATCCTCCTTCCACAATGTATCAGTTAGTTCAAAAAATCTATTGTCTCTCATCCTTATATTCTCGAACTTGAAAGGGTATCCCAAAGGTGTTGTGTCCTTGTTCATAAAGAGAAGCACTAGAAAATGGTTAGAAAAAAATAAATGGATGACTAAAGATTTTATATCTACCATAATAGAGGAGAGGTAACCATGTAAAAATAATATGTCTAGCTTAAAATCTATAAGAGTGAATCCCTTTCATTGTTTGTTTTAGGAGAAAAATCCTTCACCATTCTCAAATTCAAGGAGGTTGTTTTTGGATACCCATTCATTAAAATAAATTTGACATCTTACTAGCCATTGAAAACCCCTCATTTTGTCTAAGGAGTAGAGGATCACATTGAAGTATCCTCCAGTGATAATTTTTTTACATTCAGAGGAGAATAAAGAGCCCTCAATTTAATGTAAGAGCAGCTTCGGATCTTGGAAATCTTCCATCAACCAAAATATTTCCTTTAGACTATTTTTAGTTTTCTTCTAGTTGGGAAGCTTTTGGTGTTTTGAGTGGCGGTTGATCTATGCTTGTCCTTTTTGGTTGTGGTCATGTCAGAGTGTTCTTAGCTTTGTCTTGAAGCTTATCCTATGATCACACCTCATTTGGTTTCATCACGCATACTTTATGGAAGCTTATTTGCGTAGGTATCATGATCTTCATATTTTTGGTTGGTGGTTGGTTTTTCCGATCATTTCCCAATCTTTTAGTTGGGTTTTCCAAGCGTAATTATGCCAACTCATTATTGTGTTTGAGGCCTACATTATTGTGTCATTGAATCTCTTAATTCTTTCATTGGATATTGTTCTTTAAGATTTGGTCCTCACCTATATGGGTGTAATATATTTACTCATTTCTTGGGGAATGTAATTTTTTCTTGGTTGACCAATGATTGTGATGGATTTGTAAGATTATGGAATTGCTCCTAAGGATCAGACTGATCTCATCAATTTTTTTTATCTTAGCTTGGATATGATTTGGAATGTTTTGAGGGAAATTAGTCCTGTGTGCTTGGCATGTATGATTGGCATGTGAAACAACATGTTACAAATATGTTGTAAATGATTTTTGATGACAATAAAAAGTTGAATCTCTTGTTTTTTATTAGATTGTCTTGTTTTCTTCCATTGTATTGTGTTGTCTACAAGGGTTGGACCAATCTCCTTGAGGTTTCTCCATCCTTGAATACATCACAGTTATATCCATCATAACTATTTTCTTCTTTAAAGTAGGGGTGGGGTCATATACATTGATCAACTGAAATTGTAAATCTAGGTTAAAACACTTAATAATGCTTATGATCCAATTGTTTCTTCAATCTCTTGCATTAAAGAGTAAATTATTTTGATTCCAGATAATTTTTAAAATACCTGAAGCTCCAAAGGCATGTATGCCTATTGAGCTCCACAACCCAAATCTTTGAGTAAGGTTTATGAGTTCCTCCAAACTCATTTTAGTATCTTGTAGTAATATAATATATGATTTTCAGATATCTATCCTTCACTTCACTAAGCATTATTTGTTATGAGAAAAAAATCATCTAACATTCCATGTAAGGAGCATCATGGCTCATGAGGAAGGGCCTCTCCCTTCACTAATGTTAGAATGTTTGTAATTTTATCTTGACCCTCTGCTTGACCTACCTTAGCTTTAAGCTCAGCTAGTGACTTCCTTCTTCTTTTATTCCCCAGTGTCTTCCCATAGTTTGGTTTGATTTTTTTAGGAATATTTTGGAGAATACCTAACTCTTTATTATTAGGAGCTTCCCTCTCATCCCCTTCTGGACATTATTACCAAAAAGAATCCCTTTTTAGTTTCATCTAAGGAATGCATTTCAATGATATTTTTAATAAGTTCCTCCTTTTCTTCTAGATTGTATATCCCCTCTTCTAGAATACTGACCTCATCTTCCTCATAGGCTACAATAATATTACTCTTTTCTTAGTTCTTTGTGATATCCTCCTCCTTAAATCAATTTGAATTGGATCCAAAGGAGGGGAAAAATTCTCTACATTTATTATCACCACTTTGGCTTCTTTCTCCCAATCTCTGGTGGGAGAGTCTGTCCAAATTGCATTTGAAGGCCATACTTCATCTTTAGGTAGAACCTTATTGTCCCTTAGATCCTTAGTGTTTGATGTCGAATGTTGACCTCTCAATTCAACAAAAAACCCAACATAGTCCTTATTCAATCAATGGATTTGCAAAGACAAA
>MU226712.1:2177567-2191834 GCA_018584345.1 Thuja plicata | reverse complement strand
CTTTGATGTATGAGGTGGAGTTACTATTTTATCTTTCCATCAAAAGTCTGAATACATTCTTGGTGTATCACCCCATTTTCCCTTTCATTTTTAATCCTTTTCCCCTTTTCCCTATCGAGTTTCAAATTAGGAGGTGATATCCCGAATCAAATAGGAACCGGCCTAGAATCTGGAGATTCCTCTTCACTCATAGCCTACCCACAGCTAGCAGAGGTTTCCATTGTGAGGATGGAATTGTCGTGTAGCCCTAATGCCTGAGTTAGGGTGACAATTCTAAGCCTGAACAGTTACATCACTTTTTTATCACTTGCTAAGGAGAATATCTCTTTGACTGCCCGGTAATTTTCATGATCAAATATGTAACATAACATAGTTGGTTCAAGACATTTTTTATTATTAGCATAGGAAAGAGTTTGAACCCATTACAAAAACTACTATAAAGGAAAACTAGATGAATCACACTAGGAGCATGATAAGGAAAAAAAAAAGAATCAATTTAGAATAGAATAAGTCAAAATACAAAAAATATATAAACTAACGAGGGACCACTCAATAGTTTAACTATTAACAAGGGAATTCAATCCTTTATCTACTTTGCATTCTTTCTACACCATATCTAACCGATCCTTGAAAGAGACCTATTCAGAACTTGAATCCTTAGTAGTTGCGTTAAAATGGGTGGGTGTGTTAGCACTTGCCAAAATTTGTATGGTTCCAAGCCTTGTTCATGTCTCTGCAATTATTTTTGGCCTCTGGCCTTAAACCCTAGTCTTTTTGAGTTATTTTTATGCAAAAAACCCTAAACCCTCAAGACTTGTTATGTTTTTGAGTTACTTTTTTAAGCCACTTAAAGTCTTTTAAGTCATGTGGGCTTTTCCCTTTGCCTTTTCCGGGTAATCTCCCAACCAAGATCAAGTATTCCTTTTCCTTTGGAGATTACGTGCACACCATTGACCTGCTCATGTACTTTTTCTAATCTTGTGGTTAGCGCTGAGTTGCTAGATCAAGTTCAAGTATAAGATTTCATTCATCGATCAAGTGTAGGTCGTAGATCAAGTTTACATCGTGTGGATGGTGCGTGATCACTGGATAAAGATGATGTCAACTCAAACATTGGGAGATTCAGCATTGATTATGGATGCAGATCTAATCGTGTGGTTGGTGCGTGATCTTGGAACAAACTCAAGATTAAGTAAAGTATATACCGACTTAGAGATTGCATTATTTCTGAATCTCCAGATCAAACCAAGGTAAAGACAAGTCAGGTTAAGTTACATTCAATGATTCAGCAATAGACTTGATGCGCGTGATCTCCAGATTTAACCTGAGTAAAGGTAAACATTCAAAGACTTGGAGATCCCTTCAGGTCGTGCAATCTCTAGATAAAGCATGATTCAAGTTAAACCAGAGTGGGAAAGTCAAGATTAAATCAGAACCATCAGTGTTAAGAAGAATCAGAGGGATTTTTCTTAATCTTTGAATGTCACCTAGGGTAAAGAATTTATTCAGCGATTTAGAGACTACGTTATCTCTGAATCTCCAGATACAAGTTAAGAGTTAGGTGGAGGCAACTCAGGGTCAATTATAGATTTATCGAGATAGAATCATGGCCGTTCATTGAGTACAGGATTTGAGGTTTGTGCATGATCAATAGATAAATTCAAAGTCTTCAAATCTTTCATAGATCTAGCGATATCCATAGATTGTGTTTAAGATCACGTGGCATGCACTTGATCTCCGAATGAACCCAGAGTTAGTGAATACATATAGCAACTTGGAGCTACAAAGGAATGAGTTGATTTGAGTTAAAGGCTAGTTGGAGGCTATTTAGAGGCCATGTTCAAATGTGAGATTGATCAGACGGTCTGCATAAAGGCTTAGAAGCAAAGTTTCTCAAGATCTAATACTAAGGCCTTGCGCCTGCGTGCCACATGGAAGATTGGAAGGGCCTGATCAGCGCTAAGGTAATAAAGTAAAGAGTAAGCAAGTCTGATAGATCATGTAGATGGCATGGTGACTTGAAGAGAAAGTGATCACCAATTAATGTATGAGGAAATGTGTCATAAAGAAAGCTAGCAGGATCACATCCTGAGCTTGGATAACTTAAAGGGAATCCACAACTATGTTTTAAAGTTGATCAGAGGCTTGATCTCGACTGTCCAAATTTTGTTCTGCCCCACATATAGCGGTTATAATAGAAATTTAAATATTTTAATCTATTCTCAGAGTTTTTTCATGGCGTGGACTGAGATATTTTATCTCAAAGCTATTAATGTTGTGATATGATCTTATGGGTCAACTTTGCACAACTATTGAACAGTGTAGGGATTGAAATATGATATGGAAAGATGCATTTATGTCTGAAATTGATAGATAGGGATTTCTAGATCAAAAGGATAGATGCATATGTAAGCGTCTGGTCTCTTTTGCATTTATGTTCAGTTGCTTTCTATGTCATGCCTTGGGATTTCTTGCACCTCAGAGTACTGCACTCACATCTATGGACTAGGGAAATCGATTTCAAATAAGATTTGCATAGATTGAAGAGAAATATAGGGTTTCAACTTGATGACAGAAATGAATTCTTGCATTGATTGGTTGTAAACCTTAACCTAAATGGTCTGATGCTTATTGCATTCCTATTACCATAAAGGAATATTCAAGACCATTTAGTAAGGGCTGGAGAGTTGGGAGAAATATTGCAAAGCATTAGGCTTGTATTTGCTTTAGTCTAGGATACAACAATTATATTTCAGAATGTATTGAGATAGAATAGAAAGCTTATGATCTTTTTCATATTGTCCTATTTTGTATTTCCTTTTCATATTGATGCATAAACATGATTTCAACATACTTAATATAAGTGTTCTCAGATTTTAAGTCTCTCCTTTGTGTTATCTTTGCGAGTTGTAAGTTTTATAGCTTACTTTATAAGTCTTGTTTATACATATGTGTATTCCACAAGTCTTTGATCTTAGATCAAATAAAAATGCTTTGGATATTACATTGATTCTATTTGGATATCTACTTAAGGATCTTATAGTGTGTGATATGATATATTTATGTTTATGGCTTTGAATCTATACCAATAGGTATTTTCAGTTTCAGTATTGTATTTAGGAGTTTACCCAATGGATAAAGTATTGATCTAAAGCAAGTATATTATTTGGAGGTATATGTCTGAGTGGTTTGTCTATATTATGTCCCTAAACTTTAATCAAACTCATTACCAAATTTCTTTAATTTTATACTTGTTGTTTTTATCCCACCATGGTAGTGAAGAGTCAATGAATGCTAGGTTGGCATTTACCACTTACTTTCCATTTATTTGTTGTTTAAATCCAGAAGTAGAAGGTATTGTAAATAATTGAGTTTCATCTATATTAGGCATACCCGCCTTGGTTTTGCAGAGCCACAAGTGTAGAGAGAAGTTGTGTCCCTATGGTTGGTCCAGTTATCTTACAGAGCTTTCACACTTGGTGCTAACCACTCCTAATATCAGTCCTAAGATATATTGGTTTCTTCTCAAAGTGTAACAGTTTTAAACACCAACAAGGTGACTTAGGGAATTCAATCAAATACTTCTAGTTTTATGATCTTAATTCTAAAGGATACTTTGAGCCATAGATACTACTTCATTTCTTCTTCTCTTCTTCTCCTTCTTTTGGTGCTCAAGATCCTATTGTAAAACCTCAATAGTGAGGGCCTTATTCTTTACCAGGTCCCTATAGAAATCCATCAACTCTTAAATATTCTTCATAAGGACCTCATAATTATGTTTAAGTCTAGACACTTTATCCTATTATCCTCTTTAATAAAAATTTAAATTTTATTTTCTATAACCTTTTGGCTTTTGAAGGTTTCATTCATGACTCTAATTTTTTCCTCGATCATATTATCATTTTCTTTATTTGGTCATTCTTAGCTTTTCTTAGAAATAAAATTCTCTACAACTTGAATTTCACATTTAATCTTGTGGATCTATTCCATTGTGTACTTGGAAAGAATCATATACATATTGAAGGCCTTACAAGATCCTTTTACTTTTTGTTATATATGTACAAGGAGGATACATTATGTCTAAGTTGGTTTAAAAATTGGCACCTCCTTGAACTCATTTGATTCCTCTCTAAGGGGGTAAAGAAGAAATGGGTGATGAGAGAAATTTAGAATAGCCCGGAATTAAGTTCCTTAGAGGATTTTGAACCATCACTAAAAGGATCCTTTATTTACTTTTTCTTTGACATATTGGAAATATTGAAGGGTTCAGAATTAGAAATTTTGCATTTAAAATCTCTCCATTTTTTAGTTTTTTTCTTCTTCTTTGGGGGTTTCCTGTTACAACTAGTGGTTGTTGTTGCACCAAAAGATCGACGTTAATGCCTGATACAACCACTAGGTATATAGAAGACACAAGAGGTGGTTAAGCCATTTCATGAACCACCGTTGCACAGAACAACCAAGGAGACCAAGGACATAATTATTCTTGCTAACCATTGTAACAATCCTCCTAGTGCAAGCGCAGGGTTCGAACTTGTGACCAAGATCTAATACCACTTGTTACAACTAGCGGTTGTTGTTACACAAAAAGATCAACCTGTTAATGCCTAGTACAACCACTAGACATATAGAAGACACAGGAGGTGATTAAGCCATGTCGCGAGCCACCACTACTTTGAACAACCAAGGAGACCTTGAGACCCAATCATTCTTTCTCACCCTTATAACATTTCCATGGTAGAATTAACCATAATCATTGAGATAGTGGTCGTAGTCTTTTATGTAAGATTAAAATTGGAAGATGGGCTTGACTTAGCAGAAGAAGAAGCTTTTCCCAAGGTGGAGAGTTTAGTGCTAGTATGTTATACAAGACTCTAGACAGATTGAAAATTATTGGTTTAGGGTTCCTAACCAAGGTGAGGAAAATATTATACGAAGTTAAGATTGTACTAAAACATGCACCTTATCAAGCCCCAATGAAAATATGGTTTTCTATACCCAACGATTTTCGTCACCAACTCTTATGAAGAAGTAACTAAATATAAATGAAATATAAATTTCATATGATGCCAAAATTGATTGAGGATTGAAAATAAAAATCTATGAAACCCTTTATACCTACCTTCTAGGGTGATATAACAAATTAAAACCTTTTTGAACTCTTATCTAGCCCTCTGAGAGATCCTCACGATTGAATCTACTTTCAAGATAGTTAAATTTATCACCTTTTTTAAAAAAAGTCCTCATAGCCCCTTCTAGTCCTTTTATTTTCTTGGGAAAACATACACTATCATTTGTGATATATGTTGCTAGTGTAGTAGACTTGACTGAGACCTCGAGAGACATTACAACCACTATAACAACCCTATTGTTCTATGATTCAACAAATACCATTGAGAAAGCAAAGTCAAAGGCTTGGAAAGAATAGATATAGGTTGTAAATTTACCTGCCTCTAAAATCTTCTAATCACGGTGATCATTTTTCATGATATAATGCTCTTTTTTATGAATTTAAACAAAGTATCCTCTTATTTTAGCTTTTTTGTAGATACAAAGAAGAAAATCCAACAATAGAACCATAGTAAAGAGACATATGTATGTTCTAGAAGCACGATGGCTGAAATAAAATAATATAAGATCCATTATGAATCCACAACCTATGACATATACATACGATGACGAGTCATAAATTGAGTTACCACTCATGTCCAAGTGTAAAATTTGGACAATATTAGTTGGTAGTGAGGACATGTCTTCCCACATTGTATATTCATTAATTTAGCTGAAGTTTGGCAACAAGTCTATGACATTATTGCCTTCTCTAAATCGACACGAAGAACCATGTGATAATGGAAGGCCAAGATATAAGAGCATACGTTGTCATGATAAAATCTTGCACTTTCTTGTTAGATCTAGCTTTATTACTTACTAGATTAACAACATTCATAGAGTCATCCTTTACAAGAGACGCAAGTGTCAAAGTTCCTGCCAATAGTGTAATGATGCTAGAGTTAAGATGAAGTGAAACAATGAAAAAATTGGATGAATAAAAAAGAGGTAAAATGAAATGAATAAATAGAGCAAAAATGTGCAAACTATGCAAGTTATAAATTAATGCAATGTGTCTAGTGATGAGCCAAGGCACTTACAACAATGAAACTAAATTCAAAATAGTGGACTGCCCCAAATGAAACTACATAATCACCACTTTCTCCATTGTGGGAAATGATTAATGGATTTATTGCTGCCACATGTTGAGCATATTCAGTCCTATCAACTATTGTAAACGGTCTTCAAGTTCTGTAAAACTTGCAGAAGAAATTTTGAAGTTTTCTGATGAATCTAATGAGTTCATGACTTCAATATAAGCATAAGTTTTCCAAGTAAATACATCCAAAAATATACACTTAGCCGTCAGAGGGTTGGGGTCTTGAAGAGATCAGGAAAAGCTTCATATTTGGACTGGATAAAGCATAGAAGTAGGAAGACTCCGTACCTATTGCCTCTGATGCTATTACAGAAAATTCGGTTAGAATGCCATCAACAAAAAGTTCTTGTTGTCCACAAACCGTAGATACTCTCAAAAGTGCAATGAAAAATGGAGAGATAGATATGTCAAGTAATTTTATGCCAGACTATAATATCCGCTACAAAAGTGTAGAGTACTGAGATATTTATTGCCTAGGAAGGGCAATAAATTTTGACAAATGAAAATATAGAGAACCGGGCCATTCCATGAATATTATTACAAATTCAATCTGTTCAAAATAATAAATGATATGGTTCGACATCTGGCAATAGGTAAACTTCTATTTGCAAACATAGAAAGAAGTGTATAATACGTATCCATAGTAGAATGATCCCTCACTCCACTTTTTTAACTCACCTGTAACATTGTTTAGGAGCACATCTATTGTGTGATCAATAAAAAAATATCTAGTGATGTTTTGTCCATTGACAAGATAACTACTCTGATTTGGAGAAAGGGAACTTATAGCTGTTGAATTTTTCAAGTTTATATATATTTAGATAGTCCACTGCGAGCTATGACCAGTGGTGCTTTACCTGCAGAAATAGAAGTGAAATACTCATAATTTTAGACTAGCACTTTCCAACATCAATGCGAATTTAAAAAAAAACAAAGAAATAGAATTTTAGATGTTATAAGAAAATCCATCACTAGTTTCAGACTTGATTTTAATTGGAAAATAAAAAATGCTAGAATCTACAACAAATTGAGCAATGAGAAAAAAATTGCACCAAAATTTACTTAGTTTTATTGATAAATAAATTTGATTCAAGTTCTATTAAAGTTCCAAGCTAATATCCTTTTGTGGGGATGGAGGACAATTGTTGAAATGTTGTGCTAATATAAAACATGATTGATGATCATGAGTAGGCTACCATAGAAATTTCCAACATCAATGTGAATTTGAAGAAAAAAAAAATTGAATTTTAGATGTTATAAGAACACCCATCACTAGTTTCAGACTTGATTTTAATTGGAAAATAAAAAATGCTAGAATCTACAACAAATTGAGCAATGAGAAAAAAAACTGCACCAAAATTTACTTAGTTTTAATGATAAATAAATTTGATTCAAGTTCTATGAAAGTTCCAAGCTAATATCCTTTTGTGGGGATGGAGGAAAATTGTTGAAATGTTGTGCTAATATAAAACATGATTGATGATCATGAGTAGACTACCCAGTACCCTGCAATACATTTCTCAAACTAGTGGTTATGGTCGTATTAAGACTGCTAAAGTGGATCAATAGAAATGAAGAAGACAATTCTATGCATAGAGTCTCTTAACTTATTATGTTGAACTTCATAATCAATCTGATTATCATTTATATTTGTTCATAAATCTTACTAGAGCTATCATAAGAACAAAGGGTTTAAAGGTAGTGTCTAGAAGCATTTAGTAAAACTAAATATAATGAAAGACGAGGCATATATTTGAAAAGACCTTTACTAGAGTAAAGCACCTAGAACTAATTAATTTGGAAGCTCGTATCACCCAATATTTGAAGCAGGTAGATGGAAGAACATGGAGTTTGAAATGACTCAAATCTAAATATGAATGGAAAATCATTGTTTAAATGACCCAAATCTAAATATGAAAGAAAAATCATTGGTGTCTCCGATTTTCCATTTTCCTAGCAGCTCTAATTGTTCAGCTATAGCCTATTTTAGGGAGTGGCTTCTAGAAAACATATGAATTTTTCTATGTCTGACCTCTTGGAGAAGAGGGGAATGTAGCCATTTGACAATTAATAAGAAATTTTGTATTTTTTAACCACGGTTTTTCTTTACTAGAAGAAAAGGTTTGTGAGATGGGAAGGTTGGTCTATGAAAGAAATTATTAGTATCAATTCAACCCAGAAATAATTTTTAATTTTATTGTCGCAAAATTTATATTATGGGCGTGCTAGTTTATCTTTAACTGCTCACTAGTGCGTTTGATTTTTCTAGTGCAGAACAGAGTACTCTGCATCAGTAGTAATTTGCATTAGATATAAGCACGTCAAATGATAACACCTCTTGGATGTCAATCCAAATTTGCAAGAATTTAAAAGAATTAAAAGCTTATTTTTGTTCATGAATTTGCCTATGAGAAATGAATTTGCCTATGAGCAATAGATACCTAGATCAAAACCAAATTGTCTATGGAGAAGAATCTTCATGGTAATTTAATCTCGAGAGTTTATGCTGGTCATGATGGTCTATGACTGAAAATGCACGAGGGTCTTTTCATTTACAATGCTAGAATAGTATTTTAAGGATCGGGAATTTAATTACTTTCTTCCACAAATGGGATGTTTGAAGATGTTCTAAGGTTCATTTTTGGAAAGATGATTGTCTTGGAAATGAGCCCCATGAATTCAGGGAATACCCAAAAGATCTTCAGCTTTTGCTTTTCATACGTAGTTGTGGAACTCATATGCCTGGCCAAAAGCTTCTTTTTTCCTTTCATTGGTTGTTTATGTTAAATTTCTTTCAGTAGAAAAACTGAAAATATGGAGTTGGCCTAAAACCTTTAAGTTTATAAATCCTACTTGCACAAGAATGCCATGCCGAAATGAAAATTTCTCATCTAGTAATATATATCGTAAGAATTGTGATTTGTGCTCAAAATAGTTAATGCTTTTTGGTAGCTAGTATTATCTAAAGTAACTTATCTAGGTAAGGTAATGCTAATCCAACATAACTTGTAATACTCCAGAACATATCATGTTATTAATATTTTATCCATCATAACTTACAGTGCACAAGAACCAAAAAATATTGTTCCAAATGGTATCATATTAAAATTTCAAATCAAGTTTCAAAATACTTGTGCTGCAAATATTTAAAAAAAAAGATGAATATTGAATTCAATTTTCATAATCTTAGAAAAAACAAGCCAATGGCAGGAGTGTAAAGTCTCTAACTAGTTTCTTGTGGCAATAGACTTTGAAGAGATTAAAACAATTTCCAGACATAAATAGAGAGTATAGTTGACTTCCTCCTGTAATGCTATTACACGGAAGTAGAGAACCAAGTCAACTCACTTCATGTATCACTGATAAGAATGAATTCAAAAGACAGATTTCTTGGTGTAAGATGCCAACAGCAAGAAGAGGATATTTGTACTTGCATTGCAGATATTTCCTACATTAGCTTGCAATCACTAGATTAGTGCATAAAAGATCATTATTTGAAGTGGGTATGTTTTTTCTTTCTACAAGAAAATGTGATTATGATGTAAGAACACTACAAAAATACAATGTTGATGCTTCCCATTGTTTGGAAAAGGGATATGTTATTAGTTTTCCCTACCCATTGGATTTGAAAGACACATATTATCAAAATTCAGCAGCAGATTATGTAAATCAATTTAAGCCATTCTCCTCTTCACTTGTATTGGAGGGAGAGATCACAATATCTGGACCTAGTCAACATCCAAGACTATCAAGACTGGAAACATCAATAAGTACTATAATCAAAGATCCTGGTTTCATTGGTTGTGGAATATGTGGGGAAAAATATGAACCTAGAAATGGAGATACCATCAAATCTGTTGCAGAATACTGCAGTACAACAGAGGGTGACATGAAAGAGAAAAATATGAGCCTGACCGATGAGAACTTAACAAGTTTTCAAGCTTTGCAGTAGCATGAATCCAACCTCCACCACCATTCTTACCATCCTTCTTGTTGACTTTTTTGGAAGTTTTGAAAAGGCATGCGCAATGTGTCTATAGGATGCCTCAACAAACATGCAATCTCATGGAAGGTATGACTGTAGATATGCACATAATATCTTTGTTGAGAAAGCATTGGAAATTTTAAGCAAATGCATTTGGTAGTTGTTGGTGCTTTGACATACACGTATGCAATAAGTGGAAACATAGACAAAGGATATGAATGGTTTGAAAGAATGCCTTGAAGAGACTCATGGCACATCATGACTGTAGGATTGCATAAAAAGGATTTGTTGAATAAACTTTATAAATTGTTAAGCAAATGCGATCAGCTGGGGTAAGGCAAATGTTACTTCCCTCTCTCCATGTACGGCCAACAAGATAGAATGTGTTTGTTGGATGTTGTAGTTGCAACTGCCCTAGTTAACACGTAAGCCAAAAGTTGGAACCATAGACAGTCTTTGAATTGTTTGACAAAACTCCTCAAAGAGATGCTATCTCATCACGTGTCGTAATTGCAAGCTAATGTAGTAAATACATTCGTTGAAAGGCTTCACAAACTTTCAAGAAAAGATGTAGGTAATTTAGCCCATGTTTTCGTATTCTTGATGGGTAATAGGTCTAAACTTGGATTGATTTGAAACTATATGTATAGACAGGCCTCTGTTCCCTGTCCTGTTCCTGTCTTGTGCTCGGATGGAAATTTAAATCTTGTTTTGTTGGATAGAAATCTAGAGATTTCTTAGTTACGTGAGAAGAGATTCAACAAAATTGGAACTTGCCAAACAATTGAATTGAGTGATAATATATACTGCATGCTCTCAACAGTGTACACATTATTCAAATAAAGGTATTCCAAACAACACCTGATCCTTCACCACATTGGTCATGTACATATTTTATCCTTTCATCATACTTGCAGAGCCCACTACAAGACCAATCAAATGAAGCCACAAAGGCAGTTCCAGCTTGTGCTTTCCACTCACAATCTGAAAAATGTGTCACGGTAAAATAGAAAAGAGAAATTGGATAAGTTGCTTTTAGAACATATTTCGGAATGAATTATCTGAGACATCAGCAACAATATGTACCTAGAGGAGTCTACAACACATTTTTTTATCATCTATGTTCTTAACATCTAGTCCAATGAACTAGGCTCCCAATGATACATCTTCATTAGCATATTTATGCAATATTGGCATACAAGTTCTAGCATATGATTCAAACAGAATATTTTAGTGCATGCAACCAACAGAAATACAGAAACAGAGAAATTGGCTAAAATAGTATCTCTAACACTAGTAGAATTGACCCCTATTTTCGATAAAAATTGGTCGAACTATCTACCTAGATTGGTCGAAAGACCCACAAATTGCTTTGTCGGTATTTTTCGATCGACACATCCTTGTTAAAGTCAAAATTTCTACGCAACCTTGGTCGAAATTGGCATCTTGAAATGTCCATATTATTTGTCGAAATGTTTGACCCATCCGACCATGATGCCAAACCCACAACGCAAATTTTTGACACAAAATGGTCGAAACATAAACCGGCATAAGTTTATGTTTCGACCTACAGATGTCGAAAGTTTGACCCAAATTGACGCATATATTCGACATGCAATGGTCGAAACATAAATCGGCAAAAATTAATGTTTCGACCAAGTTTGGTCGAACGGTTTGACCCATCCGACCAGGATGCCAAACCCACGATGCAAACTTTCGACACAGAATGGTCGAAACGTAAGCCAACCTAAGTTGATGTTTCAACCAAGGTATGTCAAAATTTTGACCAATATTGAATTTAAAAAAAAACAAATTTTGAAACCAAATAGCCTCAGTACCAAAACTGAGGCTATTTGGTTTCAGAATTTTCTCATTGAGTTTGGTATTCAATCTAAACAACCATCAATCATATTTTGAGACAATCAATGTGCTACTCAAATCTCATGTATCACAATTCCTTCCGAATGGAGAGTACATAGATTTTTGCATGGAAAGAGTAAGGGGAAGTGACTTGTTCACAACCCCAGTATTTTCTTTTTCTTTGTATGGTTGATAGCCAGGAATAAGTGGAGTTGACTTGTTCATCTGCATTGGATTCTGTGAATTTGAGTGCACAGTTGTAGCCGTAGTGTTAATCTCATTGAGTATTGTTGCATTTGACGTTCTAGGCTTGTTTGATTCAGCAACTTCACTGTTTTGTTTTAAATCTAAAATAGCACCGACAATTGTTCGATAGCCATCCACAAGCAATTCTCCATGGATTGGGCTTTGCTGTCTCGAATAAACAAAATCTTATCAGCACAAATTTATACACTATACATTTCAAATATATTTTGACATCAACATCTTCAGTAGATATATTATTTCAAAATACACAAAATGAGTTAGGTTTTTGCTGCAACTAGACAATTTGGAATTGAAGACTCTAAGAAAGGAAGCCTAAAAATGAACACAAAAAATTGTACACTAGGGCCTAAAATGAAGTGCCAAGAATGAAAAATCCATGTTTCAATAATAGTTAGAAACAAAAATATCCACCTTGCATAAATCCGAGACCTAGTTTTCATTCTTTCCTGGTTCCAGCTTTTCTCTGTTGCCTCATACTTTCGGACCTTTTCTTGTAAAGATTGAATGTATTCAATAACCTGGCCAAGACATGCAAATGAAGATATGGACTCAAGGCCAATACCGTGCTCTGCAATATTGCATTGTTGATGGGCCTCTATAGTTCATTTCATAAATTAGAAAGAAAACTCAACAAATCTACATAGGATTACCTCAAGAAGAAAGTATGCTTTGTCTCTCTTTTGATCATTGTGTGACACCAAATCTCTTAGTGTCTGAAACCTGAATCATTAACAACATAGGCAACTTGTTATGTTAGAATTCTAAAAACATTCCACATGCACTCCCTACATTAATTAACAAGATATTCACTAAACTTAAAAAAGATTACCCTTTATCCTTAAATTTTGGGTACAATATTTGAATATTGGGTACATTACTTTTGTAAGAGCCCACCACACAAATGGAGCTGCAAAAAATGCATATGCTCCTACAGCCAATGCTCTTACTATATCATTAGAGTAGAATGGAAAAGCCATTACAACAAGTGACCCAAATATACCCAACCAAGGGGTAAAAATTGGCAAAGCTGGGAGTAAGAATGCATTTTTAAGAACAACCCCAAAAGACATGGAGCCTAATAAGTAAAGCCCCCTGCCCATTACAGGGTGAGCTGTTCTAGGAACAAGGAAAATTGGTATTAGATAAGTTCCCACCATACAAGTGAGAACCAGAACGTTAAGAAAATTTGGGTAGAGTAGAAAACCCTGCTCAAGTTTCATGAGGCAAAGCTTCGACAAAGAGGGATGGAAAACCTTAAAAGAAATTATGGAAACCATGTAAAAGAGTGACTCCAGGAGTATCAAAGGAATCTCTACACCATACTTGCAACGAGATCATATTAGATAAATGCACATTCGATCAGAGATAATTGACTGTGCCAGGTAGCCAAGCTTTCCTTACCCTATTGTTTGAAACCTCTGCTCATGAAAAGAAAGCCCTAGAGGTAGAACATGCCATGACCACCAATACCATGGCTTCAACTAAGGCGCACTAGGAAAAGTGATAACACTATTTGGTCCACAAGGTACACTCCATTTCAACTTCAAGTCTACAAAACAGAGAAAATACCATCACTTTTGAATTCACTAAGCTTGTCAAATTACTTCTACAGTCCTTACTAAAAGCATGCATAAAAAAGTATCATTTTATTGATCTATGATTTGTCTATCCAACATTGGAAAATACCAACCCAGAAGAAAGAGTCCGAGATATGAAATAGGATACAACCTTGTAATCCAATTCCAAATCCAATTTCTAGGAACTTCTATTGGATGCAAGCTTGTTCAATGATCAACAAACACCTGTAAGGAATAAATTATTTTGTTAGAATATATTTTAAATAAGTTGCACAGTATTCATGAGCAAGGTATGAGGTAGGAGCATACAAGATGTTGGCATATGTATTAATCCTATGCAATGAGACAACTACCTTTGATACAAATATTA
>MU226712.1:2141776-2152178 GCA_018584345.1 Thuja plicata | reverse complement strand
ATTGGTAAGGATGTAAAGAAACAAATTGAGCAAGTTTGTTTGTCCAGGAGTGATAGGCGCGGAATGACAGTCGACCCTATCAAGGAGGATGACATTAAACTCATGACAATGATACTTGGATACAAGTTTTAGCAAGCAAGTAGGTTGAATAGTCTCTCTGTAGCAACAGTCCTTGCAGCTATTAGAATAGTAAAGGACAACACCCAATACAATCTATGTGAGATCTTGCACGATCAGTTGATTGAAAATATCAGAATTATCAAACATGTCAGAAGCAAAACATTCAGGTTTGGATCACTGATCATCTATTTGTATCACCACATAGTCAGAAAGGTTGCAGACCTTTATCTAGACAAAGAAAATCCCACAATGACTCAAATATCTCTTAAAGCCACAATAGAAAGTAGTGCAAGCGATAAAATGGATATGGATATAAAGATATTCAGGGTCAAAATGCAGAGCAGGTTCAGACTATCTGAGAAGATAGTTGACAAATACAGGGATACAATATGCTTTATGGTAGAGATAGATTGCACATGCATGGAGGCTATTGAGCCTAGAACTAAGTGGATTCATCCACTAGGGTATGAAGTAGAAGACCATGTGTTAGAAGGATATGCGCAGGTCTTATTGTCAGCACCTAAAGACCCTAATGAACCTAGATGGGGCACTTATAGAGAAAAGACTGACGAAGTGGATATTGAACTACAACTTGCTGTTAACAAAAGGAAAGCATCCAAAATAACATCCAACATTCTGAAAAAGAATGGAGTCACACAAGAAGACTTAGACAAGGCAAAAGAAGCCAAAATTGCACAAGTCAAAATTGAGAAAACTGTTGAAACTCAAAAGAAGAAGCAAAAGAAAAATGAGGAGAGTACCACTGTGCCTACTACAACCATTGATCTAGACACATCTCCACCTTCCGTACCTAGCAAGAAACCTAGAGGAAGGAAGGAAGCGGCTACAAGTCATCCATCCTCAAGAGCTACTCAGAGCAAAGCTAAGAATGTTCAAACTCCACCTGAGGTAGGATTTAAACCCAGTCTAAATATCTTCAAGAATAGGATTTTTAATGAAGGGAGATTAGATGCATTATCAAAAGTCTATGATAAGTATCAAGAGATGGATAAGACTGAGATACATTCTATGATCATATCTCATATGATCAAGTTTAAGAAGTATGTTCTTGAACTCAAAACAGTGATACCAGATAAGTTATGGAACATACTATAGATAATGAAAATACATGCTATTGAAAAGGACATGAAGATTAGAGAAGAAACTTTGGATAATCTTCTTCCTGTTTGATCACATGATGAGAAGGCTATTCTATTAGATCTGGTGAAGCCTCATCTCTGAACTAAGACAAGGACTCTACAAATTATGAACAAGGAGTATGAATAGATTGGTAAGGAGACTAAAAAGGCATTTGCACAAATATTTATGGATAGACATATGTATCCACCAACGACGCCTACAACAAAAGTTATTCCAGCTCCTCCCAAACAGGCCACAGAACCAGTAATTTAGATTGTGCCTATAACAGGTCCACAGGATTCAGTGCCCACAGTGACAATAACTTCTAAGACATCTAAAGATACAGAGGATACTATAATAGTTGACAATGTCAAGATATCCATGACTGCATCTGAAAAAGACATGGATAAAGTTGATAAGGCATTTGAAAGCACTGAAGAAATGTGCACTGATGATACCGCCGCACAACAAAATGAAGTTCCCATTAATGATCAAGTTGACATAAATAAAGATACTCAAGATGATATGCAAGGTGATAAGACACTGACAAAAGAGAAACCAGTGAAGGTTGAATGTGTGGATACCAGCCATAATACTATATTCTCACCATCCACTCAACCATCTACCTCATTGTTGTCAAGGTTAATTCCCGACTCAGCAAATTTGGATGCATGGGGAGAAGAAGACCTAATCAAGATCAACGTCCTAGCCATGGAAAAGGAAAAAGAGAAACAAGTGATGAGGAACCCTCGCTTCTTGGAAATAGTGAACATTTTGAATGACTTAGTGCCTACTGATCAGAAAGTGGCCAAAGTACAATCAGCTGAAGATGTGGACAATATTTTATCAAACTTCAAGTCACATTTCACTAGCTTAGTAGAATCTGCTACTAAGATTGCACAAGATGAATATAAGAAGGAGAGACTACATGACTTGGTAAAGAATTTTACCTAAGATCTGAATTCCTTAAAAATTGGGCAGGCTATATTAAAGGAATTGGAAGATAAAGGAAAGAAAGTCATAGAAAACTGTATGGATAGAGTGAAGCTCACCTCTGAGCACACCAAAAATATTGAAGAGGCAGAAGAAATGGTGGATAGCATAAAGAAATCAGTTGAAAACTCCACACAAGATATGAACATATGCAATAATGTCTATCAAGGTCAGCTGGACAAAATTGAGAAGGCAAAACTGGAAACTAGCAAGATCAGAATAAGGCAGACTCAATTGAGGAATACACTTGCACCATCTATAGCAGTTCTCAATGAGAACATCAAAAAGATTGATAAAAACATATAGACATATGATCAAGGTCCTTGCATGGATTTGATGAAAATGGAAAAGTTGACATATGCTTTATGCGCGCATCTTCAGACTGTTGATGCAATGAAAGTCTTTTGGCAGAAAGAGATTCAATCTCTTCAAGTTGTGTACCCAGAAGTCTACATGGAGTAAGTATATTGAAGACATATAGTTTTTTGCACACCTTTGTCATTAATGTCAGAGGGGGAGTAGCATAGAATGTGTATATATGGAGAAGTATATATGTATATGTATATACAGTCATTTTTGTATGAAGTCATTTTTGGGTAATTTAGCCACATTCCTTTGTTGCCATAAATGACAAAGGGGGAGATTGTTGGAAAGTTGACTTCCTGAGGAAGCATGACTTATTTTCTATTGTCAATCATGTCAAAAAAGTCATACTAAGTTTATGTCAAAGATAACTTAGAAGATAAAATGACTAAGTACAGAAAATAGGACAGACAGAGAGATACAGAGATCAGCACATCAGCGCACGTGTTAGAGATCACACCAGAACATGTGTGCTTAGGTAAATACTCTATGGTGTATATAAATGCTAGATCCAAATGTGCAGAGTATGGAACATCAGTACGGAAAAGTTACAGACAGATTAGTAGACCTACAGTCCAGGAAACAGAGCATGGAAGCCGACTATAGTTTTGATCAGCGTGTATGATTTTATAATGTAATGGCTAAGCACCTTTAGTTATAAGTTTGTATTAATGTAATTAATTTTTTAGTAAACACACTTAGGCTGACTTGTTCGGAAGTGTTGTATATTTTTTTTTTAGGGCCGACTACTGATTTGTTTTGGGTCGCGCCTATTCAATTTTGAAGATATAAGTATGTAATGTAAAGATATGTTACAAGTGTCGATTATTATGTAAGAAGAGGTTACAGATGAGAAGAATAATGAAGTCAGTAGATGATATAGCTCTTTAAGAGAGTAAGAGCATTTGCGCATACACGGAACTGATCAGACAACAGTGTCATCACAACAGTTCATCTTTGATATAGTGCATATCAACATTCAAAGGGTTGTAGCCTTCGTCTTATTGGGTAGTGAGCCTAGGCAGTGAGCCATACACCCCTAATATGGTTATTGTAAAAGACTCCTAATAGGGTCAGACCTTTAACCAGGTCATTATACTTAATTTGTAAAGACTGCTTCTAACAGGGCAAAGGAACTTTGACAAGTTCATTATACCTAGTACAATATTTTGTGGGTACTAATCCCCACCAGAGTTTTCCTCTAATCAAGGTTATTCATAATCATATCATGTGTTATGTGTTCTTGTGTTATGTTTAATTAGCTAAAATATAATAAGTATATAAACACTGATTCACCCCCCCTCTCAGTGTTTCTAACAGAACCTTCATTTTATCTCTTTGAATTTTGCAACAACTGCTCCAAACAGGAGTCGAATGGTAACAATAAAATTCTAACAAGTCACAATATACCTAAATATGAACATCATCAAAAGTATGGATTCTCCTTGATTGAATACACTTTCAATAAAGAAAGAAAGTCTATCTAGCGCTCTAAGTAATCCTAAGGAAGACTCCAGCATATTAGAACTCAGTAAACAACCAATGGTTGTCAAAGATTTGCACTCAATTAGACTTAGTAAACCACCTATTGGACCTAGAAGTGATCAGAGGTAGGAGATTTAAGAAACCCTTGGATTAAGGATTTAAAAGTGCTAAATTTGGGGATTTTGGGGTTCTCAGTGGACTTATCCCTATTCCTTTGAGGTTTGTTCATTTTTAGACATTATTAAAGACTGATGAAGGTTTGGAGTCTTTGGAGTGCAAGGAGTCTATGGTTGCTTTGTTATTTGTGGTCTTTTTAAATACTTCTAAAGCCATAGTGTGTATAGAGTCACAACTGGTCTAAAAGAGTCCATAGAAAGCCGACTGTAGAAAACTGACTGCCCTAGTTTTATGTCAAAAATGGTCTATAAATGACTGTCACATGATTTATTTCAGATTTCTCCACCAAATGATCTCAGACCGGTTGTAATTGAAAGCTATGACTCTAGGTAGACTTCCTATGCAGTTAGATTTGACATTCCAATCCACACAAAGTCGGCAAAAAACAAATACCAATAACAAAAATGTTAAAAGCATGCCAGCAAATACCAAATACATGATGCCCTAGCACATTTCACATGGGCCCTAAGTAGGTAACCAATAAAACAATGCCAAACAAATGCATAGTAAGGAAATCCTTACAAGCAATCCTCCTTTTACACCAAATGACAGTGGAAACCCTCGCAGGCAGGTAGTCCTCCAGCTTTTACTCTCACCAAATAAAACTTCAAACAATCACAGGCTCTAGCTCCTTCGCGCTCCCAACTTAAAACCAAACAATGAAATGCTAGATGTGAAATCTTTTTTCTTTAAATAGGCTCCAGTTCCTTCACGCTCCCAACTTAAAACCAAACAATGAAATGAGATGCAAAATATTTTTTTCTTTTTAAAGTTATGCATGTGTTTGTCAAAATTCCGACCTACATCGTATTGGTAGAAATTTTGACTAACAGAGGCATGGATTAAAAAAAAAAGAAAAGTTTTCCTTCTATAATCCGACCAACCTAAATCTTTTTAATTGATGGTCAAAAATTTTGGTCGAAAAATGAGGTCAAATGTAGTAGTGTAAGGGGAGCGTTACAATCAAAGGAGGTCAAAGCTCTGATGTTAAGGATTTTTCTATTGGAACAAATATTGTCTTGACCTGCATATTCAATTCAATCCCCATATTTCAAAAAAATTGAGATTCTTAATATAGATTAAGAGAAGTTTATGATGTTTTTGATTAAGTAAAATAGGTTATACAGGGTTCCTGAAACCTAGAATAATGTAATAAGAGATAACATAGTTAGCAGATAAAAGCAAAGCAGAAAAAAAGGTAGAACAGGCCAAAAATCCAGAGCAAAAAACAAGCTAAGCATCTAAAAATCCAGATTTAAACCAGAAACAGTAGAAAAATCCAGAGAACCTCAAGAAAGGTCCTCCAAAAGAGTGGCTGCCTCAGCCTCTATCAGCTCCATGTTGGCCGCTAAGTCCTTGATTTTTTGGATGTCCTTCTCCAGCTCCTTGTCCTTGGTCTTCTTGGTTATAGCTCAGGTTCTCTTGCCCAGACCTTGATCAGGCTCCTGGTCTGAAACCACAACCATCCTGACCGCTTCCTTCCCCTCGAGCTTTTCCTCTAGCTTGTTGATGTAAGTATTAGTGTGCTCCCTAGATGCTTTCATGGTGTTGTAGCTTTGTTCTACAATCTTATTTAGGGTAGCATCAATCCTAGTCATGTTATCCTCCATCTTGTTGACCCAGGTACTTAGGTTACTCTGTTCCTCTGCATCAATATCCATGTTGGCCTTGTTGGTACCCTTAACCCTATTTTTGAGGTCTTCCACCTCATGGAAAAGCCACTTAATAGTCCTATATTGGTCAAGCATGTTGTTTCTGGTATTATTGAGCAGATTCATGTCAAACTCCCTAGTGTTATCACTAAGCAACACCATAGATGAGTCAATGGGCTTGTCCAAATTAATTTGGATGTCCTCTCCCTCCAAGACCTTGGGGTTAATTATTTCTCTGGTTATTCCCATTTTTTCATCTTAACATTGAAGTACCTCCAACCAATTATCCTGCCCTTATCTACCATATAAAAGCTAAACTCATTATCTTGGTCCTTCCCCATGTCATGAGTTTGTGGTGAAGGGTTGTTGTCCACAATAGGGGAAGCTCTCCGATTGTTGTCCTCTGGGATAGTCCTATTAGCAATCACTGCCCTATCCTTACCCTTGTTGCTTGGGTAATTCCCAATCATGGAGAGATTTCTCTTTCTTCCTTTCCCACTAGTCAGGTACTTGTCGCCTTCAGAATCCATGCCCTCCTCGTTCTCATTGTAATCCTCCTCAGAAGATATAGCAGTTGTGCTCTATTTTACAAGAAGTTTACGATGTTATACATAACAGATTATGATTTTTTTAACAAGAAGTTGACACATCAAACTAAAGTTAATTTGCATGTATCTGAACCTCAGTCAATGAGACCAACCATAAACTGAACATGTTATTTTTTTCTTAGAGTGTTTCCTGTGACAAAAAATCTCACTGATGGACAACAGTCATTATATTTGAAAAGCAATGATATTTTGCCCTGAAATTTTTTTGAAGGTTTCTTGATCTTCAGAAAATAATTGTAAGACAAAGGGATCAACAAAGTAGCCAAACAATAATTTGCATTAGCAATTTATGAAATAATAAAATTGGGACATATTTGTGATGAAGTTTTTATGGCATTCATTTCAGAAGAGCCAACAAACCTGCCATTTGCAAAAATTTCCCCAAGGCTGCAGATGGAAAGAATCCTAATTTTTTACAAGAAATAAAGGCATACCTTCTATTTTGAGACTAAAGGTTTTGTTTTCAGTCAAGGGTTTCTAAATGAAGGCTTACTAGAAAACATAGTGCCTAGTGCAGGCCATACACATAGCAAGCTCACATTTAGAAGTTCCTATCAGCGTCTCTGATGCCCCATATTGCAAAGTTGGGGCCCGTTGAATGAAATAAGTTGGAAATAATAGATGAATATAAGGGCAAGAGTAACCTAACCAAAGACCTAAAATGGCCAAGGGGGATTTTCATTGCAGGTAGCCTCCTTTTGAGCCTAGTCGTAGATCATGGCGAAAGGGCAGCTATTTTTATAATTGTTGTTATACTTGTAAAAATAAAATAGTAACTGAATTAAAAAAAGCGAGAAAGATACTTAAGAATTAAAAAATCTCTCCAACTCAAAATTTCCATAGAAGAATGCTCTGCAACTGATAGTGATCTCTAGTGCACACAAAAGTAAGACAAGAAAATTTATGTAGGGTTTCTCTAGAGGAGTTAATGCCATTTCCAATACATAAGCGAGAAAGATACTTAAGAATTAAAAAAAGCTCTGAAAGTCAAAATTTCCATAGAAGAATGCTTTGCAACTCATAGTGAGCTCGGTGAGAAGATGAAACATACGGATTACCCTGCTCACCTTTAATCCTACCATAGGCAGCTAAACAAACAATACCTGCATTTTCCATCAAGCTGTATTAATACAGGATTAATGTCTGGATTAATGTGTGTAGCATTTTCAGTTAAAGATATTCGTGTGAATGTCGTATATAGTGGGCGAGTGGTGGTGATATTAATGTTTAATTTTTTTCTAATTAAATTTTTAAAATATTATTTTTCTCATTGCTATTTTCTAGTACAGCCAATAGAAATATAGATAAATAGTATTATTTAATTCTCTTTAATATACTAAAATTATCAAACTATATTGTTTTTGTCTAACAAAATTTAATACTTTCTTATGATTGGTTGGTTGGCGTGACTAATTTTTTTTTGGGATTAAATGAATGCGTAAGTTACCTGTCGTAGGCAGGAACTAATAATGATGTTGGACATCCATGTATTTTGAGAAATTTGAATTTCACTCTGAAAAAATGTGACATCAACGAATGAATGATTTTGCAATTCCAAATTGAAGGCATAAGAAAAAATGAGTTTCCCATCATGGTCACGTAGGACTCCACCCCCTCCCACGTACCTGGGGTTCCCATAAAAAGAACAATCAAAGTTTAGTTTAAGCTAGCGTTGTGTAGGGGTAACCAAACTATTTTTCTACTCCACAAGAGATTCACGTGTCATCTGTATTAGGTAACTTAGCTCTTTTAAATCCCAAGTAAAGTAATAATTGAATTTGCATATCCATTGGAATTTTGTTAAAAAATTTAAAATTACAAGTTGTAATATTTTATTTTCTAAAATTATTGATTGATTCTGCTAACACACGACCTGCTCTTTTTATTATTATGATTTATGAAGATTCTATTGTTGTGCTCCTTTGAGAGCTTGCAGCTTGGGTGAAGAAGAGTCACCCACCACAAATCTTTCATAAGAGGATGGGCAAGGGAGAGAGATCTATCTTAAGATCAATCATTAAATTTATTTTGGTCACCCCAAGTAGATTTATATGTGGATACTAAAAATCTTAAAGATACTATGAATATTATTCATATATATAAAGATAATTCTATGGTCAACTTTTCTTTTGTTTGTTTTTACCTAAATCCAGGAATTTAATAAAATCTTTTTTTAGTCTAAATTTTTAGATAGGATTTGCTAAAATTATTCTATTTCAAGAGAGAGTTCTTATCCTAGTATAATCTCTATAAAAAAAAGGCTCATCATTGTTCAAATTATTAATATATTCATTAGTTATAAATACAGTTAAAATTAGAACAAGATACAACACTAAAGATCTCAAAATACATTCTATAATCATGTCTAGAAATGACTTTTAACTTTACAAAGAAAATTAATAATGCCATCACTACGTGTTATATTTTGGCATTTACAGAAAAATTAGTTCACATAATTAAGTTTTCTTTCATTATATAAAAAAAATAAAGCTTCATTAAGACATACATTCTCATGATCCATCTTTCCTCTAACATAGTTTTTATCCTCAATAATGGTTCATCTACTATTTTTATTTTTATTTTAATTGTGATCACCTGTCTAAGTTGTTGGAGCAAGAAAGAGTAGATAATAAAGCAAGATATCTAAATGAATGATTGATTCATCTTATTCATGTGAATGTTAAATATTAAACACCAAATAAAAGAGGTAGTTAACAATAAGGCATTCAAATAACTGCAAAAGGTTTTGACAGTTTAGTTGTTTTTTTAACAGTAAACACTTGTAATACACCAACTTTCTCTCCCTTACTACAATGATCCTAAGAAACATCAGATTTTGCTTTCCCTAGGGACTACCACTTAAGTCTTACATAAAAAAATATTTTTTATTAATTAATATGAATATATATTTTGAGAAAATATTCGTTGAAGAACAAACTTCGAATCACATGGAACTCTATCAAGCTACCTCCCCAATCTTTGTATAGGCGGAGCTTTAAGTTGAATCCTTTAGCTCTCAATCCCAAACTCTCAAATAACAGACCTTGAATTATCCTCAACAATAATTCATATTGGTCTGTTCAAACAAATCTCTCCATCATGCTATCTCTGACCCTTGTAAGGGTGATAATTCTTAATCATGGTCTCGTGCTCTCTAGACAGCCGTCCATACTCAAGCTCTTCACAAAACCTTAAACTTGTCTCCAAAGCTTAACCTTCGCAACACATGTATTCTACAAAATTTTCAACACTAGAAAAGAAGACTAAGAAGGAAAGAAAAAAACCAAAAATGCTTCTCATACAACAGTATCATCTCAAAGTGAGAAGCTAACTTGAGATGATGTAAATCATTCATCACTAATACATTTGGCATCGAATTGCGACGGCTATGTGTCGCAATTACGACAGACATGTGTCGCCAGTGCGACAGTAGTAAACGTCACTCGTTTTTAGTCGCAAATCACGACGCCCGTCATCACCTGTCACAATTATGACAGATATCTGTCGCTATACCGCCATTTTATTCTGGCATCATCTGGTCATAATTCTTGTTGAATTCGTCGCAAGTGTGACGGATACCAATGCAATTGCGACGGGATCTTGGCGTCGCCGCTACAGCAAACCCGTCGCAATCCCCTTGGATTACGTCGTAATTGCGACGGATACCAATCCAATGGCGACGGCGTTTGGTGTCGCTGCTACAGCACCCCCGTCGCAATTCAGGGGTTGACGTCGCTATTGCGACAGTAAATGAGTAAAACAAAAAAAAAATATTTGTTTATTGTTCAATATTATTGGTGGGGCTTCAAAAAGAATCACTAGATAGTTGATGACACTTGACACACATGCCTACAAATATCAACA
>MU226712.1:2131530-2141676 GCA_018584345.1 Thuja plicata | reverse complement strand
AAGCCATACAGGCCCACACAAAAGCCCTATGCAGGAAAAAATAACACAGAAAGTTGATGCGGTGCTCTCCACTCTGTTTTATGAAATAGAAGAATGAGCAACCGAATCAATGAAAAAGAGAAGAAATTAGTTTTACCTCTGCAAGCACTACTGTTCCGCGGGAAAGAGGCACACCAAATCTCCCTTGCTCCCTCTCGGCACAATTGAAAATAGAAATGACAACGCGCGTTTTCCCTTTTTTTTTTTGCCTTATATCCCGCCAACGTCGCAATTGCGACGCTGTCGGGTTATAATTGAAAAAAAAAAGCCAAAAACACATAACATCTGCCCCCCATCGCAAATTGTCATCGCAATTTCACCCCAAATGTATTAGTGCATCCTCTAGAGATGCCAATGTCCAAACTAATTATATTACAATTTACCCATTTGGTGTTTAGATTATTGTTTTTGAAACTTCTTCCTAATATGAGCTACCAACATAATTAGCAAGAATGTTGATGTATTTGTTTAGGTTATTACACTCCAATAGATTAGGGATTCCATACTTTACAATCTTGCAAAAAGTAAAAAACTCTATGAGATGATGCCCTATCATTTCAAGATTGATTTCAACTTGGTTAAAGGTCATCCCATTATATATACCAATGATTCTTCTAATAATTTTAGGGATAATAATTATGCTTAGGAAGCAAGTTTTAACTAGTTTTAACATTGTACTTGGAAGAGCTTCATTATTATATTTGCATAGTTTTTCATGAGGGCTACTGGGTTCCTCTTCATAACTTGTCGAAACCTTCTTTGACCATGAGTATGAAAGAGCTTGATAAGATAATTAAAAAAATGCATTGAAATCAACACTAAAGGTAAACTTCTAAAAAAATTCTTCTTTGAATAAGAAGCAACTATTAAAATTATAGAAACACACTATAATCTTAAACAAAAATCACAACTAAATACTCTGTAATCATCAATAAACTAAATCCCCAATAACAGGGCAGAGAAAAATAGAGCATACACATAGACATTGAAATGACATTTCCTAATCAGTGGGAATGCACAACGAAATTAAATGGAGACAAAAAAAAAATACAAAGAGAGCTAGAGATATGCAAGCTTCTTCTTGCTTATATTAAACTGAAAAATAACTTATACAATAAGCAAACTAAACTTGACGCTATATGGGGTTGTATACAAATTTACTTGAGCTTCTTAGAGCTCATACTAAGTGCCTAGAGGAATCCTTTATCTATAGTGAAACACATACAACTATTGCTACAATATTCTTTGTTCCAAAAAGAGTACAAAAAACATACCTTTGTTGTTGCTCACACTTCAAAAATCTAGATACTAAAATTGGAGACATTATTTTCCTTTTATAATTATTTTTTATCCAAGAAACCAAAATCATATTTCCACCAAATCTGATTTCAGACTCACATATTTAGTTGAATGCAACTGCACATCTGGAGCCAGCTGGGGATAGATATCAAATATCTCTGAGAAACAATATTAACCATTGAAAAAACTTAAGGAGACTTCTCATAAGTAGGCATGCACCAAGGGAGGGTCAGGACACTCTGATTTTATTTAAAAATCTAATACTCCATTTTTCCAAATTGACAAACAAGATCATGCTTGATCCAAATTAACTACGCCCATATTTCTCCTTAGGCGTTCAAAACTTGCAATGCCCAATGGCTTGGTGAAAATATCAGCTAGTTGCTTCTTCCATGAAACATAAGATTTTTGTCAATGCTATTGAGGAAATATTGTCACAAAATATTATGGTTTCATCGTCTTGTTCTTCCTTCAAATCTGCCAAGATCCTTCTCAATCAAATAGCTTGACATGCTACTGTATTTTTTGTTATATAATCATTCTCTGGTGTAGATTGAGAAACTATGGGTTGCTTCTTAAAAGCCCATGATATTACACCTGAACCCATATGAAAAATATATTTGGAAGTGCTCTTCTAGTATGCAAACTTCCTGCCCAATCACTATCTATGTAACCAATCAGCCAAAAAACATTTTCTATAGTATACAAAATACCATATCCTTTGGTGCCATTCACATACCTCAGGATTATCTTTCCTGCTTGCTAATGGGAGTCCTTTGAATTTTCCATAAATTTGTAAATCAAACTTATTGCATACATTATATCTGTCCTAGTTTTAAAATACATCAAACTTACAACCAAACTTTTATACATGGTCAAATTCATAGTGTTGGTACAATATTTCTTTCTTAACTTTAAACCTATCATTGTTGGTGTTGGCATAGGCTTGTTTCTCTTCATTCTAAATCTCTCTAAGATTTGATTTACATATATTTATTGAGAGATATAAATACCATCATGCATTTATTATACTTTTATGCCTAGAAAATACTTCAAGAGACCTAAATCTGACATTTCATGGCCTTTTTAAAATCAACAATGAGGAAATCATCATCCCCAGTAAAATTAAATTATCTTCATACAAGACAACACTTAAAATTTTACCATCAGCTACCTTGATGTAAAGAGTGGGCTCACCATTGCTTTTGCAAAATCCATTGCTCATCAAATATGAGTCAATCCTATTGTACCATGCCCATGGAGCTTGCTTCATCCCATAAAGAGCCTTCTTTAGCCTATACACTTTTCTTAAAGACCCGAAACATCATAACCAGGAAGTTGCACCACATATACCTCTTATTTTTAACAATCTATTCAAGAAGGAAGACTTCACGTCCATTTGATATACCTTCCATTTTTTTTGGCTACAATTTCCATGACAACACACAGTTTCCATTCTTGCAACATGGGCATACATGTCATTTTAATCTCTACCAAACTGTTGTTTGTACCCCTTGACCACCAATTGAGCCTTATGCCTATCTATTCTTCCTTTAGCATTTCTCTTGGTCTTGTAAACCCATTTAACCCCAATAACTTTCTTGTTGGGAGGAAAATCAGTAATCTCCCAAGTTTCATTTCTTTTTTGCATCTATTTCCTCATCCATTGCCTCAAACCATTTTTCTTCTTTTACAACATCCTCAAAATAAATTGGATCACTATGAGAAAATAATGAAAAATTTATGTTTTCATCTAATTCATCTTCATACCTTTCATCTTGGTATATCTCCCTTAGAATCTTGTTCTTTCATGGCATTAGGGAGTCGAGAGTGGGGTTAGAACTCTCTGCACTATTGCTCCTATTCTGTGCAGGCCCCATTAGGAGTTGTTTGGAGCCATCTGTAGCTCTCTATCTACCTAGTTGGAGCTATTGGGAGCCTTCTACATGTGTTTATTATCTAATGTATCATATTCATCAATAATAGGCAATTTACTTAAAATGCTTGATGACCTGTCCACCGAGCCATCCCATGACTCATTCTCAATGAACTCCAGTTATCTTGAAATGGTGATCTTTTTGGTGACTAGGTTATAAAATCTATGTGTCTTTGATTCAGGACTATATCCCATGAAGATACACTTCACACCATTTTCATCCAACTTTTTACTTTTCTCCTTTGGCACATGTGCATATGATACACACCCAAACACTCTCAAGTGTTCAACAGTCCATCTATGCTTTTCCCATGCTTCTAATGGAATCTTTTCACAGACTGTCTATGTAGGAATTCTATTAATCAAATAGACTATGGTTGCTACAAATTCTCTCCAATATTAAATTGGGCATCCTTTTGCTTTTATCATTCTCCTGGCCATTGCAACGATGATCCTATTAAATCTTTCAGCCACTCCATTTTGATGCAGAGTATAACTAGTTGTTAACTCCTTCTTTATGTCATTTTTCCTAAACAAATTTACAAAAATAATGGAGGTATATTCCCCCGCTCTATCTGACCTAAGGACATTAACATAATGTCTATTTTCCTTTTCATTCTTTCCTTTAAACTCTAAAAACTTATCAAAAGCTTCAGATTTATTTTTCAAAAATATACCCATTTCCTATGGCTGAAATCATCTATGAAGGTCATAAAATAAGTACTCCCCCGAATGGAAGTGATTTGTATAGGGCCAACTAAATCAGTATGCACTAACTCTAATGGCTCTCTTTCCCTTTTAGAGTTACGATAATTAAAGGGAAGATGGTGTTGCTTACCCAAAATACAATCCACACACTTGCTATTGGAATCTACAATACATGGAAAACCATCTACCATTCTTTTCTTGGACAATAAACTTAAAATAGCATAGCCAAGCTGTTTGTACCTTAAAATCCATAGCTTGGAGTGGTCTTTAATCACGCTCTTGAAGGCTGATTGCTATTGTACTATTGGGCATGCTTGTATGGAAGATGCAACAACATGTCGAGAAGAGAAGTACATATCTACCTTCAACAGAAAATCAAGTTCTTTATCATTTGGAATGTTGCAATAATTTTCTTATTTCCATGTTTCTCATAAATGACACATTGACAATTCTCCATCATCACTTAATATCCATTTTGAATGAGTTGTTTAACACTCATAAGATTGTACTTCATACTAGGGGAAAAATAAACATTTTGAATCTCTTGTTTCTCACCTTTCTTGGTGCGAATTATAATAGATCATTTTACCACAATTGGAACAATTCCATTATTCCCCATTCTAATTTCAAACTTTGCATTTTTATCAATGAAGAAAGACAACTTTAATTACCACTCATGTGGTTACTGAAACCACTATCTAAATACCAGACTTCAAGGCTGCCTTCTTCATCAATATTGCACATGATGAAGGTTGTGGGGTTATTTCCATCACCCACTTTCACATCAGCCACATTTGCACTTTTATTTTTACTGATCAATTTTCTTTTCCCAACATTCACTTGCATAATGCCCAAATTTATGGCAATAATAGCACTCGATATTGCTCTTGTTTGAGCTATTTTTTTTCTTGCCTCCTTTGGAATTATTATGAGAGCTATTAGATCCCTCATTGGTGTATGCGCTCGTCCTGAGCTTTCTCTTCCGGCATTTTGTTGTCCAGAGCTGCCACAACCTCTGCCTCTTGAGCCTCGTCCAGAGTTGTTTCTTCCTCTCCCCCTACCTTTTGCATTGGCTTGAGCTATGAAATCTTTCTCTTGGGAAGAATTTGTAGACCTATTAATGCACTGCTCATGGGTTTGGAAAGAACTCATTAACTCATCAACAATCAATGTTGAGAGATCATTTGCCTCTTCAATGACAATAACTATTGTATCAAATCTTGAGGGCAGGCTTCTCAATATTTTCTCTATTATTCATTTCTCCTCCATGGTTTCTCCATTAGTTCTCAACTAGTTTATCAAACCAGAGAGTCTTGTGCTGAAATCTTAAATGAACTCACTATCGTTCATGAGAAGAGTCTCAAAATACCTTCGAAGTATCTCGAGCTTCACCAAACAAACTTTTTTAGACTCTTTAAATCTTGTATGGAGGATATCCAAAGCTTCATTGGAATAATCAGTTGATGCTATTTTGGGAAAGATCGCCTATGTCAAGGTTGTTTCAATCAAGGTCAAAGCTTTAGCATCTTTCCTCCTTGACTCCTTCAACTGAGTCTTCTGATTGTTTGAGAGAGCAACAAATAGATTTGGGTTAGTCACATCCACAAATCCATTGACCACCAGCTCCCACAAAATGTTTGCAACCATTACAGTCTTCATCTTCTTTGCCCGAACATCATAGTTTTGTCCATTAAAAGATGGTGGTTACTGCAACTCTTTTTTCCATCTCTAGCCATGTCTCTTGTGGATGAAATTCAAATACCTTAAAAAAACAAATGCCCAAATTCACAAGGAACGAGGGCCAAATAGCTCCTATACAATATTAAAATTATAGAAACACTCTATAATCTGAAAAAAAAACCTCACAACTAAATGCTTTGTTATCAAGAATAAACTAAATGCCCAATAACATGGCCAAACAAAATAGAGCATATACACAGAGATTGAAGTCTATTTCCCAATCACTAGGAATGCACAACGAAATCAAATGTAGACAACAAAATACAAAGAGAGTTAGAGATATGCAAGCTTCTTCTTGCTTCTATTAAACTAAAAGACAACTTCTACAATAAAAAAACAAAACTTGCAGCTATTTGGAATTGCATAAAAAATTCCTAGTGCTTTTCAGAGTTCATACTAAGTGCTTAGAAAAATCACTACTCTATAAGGAAACGCATACACCTGCTACTGCAATATTCTCTGTTCCAAACAGAGTACAAAAAAATATTCCTTTGCTGCTACTCACACTTCACAAATCTCTACTAAAATTGGAAACATTATTTTCCTTCTATAATGGTTTGTTGTCTTAAAAACAAAAATCAGATTTCCAACAAATCTGATCTCAAACTTACCTACTGAGTTGAATGCAACTCCACGTCAGGAGCCAGATGGAGATGTATATCAAATATCTCCAAGCAACAATAATTAATCGTTTAAAAACTTTTGGAGACTTCGGACAAGTAGGCGTACCCCAAGGGAGGGTCAGGACAATCTGATTTTATTTGAAAATCTAACAGAAGCCACATCCACATCCAAAAATATATAATGCCAGTTTTGTTTCTATTATAAATTCCCCTACGCTTCATGTTTGTTGTGTCGTGCCAATGTTAGTTCAACTCCAGCCACATGGAATGAGAATGTTTTCTATGTTTCTAATTCCCACAGTATGCCAAAGAAAGTACAATAAACTTCTTCATAAGGTTTCAATCTGATTTAGATATGCCACTACATAACTTCATAGGCTAATTTTGCCATACACGTACTTTGCATTTTTTAAAAATAGATGGCCGACAAGCTATTCAGAAGGTAAATCGGCAATCTTTTGAATTGTGTTGACTGTGCCATAGTAAGAAGATTTGTTGGATGAAGGGAAAAGTAAGAATTTTATAAAGATGTCCTATTTTTCTTACAAATTAGACACCCAGCAAAGTGCATCACTTATTTAGCACTCTGTAGCATAGATATTTTATTTGCAATAACCAACGTATTCAAGTATAGAAATTATAATTAGCCATTTACTCAAACTCTAATATTTGTGCACCTCTTTATTTCCAAACGCTGGCAACTTTATTTCTGATATTCGGTAGTCCTCATTGCTATCTACAAGATATCATAATATCATTCATCGTTTGATTGACTGTATCTGCTCGCTGAGACAGAAGTCAACATTCAAATATATGCAGTAATAAGAAAAATATGCAAGGTGACATAAGTTATGTCCTGCCAAGAACCACTTCTTCTGAACACAACTGTCCAAGAAAGGATTGCTGAAACATATTGACCAAAAGGAAACCCAATATCAAGCGGATCTACAGAGTGGTACAATAGAGTTTGCAAGTGTTCTTCCACATAATATGTGTATATCATCTTTAATGACATTCTCAAGTTTATGCATATTTCCTAGATATAATTTACATTATTTCCTTGATATTTTTACTTTTCAATATGCTTGAATCATGTTTATGTTTTAATGTGTATTCTTATGAACGTTCATATGCGTACCAAACTATGTTTTAAATGTAAGGGTGAAAAGTGTATGGATCTTGTAAAAAACATCTTATACACATTGTTGTAGTTTATATAATTTTGACATATTTGAATCTTATATTAACCAAAAACTTATATCTATAAGTAGAAGCAGTCCATTTTTATTCAAACTATCGATATCATGCAAATCACTAATAGGTGCAAAGATAAATTTAAGGGCACAAAATTGGTTTTGAACTAATTTGTCTAGTTTTTTTATTAATTATAGATCTATGCTAAATCAATTGCAAGATTTTGTCTATAGAGATTATGACCCAAGATTTAGAGGCCTAATGAAAGGCATAATCATAGGAGAAGGTGAAAATGGAAATGATAAATAATATTACTATCAATGAATGCAAACATACAATGATCAACAGAAGTACAATGAGTAATAAATTGCAAAAGGAATTTATTTGTTATGCCTGCCAAAATGAAACATAGAATATAACAAGATCGTGAAAATTATCTTAATTTTATGAAGGAAGATATAATGTGATTAGTAACCTATGCATACCCTAACTTAAGAAATAAGATGTGAAGAGGACGTAATAAAGAAAGTAGTTAGGTGTAATTGTCGACCCAAATCAAGAGTCATCAATTATTCACCATTCCCTCTGTTACGAAATTGTTCTGCTGGTGCAAATAGCGGAGGGGTTTTCGCAATAACAGTAGTGAGTTGCCGTGGGAGGAATGGAGCGCTTTTCACCTTAACTAGCAAATCCATAGCTTTATTGGAAACTCAGCGCGAAGGGTCTAGAGTAGGGCTTCCGAAGTCAATTCATCATCGAAGCTGGTGTTAGGTTTGATTTCAGTCAGGGCTGCCCGCAACCTCCTTGCAAAGCCATTTTTGGCAGAGAGTTTTCAAAGCTCAAAGGATCTAGCTCCACCGAAAATACTGCAAGCACGCTTCCGAATTATCTGAAATATATCCTCTGTGTAGTTTTTGTTAAACGATTTGGAAGATTTAAATATAGATCTTGCAGATTGGAAATACATCAAGCAGAGGCAGCGCAATAAATAAGGAGCAGGTCTGAATACTAAAGCAGATTCGAGTGCATAAAGAGGGAGCTGCGACTTGAAATAGAAAAAGAGATCCGAATTGGAGTGTGAGGCAGCGAAACATAGAAGGCTTAGGCAGTGATCTGATACAATAGCAGGGACCTGCGACATCAAATAGAGGGCAGTGACTGTAATAAAGAGGCAACTTCTACATTATGATTTGCGAAAATGAGAAAGTCACGAACGCAGCGAAAAATTGCTTTTTAGCAGAGGCAAATTTCCTTAGGGTTTATCCATCATTTTTAGTCAAAGCAAGCATCTGCTAGCAACTGTCATGGCAACACCATTGCAAAATACAATGTGGCTTCCGTGAATAAGGAAAAAGATAGCAAATTTACTTGTTACTGCTTTAGATGTTGACTTTATGGTCATAAGCAAGTAGAATGTAGAACTAAGGGCGTTCAACCTCACCCAACATACGATCATCTTACAGATTTCATCGCCAAACAGAAAGAAAGAAGTCTCAGGGAAGCTCAACAATCAGAAGCACCAAAATGTTGGGTTTATGATGCATCTGCAAAGAAAATGGATGGAAACAGGAGTTTGACTATGGCATCCGAGGGTTTGGCAAGCAATAAGGTGATTCCTATGCCCAAGGTGTTCACAGTGCAAGCCCTAGACCATCAGATTAAGGTTTTTGCAAAAATGAAATATGCCAAAAATAGTACAACCCCCGGGACCGCCAAAGCCCCGATGTCTAGGAAATCTCCGGTGTGAAATCCCTATGAACCTCTATTTGCTAAGGGGGGAGGAAGATAGATGGCGGCTCAGGTGTCTCTCGGGGATGGAAATACAAATAAGAATGAATGGTAGACAGTTAAAAAATGGAAGTTGGTAAGATCTATCCCAGGTAAGTATGATACCAAGGAAATTTTGTTAAAAAACTCTTTCGATGCTTTGAATAAAAAGGATTTTAAGAATATTATGTTTAATACTTGCAATTCGATTCATAAGTCTGTGAAAGCATATACTCCTCCGCACAGAAGGAGTAATAGCAGAAATATGAATCCTTCTCACACCTTCTTGGATAAAAATGATAATAATCTTAAGGTACCTAGATTAAGAAAAATAGAGAAGGTTTATTCCCCGCCTCACAGGTGCAGTACTCTTAAAAATCCATTCTTAATCCATGGTATCACTGATCAAAAGCTTGCTAGCTTGGTATTGGATAACAATCTTATATTGCAGAAATAGGAATCCTGGGTAGAGATAGGTGTGATCTGTAAATGGATGGGATCAGGGGCATCCATAATTAATTTAATAGAAGGATTGGTTTCTCAAATTCCCGCGGAGGTAAGTATTACTGTCCTTGATGATAATTTCTTCTTTATAGACTGTAAATGTAGTAGCATCAGGGACTTGATAATGAAAGAGGGATTTTTAAAATATAGACATACACCTTTTATTGTCTCATATTGGTTTCCACTTTTTAATCCTATCAAAGCAGCTAATTTTATGATAGAAAAAATAGTCCTATTGAGAAATCTACCATTGGAATGTAATCATCCAGAGATTATCAAAGATATAGGGAACAACTTTGGGGAATTCCAAAGAGTCATTAAAACTAAACATAGCCA
>MU226712.1:2077603-2122379 GCA_018584345.1 Thuja plicata | reverse complement strand
ATATATACACACACACACACACACACACACACACACACACACAGATATATATGTATGTATGTGTGTATGTATATATATCCTCTACAATTGATTTGGTGGGTGCTATTTTCAGTGTTTCACCTTACCATTTCTATTCCTTTCTTTTTTATTTTCATGTAAACATGAATCATTTTGTTTGGGAATGGCAAAAACTGTCAGACTAGGTATCATTCGTGAGGAGTCACATCTTTAATAGAACAATGAGATTTGAAAATGTAAAAGATACTTCGTCCAGTTACTTTCAAATCTGAAAATGTTTTCAAGTTGATGTTCCTAATTTCCAAGAATAACCCCCCTCCTTTATAACTACACTTAATCATGGACTAACCAATGAAATCGAAAACACATAAAATTAAAAAAAGTATATAGATGCACAAAAATAAGTGAATTGTATATAGCTTGATTTGGTGACTTTCCATGATAGAATATGCATTTTAAGTTCAAAACGCTTACCAATTTTCCTATAGAAAATAAGATCTATAGTCATTGCTATCATATTTTTAGTGATAATCGAATTCCATATTATATTCAAAAATGGTTTTCTTTAGCTTCATGTTTTTCTTTGGCAAGTACTAGAAGTTTTGATAAGGTGAACCTTAATTAATGAAGAGAATTCTACTATGAACATACATGCCCAATTATATTCTTTTGTTAGAGCTTATAAATAGTTATAGATTGTTGTGTAAGATCCTAACAATTCTCACCATTAGTATAATTATTTTGAAAGAATCTTATTTGATAGTGTATAAAGGAAAATTGTGATCAATGCTAAGATGTAGATCACTCACCAAATTTGCGGGCTCATATATATTAGAATACAAACCTACCCTGAAATGAATTTGATTAGCGCAGCCAAATGAGGAAGGGTGCTAATGCAAGATCCATGTCAAGGGGCATTTGGTATTATTAAAGAGAGGGGAAATGGTAATATGAAAGGAAATCTTATCTATGAAAGTAAATGCAAGTAAAGGGAAGAATGAATGTACCGTGAAACAAGAAGAGGATATTTGGACTTCGAAACTAAATTTGGCTATTGCTAGAGCGTTAGAATCAGTTTTAACTCCATATCTAGGACACTGAGACCTTTATCTATATGTTATATAATTTTCAGCCCAAAAGTGGAGGGATAAGTCAAAAATTTGACTTGTACTCAGGGACAAGTTGAGAAATCAACTTGTTCCAAGTAGTGCCAAATCTAATGAAACATTTTAGGATCTTGTGTCTTCACCTTTACTTCTCAGATCTAAAACCGTGACTCTGCTACCTATTCCTACACACTGAAAAATGGGGAAAAAGTTTGAAGAAAGGGGGTTTCCTCACTCAACCCCCTGTTTAGGAATCAACCTTGAAATGAAATGAAGTAAATGATAAATTATATATTATCATGTAGCATAGATTAGATCTAAATAATTAAGTATAACATAACATGTAGATGCAGATACATCTTTGAATGTGATCAAGAATGTTGATGCAATAGCTTTGACTAAACACAAAAACTCAAAAATAAATCATGTAATACAAAACCTCATGTAATAGATGTTGTAATTCACCACAATGTTTGATTGGGGAAGACAAAGAGGAATGAAGATTTGATTGATAAAAATGGATCTCCTTCCTTGATAGAGAACTCCTTTACTTGGCCTCCAATGGGGGTAAGAAGCTAGATCTATAGAAGAGAACACCTTACTTGCATGAGAAGAATGAAGAATTGAATAATTTATAGATCTTTATGGATTCCTTACTCTTGGATGCTTGACTTTCTTGAATACACAATGATGGATGATTGGTTGCACTTGGATAGCTTCATGGATAATCATAATGGATGAATTACAAATGCCAAAATGAGGGGAGAGGATTTCCTTTTATACTCATTTCAGGATTCAAATTAAGTCTAGGATGACCATACATCTAACCCTTGGAGTGAGAACCTTGCATCGAGCCCTGGGCCAAATCTGGGTTCAAAAACCTAGGGACAAGTCAAGAACTAATTTGTACCCCAGAGAAATTCAAGATCTCAATTTGTACCCTAGGGAAAAGTCAACAGGTCAACTTGACCTAGGTAAAACCATCTGAAAATCTTAGGGGTTGTCAACAAAGGTGAGAAGGAGTGGGCCCTGGGCCAAATCTGGGTTCAAAAACCTAGGGATAGGTCAAGAACTAACTTGTACCCCAGAGGAAGTCAAGATCTCAACTTGTACCCTAGGGAAAAGTCAACAGGTCAACTTGACCTAGGTAAAACCATTTGAAAATCTTAGGGGTTTTCAAGAAAGATGAGAAGGAGTGGGCAGAGAAAATGCAAGTTTCCAGAGAGTCGAGACAAACCCCAAAACCCAAAAAATAAATGGATGGGTCTTAGGTGGGGAAATAAATTATGGGATTGGATGGAAAAGGGGGATTCATGCTTAGAAGATAGAGCCAACCTTGAGGTAAAGTAATATTGAAGAAAGGATGAGGACTCATATTCAAATTAATTATGCATTTGAGTGCTATATGAGGTCCTACCATAGAAAAAAAAAACACCTAAAGTGGGCAAGAAATGGTCCCAAACTGGGCACGAGTCAGGTGCTTAGTTTTTAGGATGATACAAATAAATAAATATTAAGCTTCACACATAGGTTCTATCCACTTCAAAATGGAGTAAACCTTTGGAAACCAGTTTGAATCTATTAGATAAGAGACCTATAAAGTTAAATTTTCATAAGATTGTCTATGCAAACTTTAATTATAAGCCTTTATGTGTAGAACATGTGTTGAATATTTATTTCAAATATTACAAAATTCATTTTTAATAAAGCTAATAAATAATAATTTCTAAGACTATTATTAAAAAGTATGAGATAACATAGACCATAGCATTGGGAAGAGAAAGATTAATAAAAGATTATATGGATTGGCATCATTTCACCAAAAAAGTCATCTTATTAGGCAACTGTATCCAGAAAATAAAGTGAATTCGCTTAGTAAAGAATATTATATATCCATCAACCAAACATATCCTAAAAAGAAGCTTTTAGGTCATGGTACCAAAAACTGTAGAATCTAAAGAATAAATTTAGTCATTATGTTGTAAATTTTTTATCCCTATCACCATTTATTGGAGTTCTTTTAAATGTCCCTTGATTAAGTAAACAATGTCCTTTAAATGAAGTGAGAATATACATATATTTTCATACTCTTTCATCGTTAGCCCTTCAAATCTAGGTTCGAAAGTTTGAAGCCTTATTTACTTAAAATTTCTCGTCAAGCCAACATGTATATTATACAAACTATACTACATCTCTTTTGTACTTTTTCCATCCATGACTTTCACATACTTTGTGTTAGTTAGTCCATATATAAGTGCATTCCTTTCTTCAACATTATTTTTCAATATATTTCTTACCAACCCAATCTCTAGGAGGAGTTTCATATTCATCTATAAGAGTTTTCAAAAATTTACATCTCATTTCCATTCAATATAATTCCATCCTTCAACTCAAGAGCCCATAATTGCATCCATCAAAAAGTCATGCTTGATTTCTGGAAGAACCTTCAATAGAAACAAAGTTTACAATAACATATATACCAAATGTTTTGAAACCTCTTCAAAGGAGCCAATATAAATCATCAAGAGTGTTATTAGAAATGATCTCTCTCCTCTCCAAATTTCGAAGGATAGCTATCGGGGAAATGTTTATGGACATAGATTACTATCGGGGAAATTTTCCATCTTTGAAACACCATCTGCTTTATCATTTTAAAAAAATTAAAAAATTCAAAGACCTCCATCTGTATTTACAGGCGAGTAATTAAGCTGCATTAACATTTTGGGTTAGAAGATGGTCAAAGATTGTACTTTGATGCCCACTCCTGGAGAGCGATTCGGCTTAGGCACTATGTGTTTTGCATCAAAATAAAATAGAGAACTTTTTACTTCTGACAAACAACAAGGGGAAGAGCAGGGCAATTGCCACCACTAAATAGCTATATGTGGCTGCCATTGTAGGTAAGTTTGATGATCACGCTTTATCAACAGCTAATCTGCGTTAGCGAAGAGGAGCTAATATTATCTGGAAGATTCTACTCAAATGGAGGAGGGTAGAGATTCTAGATCATTGTTTCTGTCCACTCTTTTGCGAGGAATACCATTTTGTCCTGAGCATGGCCTCGTTTACGATTAGACATTGAATAGATATACAAATGAATAAGTCTTCACGCCGTTTGCAACGCTCTATATGTATAGTCGAAACAACAATTATTCCAAAAGGTACATCTGGGAAAATGAATCTCTCATAAAAGTCGAATAGCAGTACAAATATAGGTTAAAGAATGTCAAAATTTTTATCAGTATCCTAAACAACCCATTGCTAATTATTGGAAACAATCCACGGTGAAACAGTGCGAAACATCATGAGACAGTTTCGACTACGACTTACCCAACTCCAAGAGATCCAACGGTAATAAACATAGAGGAAATACTTAAGTAATAGATATTATGGAATGAATGATAAATTATGGAATGGTAATAATCATTATCATGCGTATCCACAGTGCAGGGAGGATTCTAATAGTCTACCCCGTTGCCGCCATGGACGGCATTAACTCACCAGATAATTGACGGGATTGTAATTTCCAACGCTAAAAGCATTAATACAACAGTTATTCCCGGCGGTAAAAGCTCCGGAAATCTCAGGATGGGGAGCCTCCGCTAGTCATTTATTCCTTTGAAATAGTAATTCTAGCGAGAATTAAGAATATCGAAGTGTGTGCCATGTTTAATGAAAGGGCAGAATTAACCCAACAGTGCTAGTTTACTGAGAGAGTGATTTTGAAGGCTTCTTCCACAATTCAAAACGCCCTCCAGTCATTAAACTTGGAATTTATTATTATTTTGAATTTAGACTAATTTTAGAGGATAATAAAGTCATAAAAATAGTATGACTTTATATAGGATTTATATACATTGAGCGTAGACTAATTCTAAAGAATAATAAAGTTATATATATATATATATATATATATAATTTTGAACGAGGATTTTATAATATTACAAAGATGTTTTAGCAATCTGATAGGGAGAATGAGTCTTCACATGTAAATTGGGTGTGTTCTTTTTCAAGATTAGTTAGGGTCTTAAAATCTTTATTTCGTTGGGTGTATTCTTTTTCAAGATTTGCTAGGGTCTTAAAATCTTTATTTCAATGTAGACTTCCAAGCTCTCCATTATTTGTATCTCTCACTTCTTGGATATTTCTCTTATATCTACCGCTTCTGATGGCTTACCTCTCTTTCAAATAGAATGATTTTAAAAATTCAATACCTAATAGAAAATATGTACTTAGCAATGTAATTAGTGAAAACCTCCTATACAGATGATTGAGAAACCTATTTCACACTATTAAACTGCACAATTATTCTAGATTTTTTGTTGACTTTTTCATTCTTCAAATTGTTTGGACATTTTCATTGAGCAATTTGTATTTATATATTTTTTCTCAAATGGTTTTGCATGGCATAACTCCCACCAACCAAAAATCAAGTGGTGAGAAATAAATAGTTCTCCATTCATGTTCATTTATAGTTTGAGAGTAATAAGTCTTGTGGGATCCCACTTTAAACAATCTATTTATGCTCCCTTACCTCTCTCCGTGGGAATGTGAATAGTGAGGACTGGTTTTCCTTGTATTTCAACAGTCAAGTTTAAGATCCTTAGCTTCTTGTTTCCATAGTTCAAGAGCTTGCACATGTTAAAAGAGGAGCAAGGTGCTCAATATGCCCATGGTTTCAACACTTCCAATGCTTGGAGCTTCTTAAATTTGTCTCAAGTTGGTTTTCTCACGTAAGATACTTCATTGGTTTCTTCTCTTCTCCATTTTCTCTGTTGGCCAATGAAATGGCACAATGAACACTTACTATGAATCAATTGAAGTAGTAGTTTTATGGACATTGGTATTGAGTTATCTCATTTTAAAAGAATTCTATTATGATACGGTTTTGGAAAAAAAAATGCAAGCATTGCATATTTGTTTGGGCGTAATTGGTAGTAGGGCACAATTTGTGCAAAATCTTGAGGTAGGTCACTTGTCATGATCTTAATGTATTTTATTTTCAAACAAAATTAAATTCTTGAAAATAAATAACTTATTTGCATTTAAGACAAATATTTGAATCAAATTGAATTTTAGTAACAAAATCTTTAGTAGCCCAAAAACCAAATATGTCTAGATAACTCTATCCATTTTTAACTATGAATTAATATAGCATGTTTTGTTCAAACGTATTACTTTTTATCTATATATTTAATTTGTCATTTCTCCTTGCTTATGGGTGAGTGCTAAAATAACAAATTCCTCAAGTTTTCCTTAATTTCTACAATTCTACTATGATGTGTTTTGTTAATTTGATAATGATTCTACAAGAAAGCAGTCTCTTGGATTAAAATAATATTTTTTTTAAATTTTTAATGTTTTCTTTGATTTGTAGTTGAAACATTGGGATTCATGTCCTTTCCACCAACCTATCTTAGTCTTTAGGCCTTTGGTAAATATATTATCACTAGCATGAACTTTGTTTATAGAGCTTCTAGCATATATGACGAGGTAACAAAGTTCTACATATTATTATTTTAAACTTGTAGTTTCACGTGGAGACTGCTATTTTCAGCCTATGCAGTTTTAATGGAGTGTTTTATTTTCCATTTTTTCTTTTGTAGAATTCAATACCTTGACACAATAATTGCAGTATTTCCATTGGTACCAATACAAACTAACAAGCTTTGTTAGAAAGTAGAATACTTCAACTATTTTATCCCAAGCTTTGTACGTCTTGATTTCTAGTGCCAATAATTTTGTATAGATCTATTAAATTATTCATATTCACCGGCTTAATACTTTCACCATTTCACAATACATAGACACACTTATATTACCAATGATGTCAAATTTTTTTTTGGAAATACTCATTCCGAGTTTAGATATTTCTCTTTAAAACTACTACGAATCAATTGAAGCATTCTCTAGTGAAGAGTGTGGATAGATGCCTTTGATATTGTTGTTGATTGATCCATTTTGAGTTATAATCATTTAGATAGCATTTTTACATGTTTAGTAACACCTATTTATTTTCATTTGGATAGATGTTGAGTACTTCTACTCTAGTTATGCTTTTATAATCATATTGGCCTTCTTTATTATAGGTGGATATATTAGGGTCAGCGAATCTATCTCCTATTTAAAATTATTATTTATAAATCTGAAGACATAAGGGAATTTTTATTGAACAACAAACATACATACAAATTTTCTAAAATAAAACTTTTGATGGTGTTTGATGATTATAGCTTACTTTTTGCCAGGTTTTTCCTACATCTCTATATTTCCCTCAAGACATTTTGAGAAATTCTGGACTGTCAACTCTAAATTAGCTATAATTTAGAGTTGCATTGAACAATTTGATCATATATTAGGGTTAGTAGACTTGGCCTTTATTCAAATTCGTATAGTAAAACTGTAGACACACTAGAATATTTTTCCTCAATCTAGACCTACATATAATTTCTCTTGTTAACATTTTTTCCTTTTATGTGAAGAGTGTGGATTAACAATGTTGATTCATTGGTGATTGATTAACATCAAAGTTATAATATTTTGGCCAACTTGCTTTATGTGTTGTTTCAACTCTTGTATTTTTCTTTAAAGACACATTAAACACTACTCTTGTACAGTCTAAGTTGTAGATGACATTTTCATAAAAGTGATCTAAGTAGTATATGGTATAAAAGTTTTTGATTAAGTAAAACAGGTTTTACATGGTACTTGAAACCCGAAACATAGTTAAAATTAAAGCATTAAGCCCAGTCTAAAATGAAATGAAGCAAAAAGACAAAACCGGCCAACAAAGGCCAAAGCAAAAAAAATAGACAGATTCTACAAAAGAAAATATAATAGGGTCAGCAAAAAAAACTAGGGACCCTCAAGATATGTCCACCATCAGTGTGACTGCCTTGGCCTCAAGAAACTCCATGTTAGCAACAGACTCCTTGATCTTCTAGAGATCAAACACCATGTCCTTGTCCTTAATCTTCTTGGTTTTGGCTCTAGTTCTTTTGTCAGGGCCCTCTTCATTATTCTATTTAGTCTCCACTTCCAAGTTGGCCGCCTCCATCCCATCCAATTTTTCCTCCAACTTCTCGATGATCGTATTGGTGTGCTCTTTAGACACTTTAAGGATATTATAGCTTTGCTCCGCTATGTTCTTTAGGGTAGCTTTTACCCTAGAATCATATTATCCTCAATTTTTTGCACTCTGCTGCTCAGATTCTCCTGTTCCTCTATATTGCTATCATTTTTAGCCTTTTCATTGACATTAACCCTTTTTTTAAGATCCTCCACTTTGTGGAATAGCCATTTGATGATTCTGTAGTTATCTAACATGCTATTCTGGGAATCGTTGAGCATGTCCATCTCAAACTCCCTTGTGTTATCACTAAGCACCACCATAGATGGGTCAATAAGCTCATCAAACTTAATACGACCTCCCTCACCTTCAATGACCTTGGGGTTTATAATTTCTCTAGTGATTCCCATCTTTATTATTTTGACATTGAAGTCACGCCATCCAATTATCTTCCCATGTTCTTCCATATAACAATAGAACTCGCTATCCTCCCTATCATCCTTCCCCGTACTATGGGGTTGAGAGTTCTGAGGGGAAGGGATAGCCTGATTGGTCTCTTGGTAAACTCCTTAGAGCTTCCTCTTTAGATTGTGGTCCAAAATAGGGGAGACATGGCGGGTCTTATCCTCTAGAGATTTACAGTCAGCTCTCAAATCCCTATTCTTATCCTTTTTATTTTGGTTTTTACCTGTCGTAGGTTGTTTTCTCTTTCTTCCTTTTCCACTGGAATTAACCTCCTCTCCATTTGTGTCCATACCTTCCTCATTATCATTGTAATCTTCCTCAGAAGAAATAACCATGGTGTCCTATTTTTTAGGGGTGACCATTTTCTCTTTTTAATGGTTTGCAGAATGACTTTGCACTTTTTGGAAGACGAACCCTGATTTTTCTTTTTCATTTCATACTCATCATTATCCTTAGAATGTAGAACATCGGTGCTATCTTCAATCTCCAAAGGAATGTTGTCCAAACCAGAGGCCTTGATCTCATCTTTTTAAGCCACCTCCTTCCCAAGGATTTGGGCCTTAAAATATTCATAGATTAAAGAAAAAGGCCTTCATGCAGGGCAAGATTAGCAATGGCCTTTTCTCTATATTCATTAATGTTATTATTTATAGAAGCATACAAATAAAAGGGTATAGACAACTGCATTCCATGGCAAAATGATTCAAGAGGAAAAAATGGTAGGTTCAGATTATGTCAAACCTAGTGTCCAACATAATGTAGTAGATGATAGCTCTTAACACTAACCTCCATAATATTTTCATCCCTTTAGGAAGGTAGTGGGTACCAACCTTGGTGAGCTCTTTCTTTTCTTCCTTATTTCTGACAAATTCGCTAATCACCGGATCAGGAATTTTTTAGTCTTTGTAGAATTTATTTCTAACTATAGGCATAACTGTGACATCAAAGATTACCTCCTTTGTCCCTATAAAATTTCTTCCCTCAATCTCAATACTGCCTTTATTCCATCTTTTGGCGAACATTTTTGTCATAGTCAGCTTCCCACCATGAAGCCTCTCGATGAAGGTTGAAATGCCACCACTTTGAAGGTAGTTCCAAATCTTGGTATACCGCCTCCATTTTTCACAATCTTTACCAAGCTCCCTCCTATGCCTTTCCCCTCCCATCGCAAGAAAACACTCAGATAGAAAGGAAGCTAAACAGAATCACAAACCTTTTTTCTTTGAATTGTTCTAGATAGTTATGTTTCTTTGCCTTGAATGGTATGTTTTGCCAAAGCATCTGGGCACCCAGTAAGTCTACGGGTGTGATTTGTAATGATTTCCTTTCCATCCTATCTTGTACTTTCCATTAATGGAAAAACCATTACCATTCAATGCATTAACAATCATGATTAATATTAATAAATCTCTCCTTCCCATGGATTCGATCATAAGAAATGAAATCCAACACTTCACGTGGGATGTCTCCACCATTAAGCCAATAGGTCTGCCTATCACTTCTCACTGCCGAGTTGGAAAACTAGCCAACCACTTGGTTGCCTTCTCTAAACACATGGGATAAATGGACCTTGTCAAAGGTGTTCAAAAGGGATCAAGTTTCCTCAATCATATTAGCTATAGTCCATGACGGTGGATGTCTCATGTTAAGATAATTGATTATGTTGCGTGAATCACCTTCTAACCAATTTTTTTTATTCCCATGTCATGATCTAATTTAGTCCCTTGGAGGGCTACATTAGCTTCTGCATAGTGATTGGTTTGTGTGCCCAACGGAAGGTTGATAGCAACAATGCCCTGGCCGAAGCAATTTCAAATCACACCACCACTTCTCGCCTGTCTAGGGTTACCCTTGGCCGCACCATCAAAGTTGTCTTTGGCCCATCCTTCTGGAGGACAGCTCTAGGAACAGTGTTGTCTTTTATCTATGGACTTCAAGGGAATAGCAGAGTCATTTATACTTGCAAAAGGATTAGTGTTCCCACAAATAACAAAATTTTCTAAAAGAACATGGTGTATCTTCTCGTATAAAATTTTGGGATTGGCACTACAGTCCCTAATGATGCGGTTATTGCACTCTTTCCAAACTCCCCAGCAGAGGTGAGGAAGCACCCATGACCAAATTTTGTGAAAGGAAGTGTTTTTGAAGAGCAAGGTCCAATGGGCGATATAAAATTTATGTTGTTGCCAGGAACTGCATTTCTTTCCCTAAAACATAATTAGTCTTTGCTTGTGTGCAAAATTCTCCTTCCCTAAAAGATAATGATATTTTTTTTCAAATATATGAAGCCTCTACACATGATTTGGTGGGTTCTATTTTCACTCTATCATTTCTTTGAACCTTTTTATTTTATTTTCATGCAAACATGAATTGTTTTGGTTGGGAAGACTAGAATTTGTGGGACTAGGTATCATTCGTGGGGAGTCACATCCTGAATAGAACAATGAGATTTGAATACGGGAAATATACTCCTTGCATTTACGTTTAAATCTTAAAATGTTTTCAAGTTGATGTTCCTAAATTATTAGAATTACCCCTCCTTCATAATTGAACTTAATCATGCACTAACCAGTAAGTTTGGGAACACATAAAAAAAAGAGAGTATATAGATGTACAAAAATAAGGGAAATGTGTATAGCTTTATTTGGTAACTTTAGATGATGGAATATAAATTTTAATTTGAAACTTCTTACCAAATTTTCTATATAAAATTATATTTATAGTCATTGCTATCATATTTTGAGTGATACTGAAATTCTATGTTATTTTTTGATGATGAGATTCTTCAGTTTCATGTTTGACATTTGCAAGGACTAAAAGTTAGAATAAGGTGAACCTTAATTAGTGTAGAGAATCATATTGTGAATAGACATGCCCAAATATAATATTTTGTTAGAGATATATATGGGTAGAGATTGTTGTGTAAGAAGCTAACAATTCTCTCCATGAAAGTAATTGTTTTGAAAGAATATTCTTTGATAGCTAAATATTAAGCTTCACAAGTAGGGTCTATCCGCTTCAAAATAGAGTACAACTTCAGAAACCGTTTGACTCTATTAGAGAAGATGCATATAAACATCAATTTCCATGACATTTTCTATGAAAAATTTAATCATAAGGCTTTGCATGTAGGACATGTGTTCAATATTTACTTCAAATATTGCCAAATCTACTTAAGAAGACTAACAAAACAATAATTTATAGAAAATAATAATTGCTAAGACTTCTATAAAAAGCATGAGATGCTATAGACCATGGCCTTGAGAAGAGAAAGGTTAATAAAAAATTATAAATATTGGATGTGTTCATTTTATTAGGCAATTTTATCTCGAAAATAAAGTGAATTCTCTTGGTAAAGGATTTCATACATTCATGAACCAAACGTATCCTCAAAAGATCTTTTAAGTCATCGTGCCAAAAATTATATATTCCAACGAATAAATTTAGTCAATATGTTGTAACTTATATTCCTATCACCATTTATGTTAGTTCTTCTTCAAGACCCGTGATTGAGTAAAAAATGTCATCTAAATGAAGTGATAAGTTTTAGATGTTTTCATACACTTTCATCTTTAGCCCTTCAAATCGATCAAGGGCAAGTTTGAATCCTTACTTCCTTTAAAATTTCTCATCAAGCCTACATGTATATTATAAAAATTATACCAAATATCTTTTGTATTTTTACAATTCATGACTTTCACATACTCTATGTTAGTTAGTCCATTTGTAAGTACATTCCTTTATTTAGCATCTTTTTTTGAAAATATTTCTTATCAACCCAATCTCTATGAGGATTTTCCAAGATCTCATATTCACATTTAAGAGTTTGAGAAAAATCAAATCTCATTGCTACTAAATATGAATGCATCCTTCAACTCTAGAACCCATAGTTGTATCCATCGAAAATCATGCTTGATTTAGGAAAGAGTTTTATTGATAAACAAAGTTTGTAATACCATATATACCTAAAGTTGTGAAACCTTTTCAAAGAAACTTATTATGATACCAATTATTAGGCATAATATACTAAGGGGGGTGATGAATTTATTTACACAATATTAAATTTGATTTAACATTAAATAAGGTTTTGTGGACATTAGCCTTACAACTTTCATGTAACTCTTATTCATAAATGGAAGAAACACAAATTAAGAAAAAGAGAACTAGATTTATGATGAAACCAAATATGGGAATGACATTATCTTGTGATGGTAGAGAAGTATTTGGTTAGGTATTTGAGTCTTTCTAAGTTTTACCAGAGGCATAGGATGTTTTTTTCTCTCGATTTTGTAACAAATATTTGGTTATCCTTTAGTTTTATAGTGTTAAAGTGGAACTATAATAAGTTTTTTGGGCTTGATCTTTTATGTGCTTCAAATTTTACATGATGATATTGGATCTCTTTGGTTATGTTATATCTGGCATTGGATTGTGCTTAGGAAACTAGGAGATCACCTATGTGATTTTATCTTGAGATCCCTATGAGGATGCTCAAGAATTTGTTGACGTCCTTGATATGTCAAATATATGTGGATCCTTGTAATAATTTTGAGATTTTTTATGCTCTAATGATTTTGTTTTTTCTATTTTGTTGATGGTTTTCTAGTAGCACTGTTAGGAGAGTGTCTTGCAATGGGGGTTGGGACCCTAAGAAGCCGGTAGTGTAACTCATTATATAATTGTAATCAACGGTTAACATAATAAATTGAACTGGGTTGAGATAACATATTAATCAAGATAATTGTGTTTCCTCACCCATGGCCATGAGAAATCTTATGTGGACCATGGATGTGTTGGAGAAGGCCTAGATGTCTTTGTGGCATTGAGTTGGAAAATTGAATTCATTGTCCTCATAAAAGGATTTTTGGTTCCATATGAGTTCTCACCTATGAGTTGGGGTCTGAAGATAGACTGCGGGATAACCCAGGAAAATTGGGAGGTATGTGACGACACTCTCCTACATGTTACTTAGATTCTCCTTCATTTTAGCATTGTGTTTACTTCTAGTATTCCCAGTTAGTAAATTGTATGTATCCCTTTTTGTATCCCTCATGTATCCCTTATGGCATGCTTTGGTTTCTCTTTGTGATGTTCTTGTTTTATGTTGTAGCATCACCTTCTATTTTCTTATGCAATGCATGACCTTGTGTCTATCTCCTAGATTGGTGGGGGTAGACCTCAAGGTTCCATGTAGTTGAGTGGTAATATTTTTTTCTCCATCGAAGTCTGTTGGTTGGTTTGTGAGCATATTAGATAGATTATGTATCTTCATTACAACTTCATGATAGATGATTATTATTGTGCATTTGTATCATATTATGTATTGTGGACCATTGGTATTGTAAATGTATATTCTTGGTATTGATGGATGTAATTGTAATTGTAAGCATGTATCAAAGATTCATTGAAATGTATACTTTGAGTTACATAGATCAATCTTGGTATCGACTATCACTATGCACTTATATGTTATTTTCTTATGGGTTAGTAACATTTATATTCGAGTTTTAAATAAGTATAGTTTATTGATATTAATGTGTGCATTAATTCATGTCATTGTTTAGTTGATGTGATCATATGATTATATATTGCTTAGTAGTGGTGTCGAGGAACCTAAGAGGATGTAGTGTAGTGTTTTAATGTTTAGCCCTTGTGCATGTTATTAATATATTGCGTCATTTAATTGGCTTCATTATGTATATCAATACATTAAGTTGAAATCATTTTTTTTGGCCTTGTTTCATTAGCACTTATATGTTATCCTCTCTGGTTCCCTAGCAGGGCATTACAACAAGGCTTTCTGCTATTGAAACATTAAAAATTAGCATGACTATTCCGCTCTTTCCAATTAATAACTCCACATCAAGTTCATCATCATAACCTTCTCTTAATGTATTTGTTTTGTCTAATTTTTTTGAAATTCTATGTATAACATGTTTTTGATTTAAAAAAGCAGCCAAAACTGGGGGCTAACCCGAACAGAAAACTAGCATGAGGAGTGCCAAAAACCAGCAAACCACCCACAGCAAACCCTCAGCCTATGCCAATTTTGAAAACCAAAAATCAAGAAAGAAAATCAACAGGCGCCAGCTCCAACACAGAGCTGGTAACCAGCCTAGAAGTTCTAATAGGCCCCAACCTCACCATGAGGTTGGTACCCAGCCTATGGTAGAGATTAACATAAAAGTTAATATTAACAGTAACAAACAACATAAAGCATAAATTAATAGTAAAAACCAGTCTGATAGTCTTCACAGGCCCCAACCTCACCATGAGGTTGGTAACCAGCCTGTGGTAGTAATTAAGAGTATAGTTAGCATTAACAGCAGAAAACACCAGATAGCATAATCTAGAATTAATACAGAGATCAAAAAGGCCAACCACGCCCAACCCGAGAGTCCAGTCAAAAAGGTTAATCATAGACAAAAAAAAAGGGGGGGGGGAGGGGGAGGATAATTGGGGTTACCTTCCCCGTCTTTTAACAGGAGCTTCAGCCAATTGACCGCAAGGAATTGGTATAGTTTTTCCTCCTTACATTCACCTCCCGGGTTCAATTTCTCCATGTGAAGGAGTTGGAGAGTGGTGGCAGCCGCGTGCATGACCTTCACAGCGAAAACCGCAATCCTGTTGAAGCTTTCCCTGAGATTATTGATTTCCTATGTATAACATGTTATTACAATGAATTTTTATTTTTATTATGATATTGTATGCAATTTTGAGACTACTAGAATAAGTCAAACCAATATTAATATATTGTACTCAAAACACAAGAAACATTAAAGATTGCATAAATTAGAAAAACAAATAATGTAGAAGATATCAATAATAAACTATTTTAATCTCCTAATTAATTTCAAGAAGTGATGTACCCAATTAAATATTGACATATGCTCAAAATTTAACAACACCACATTTTGAAATGATTATACTCTAAATTGAAAATGACAATTTCATTGTACAAATTACTAAACAAATAATATTCTAATTTCCCCCTTAACATATATTTATTTTATTTCCTGATTTCTTTTAATCCTCATTTGCAATTAACTCATCCTAGATATCGACGTAGGATTGTTCCTCGCACTAATTAAAATCCCATTTTTTACAATGTTTTCCTAAAATTGTCGGTTTTACTGACTGAAAGTCTATATTAATTTAAAGATATTCTAGAAGTCTGCAAAGTCCAAACTGTCATCAATCCAAAGTCTATACAATGGTACAAATTTACCGAACGGAATCTGAAAACTTCTTAGAAAAATACTTGTAATATGAGTGGGTTGAGCAGATATCGATTGCAAGAATTTTCTTTTGATTCTTTTGATTTTTGAATTACATGAGATGTATTAAAAACATAAAGATTTGTTTTGCCTCGTTATCATTTTGACTTCTCGTATTTCCATCCAATCAGACAACAAGAGTTGCCTCACTCCCACAACGCCCATTATGTCAATAATAACGAATGTCTGTTACATTTTTTTATATTGGCAACAATCAAAACGACAAAAGGAGGCGTAGATTTATGACGAGACTCACAAGTGAGGAAACTTATCATGACCGGTAAGATTCATTCAAACCAAAATTATGGCAAATTAGGGTTTTTGGTCTCCACACGAAATAAACTAGAAAAATTAGCTTAAAGGTCAAGCGATAAGAAACAAGGTCGCAAAGCGTCAAAGTTCTTGCTAAAGGGAAATTTATTTTGTTAAAAGCTAATTAGGAAAGAATAATAAGAATTACAGTGAAATATTAAGAACAAAATAAGATTCAGAATAAGAAATGGTTTTGTTCATCGTGCGAGCAAGTTTGGAAGGGAGTCAAAACACTAATTAGAATAAGAAATGGTTTTTCTCATCGTGCAAACAAGTTTGGAAGGGAGTTGAAACCCTAATTACAGAAAGTCCCTCACACATATTGTAATAAAATTTTTAACAACAAAACACTTATAGTAGTATCAGCCAATTACGACTTTAATTTTGTAAAATACAAAGATTGAAGGAGAAATTTCTAATTACAATTTTACTGATGGAAAGCATATTGCTACATTTAAATTTTGTAAAATATAAAATATAAAAGAAATAAAGACTAAGAATATTATAGATTATTATTTAAATATTTTTAATTAAAAAAGAAAACCAGTTTAAACTTAAGTGCAAATAAATTTCAAAGCAAACATACTATGCCACAATCTCAAGCTCCGAAGGTATATATTGAGATAACTTTTCCCCAATTTCTATTAAGGTGTCCGACCATTGTAAAAATAGTGAAACATTTGTTGAGTAATCAAAACTCACTAGGGCTCTTCTTGTAACCTTTATGTATCTTAAGCATATTGGCTATGATAGCAACATTTCTCATTACAAAGAATAAAATTGGAGGCTTTGTTGCTTGGTTTTTTCATCTTAGGATTAATTTATACATATCATTTAAAGTCATTGAAATAGTATTAACATGTATACCTCAAAATATAAATAAATTCTATGATTTTTGTTGAACATAAATTTCATCCTATGATTTGGTCCTCAACTTCTATATATAACAAATTTTCAAATAAGCAAATATAACTTTGTTCCTTGTCTCTATGACCCTCTAAAAAGAACAAATAAATCCCACCATAAAAAAAACTGAAGGATTCCCTCAATTAACCACCATGAAGTAACTACTTCACAAACTTGACATAACAAATATCTATCCACCTTAATATAAAAATAAGACAATCTTGTATCAGTGAAAGAAAAAAATCAATAATATGATCAATATAATCCTTCCTATTGATGGAATTTATGTTCAACAGAAATCATAGGATGGAATTTATGTTCAACAGAAATCATAGAATTTATCTATATTTTGAGGTATACATATTAATACTATTTCAATTGATCTGATCTGATAATGTTGAATATAATCATTGTTTAAAATGACAACACATGTACCCTAATCAGTTATCAACCAACATGTCTCGAGTTCAAATCTCAACATGCCATTCAACCTCTCCAATTCAAATCGCCATGGATTATTCAAAATCTTCTCTTCCTTCTCACCATCACTGCAATCCTTGCATCCGAAGTGGCGACAAGGTTTTTAGGCGATGATTTAATAAGATCCTCCTATAAAATCACTCGCTACCCCGATGTCTATGTGTCTTAGCTAAGATCTTACACGCCCTCTCTACTGGAAAAGCACAACTTGAAGGAGTTCGTGAAGGCTGTCGTCAAAGTGATCATGCAGAACTCCTGAAACATGACGGGTTGGGCTTCAAAGCTGTCTAGAAGAGCTGACAAGATCAATAAAAGAGAGTCGTGGCGCTCTGCGACTGCCTGGAGAATTTTGGCGACACTTCAGAGCAGATCAGGGAGTCTTTGGCCAATTTGAAGCATTAGAGGCACAGAAGTTTCACATTTTAGATGAGAAACATGCAGACTTGGATGAGCGTCGTGCTTACTAATGAAGATACTTGTCTTGATGGCTTCTAGGATGTCTGCAAAGGTAGGGTTAAAGTGCTCGTAAATGGACAGGTTCAGAACATCTGCAAGATCATCAGTAATGATCTAGCTTTAGTTTAAAAGCTTGCAGGTTCCACTACAGGTTATTGAAAGGGTTTCTTCAAACCCTGTTGCATTGTAATGCTATTATTTATGCTTCTTTTCAGCTCCTCTATTTTCCCCTGTAAAACCTCAATAGATCGTACGTTAGAGTCTGGCAAATTGACCTTCCCCTTACCAATGGTGTAATTTGCTCAATTGGCTCATTGTATTTGAAGTTTTCATACTTGCACCTACAGGTAAGAAAACCCATGCCAAAAACTGTAGATTGGATTCCCTTCTAATGGAATGCACATTTGAAAATCCATATATAATAAAGAAAAAATAGAATAAAATCCCAATAAGATAAAATATATATGGTTTCAAAACTTACAAATTCCATAAACCCCTGATTTTGATTTAGTCTGACATTAAGCATCGTGTTGGAAACTTTTCCAAATGACTTCCCCAATTCAAATTTGTGAGGTGCAGACCTTGATTGGCGGTTGACTGGCAGAAGTATTAGAGATATTAGAGGAAGAGTTGAAATCTTGAGAGATAAGGATGCATTCAATGTGCATCCAATCTGGTGGAATTGTGCTACTGCCCATATTAAAAAAATCTGTACAAAAATAATTGCTTGCAATGAAATAATTCATAAAGTGGATTGAATAAGATCATAGTGGAATTTTTTTTTGGTATTATCTACCATCTATTTTCAATATCTATAGATTTTTGTATGCAATGTCAAAATCTCTATAAATGGGAAAAAGAACTCTAACAAAAATGTCAAACTATGCATTGAAGAGATGAGGACAGTTCATTAATGCAAAAAATAAATAAAACTTTATGTCATGTCACAAGCAATGGTTGTAGGAAAATTATTATTTTTCTAATTAAAAATCATTTTTTGCACTGACTGTTTAGAGTAGAAGCCAATAGGAAAAAAGAAAACAAAGGGTTTCTCAAATTATTAAACAAATTAAAAAATGTCAATTATAGACTTCTTTTTCTAATTTTTAAATTCATTGTTACTATTGGCTAAACTAATAGCCAAAAAGAATATGCATGAATGCATAAGTATTCCTACCTTGGCAGGAACTAATAAACTAAAAACCGAATCTCACGATATTCAAATATTTTATATTAATTGTAAAAATTAAATTTGAAGCTTAGCATATTAAGGTATGGTATAATTTGGGGTAGCTGATGAAATCTATTTGTTTTAAAATTTGAATTAGTTCTCCTCATCAATATTTTGTCTTAAAATTAATATAGATTATCAACACTATCAAACGTCATATTTATGAATTTGGATCTTCTTTGTAGATTTCTATTGGATCTTCTTTATAGACTTGATTTCTTATAGTATACATTCTTATTTCTCAATTCACATATATAATTATCTTCTAGGAAAATAAGGATTAACAATATTTAACAATACAAGTTTATAGGATTGACAAATTTATGAATGCATATATTAAAATTATTCTCCTAATAATGAAACCATAATTATCATCATACTAATTCAATAACATTTGCCTTAGCATTAATTAATCATCAATACAACTATCAATGTTCAATTTTTAATTTTTTTTATTAATTAATTACATATTAATATGTATCATGTTTAAGTTTTATTCATTTATTTAATTATAATTGAGAGATAATTATCAATTTTCAATAAATTAAATTTTCCTTTTTTATTTCATTATTGAACTTCATCTAAGAATTATAAACTCAATCTGATTTATCCATTTTTTACTGACATTTTTTTTTATAGTTGAGGTGAATTCAAAGTCAGTCTAGTTAAGTCGAGAAGAACAATTTGAGGTTTGTATTGAAATTGATATTTATGTTTGCATTGATTTGCATTTTGTGATTTCAAGATATTATTGCATATTTTTAATTTCATATTAGTATTCTAGTGAATGAGTAACATGAACATATCAACTCACTAACCAATTCTGATATTTGCAATGTTTCAATTTTTTTTAATGCTTTATATGTTTTTTCTTGTGATTCTACATATTAATATTTGCTAGGAGACTCGGTAGAAAACAAACATAATAGTTAGTCCAAAAGACTTGAGAAATAAAAAATAATATATAATATGAAATATTTCATGTAGGAAAACATTTAATACCTTTTTATAAAAAAATATGAAATATAGTGTATGATTTTAAACTTTCCTTTGGCATCTCTAATTAATTTAAATAATTTCTTTGTTAATCTGGAGTTTCCTTTTATGGCTCTATAATGTCAAATCATTTGGACTTTACATGTTTTGTTACCTTGTGCTATCATTTGGGATTTCTCTTCAAATTACCAATTACGCCTATGTTTGCTCTTGAACATGTGCAGCCAAAATGACACATGCCTTTCTTTTAATGGCTGTGCCGAATTTCAAATGCTTATCTATTTAATGGCTTGGCAGTGCCATGTGTGTGGCCTTTGATAGCTACATGTTTCACTTTTCTGTTGCCTTATGCCATAACAGTCCATTCTGGCTGCCTGCCCAATGATTTGTTGATTGTCTGTTGTTACGCCAGGAAAACATGGCTGCTCTGCGCAAATCCTCTGCTACGTTAATTTTTTATTTTTATTGCTATATTATCATTATGCCAAATGAAAAATCACAATATCGAGTGCAATTTCCTCTCAAAAACATCACTCTAGAAACAAAACATATCACACAAATTTAGCCAACAATGTAAGTGATAAATTCATTTAAAAAATAGTCAAATATCTCACCAAAATATCGCAACAATCTATAATGTACATTAATTCAGAAACCTTCAAAAATGCATTGAGCTAACTTGGCAATATGGACTGCAATTTCTTTCTATAAATGTCTCACTTACAAAAATACCCAAACATGTCACACAAATAGCTCAACAATGTAAGGTGTAGATGCATAGACTATAATTTTATTTCAGAAACAGTCAAAAGATCTCACTGAAACAACCTAACACCTATGATATAAATTAGTTCCAAGAACACCCAAAATTCACACAACATAATTTCTTTTCAAAAATATCTCATTCCAATAACACCTAAACATCTCACTCAAATAATCCAACAATATAAGGTGTAGATTCATTCCAATAACAACCAAACATCTCACCAAAATAACCTAACAATCTATGTTGTTAGGGTACTCAAGAAAAGGGAAGACTTAGCCAAGGTGACATGACAAGGTAAGAAAGTATAACATAGCGACAATGAACAAAGGGAGGGTGGATATAAAGATATGCCTAGTAACAAAACTCTAGGAGCTTCCATATTTACATAGGTTTAAGCATTTTGAGCCTCAACTTAAGAACTTAAGACACTTTTTAAATCTTTTTAGCTACAATATATTATAGGCACATGTGGAATTACAAAAGACCATGCATAGGAAAATTTAACAATTGAAGACACAAATAAATTTCTTAGATTGATTAAGTATTGGGTCAGAAATATAGTTAGAAACACAAAGGAAAGGGACTCAAGCAAAATTTGACATAATAGGATTGAATTCCAACATTTTACATATATTATGTTTGGATTCCTTATATGTATAATTGTATCAAATCATGTATTCTCAAGGATTTGTCAACTATAATTTTATAAATTAAAAAAGTACAATTTCAATTTTTTTTAACAATTTAGAAAATTATTTTTAATATCTATGTTATTATAGTAAATAATAAATAGCTAATTACTTATCTAAAAAAAATCACAATCTCACTAACATACACATGACATTTTTCTATACATCCTTTACTAATACATAACATTTGATGAAAAATATTATACTTCAAATTAGGCATTGTTCATTAAGTTAAAGCAGTTAACATTTAAGATGTCGGATATTTTTATTTAGACACCTCAAGAAGATCCTTATAAAGCCAAATATATTTTTTCATATGACATGTGGTTTGAAGAAGATCAATGGTGTGAGAGTGAAGAATACAATCAACAATTTATTAGACCTAGTTAGGATATGTAGTTAAATAAAAATTTAATTTGCACCTTCTTAATTCAATGCAACCAATAAAAATAATTAAAAAGGACTTAAAAAAGAACCCTACATTACATAAGAAATTAAAACAACACAGATTTTGTAAATGAAAAACAAAAGAACTTTTCTTCTTAGAGTGATACTCTTTTCATATCATTTCTCGATATTTTGAACCTTATTGTCATATGTTTCTTATTTCTTATTTTTGTGTATTGGGTTTTCTTTATAATTTAGGAATGTTATAAAAAAAATTTTATAATTGTATGCATTATATTAAAAAAATTATATACATAATGAGTTAATTTATTTAGAAGAAAATGGATAAGAAATCTTATAGATGTTCAAGTATTTTATAGTGATATTTTAAGTAATATATAATATTCAAAATTATATCTTAATTCAAAATTAATTTTTTTAAGTAGGTGTTTCACAAAAATGTAGAGAAACTTGGAAAGTTATCTACAATTTATTACAAGCTAATTCTTTTTTAAAATTAATATATAAAATGTTCTAATGATATCAAAAGTTTTTTATTAAGTAAAATAGGTTTTACAGGGTTCCTGAAACCCGGAACAAAGTAATAAGATGTAACAAAGTTAACAACAAAAAGCAGAGCAAAACAAAAAGCAGAACAAGCCAAAAAGCCAGAGATAAAAACAGGCTAAGCATCTAAAAAATGTAGATTAAACCAGGGAAAGAAAAAAAAGCCAGAGAACCTCAAGAAAGGTCCACCAAAACAGTGGCAGCCTTAGCCTCCATCAGCTCCATGTTGGCCGTCGAGTCGTTGATTTTTTGGATAACCTTCTCTAGCTCCTTGTCCTTGGTCTTCTTGGTTCTAGAACGGGTTCTCTTGCCCGGACCTTGATCAGGCTCCTGGTCTAAATCCCCAACCATTCTAGCTGCTTCCTTGCCCTCAAGCTTTTCCTCCAGCTTGTCAATGTAAGTGTTAGTGTGCTCCCTAGATGCTTTCATGGTGATGTAGCTTTGTTCTGCAATCTTCTTTAGGGTAGCATCAACCCTAGTCATATTATCCTCCATCTTCTTGACCCGGGTGCTCAGGTTACTCTGTTCCTCTGCATCAATATCCCTATTGGCCTTGTTGGTGCCCTTAACCCTATTTTTGAGGTCTTCCACCTCATGGAAAAGCCATTTGATAGTCCTATATTGGTTTAGCATGTTATTTCTGGTATTATTGAGAAAATTCATGTCAAACTACCAAGTATTATCACTGAGTACCACCATAGACGGGTCAATGAGCTCATCCAACTTAATACGACTGCCCTCTCCCTCTACGACCTTGGGGTTAATTATTTCTCTGGTTATTCCCATTTTTGCTGTCTTAACATTGAATTCCCTCCAACCAATTATCCTACCCTTTTCCGCCATATAACAACTAAAATTATTATCTTGGTCCTTCGCCATGTCATGAGTCTATGGAGAAGGGTTGTTGTCTACAACAGGGGAATTTCTACGATTGTTGTCCTCCAGGATAGTCCTATCAGCAAATGTCGCCCTATTCTTACCCTTGTTTCTTGGGTAATTCCCAGTCATGGTGAGCTTTCTCTTTTTGCCTTTCCCGCTTGTCAGGTAATCTTTGCCTTCAGAATCCATGCCCTCCTTGTTCTCATTGTAATCCTCGTCAGAAGATATAGCAGCAATGCTCTATTTTTTAGGGGTTGCCAAATCTTCTTTGACTCTAACCAGACTACCTCTTTTCTTCTTAGATGTCGACCCCTGGTTAATCTTCTTTGTATTGTGTTCCTCAATCTCTTTAGAATGCATACCTTCACTGTCTTCTGTATCTGAGGGGATATAGTCTGAGCCCAAGGCTTCTTTATCCTCTTTCTGGCTCATCTCCTTGCCCAAGATTTGGGCTTTAAAGTACTCATAGGTTAAGAGAAAAAGCCCTTCATGGAGGCCAGGTTTAGAAATTTTTTTCTCTCTATACCCATTGATATTATCATTTATGGAAGAATATAGGTAAAAGGGGATAGAGACCAACATGTCATGGTGAAAGTGATTCAGGAGAACAAAGTGATGGGTTCAAATTCTATCAAACCTGGAGTCCAGAGTAATGTAGTAGATGACGACACAGAGAAAAAATTGCCACAACATTTTCAATCCTTTAGGAAGGTAATGGGTGTTGACTCTGATGAGCTCATTCTTCTCCTCCTCGTCTCTCACAAAAACACTGATGGCAGTGTCCAAAATCTTTCAGTCTCTGTAGAATTTGTTTCCCAACAATGGGTATCCCCGTCACAATAGAGATGACTTCTTCGGTAACCACGAATTTTTTGCCCTTAATCTCTATGCTTCCTTTGTTCCAGTTTTTGACGAACAATTTAGTTACAGTTGGCTTTCCACCATGGAGTCTTTCTATAAATGTTGAAATCCCTCCATTATGAAGGTAATTCCAGACCTTTGTATGCCTCTTCCTTTTTTTGTTGTCCTTTGTAGGCTCCCTCCTATGTCTTTCCCCTCCCATCACTGAATGATTCCGGGTAGCTAGTAGACTCAAATCTCTGTGAAAACCAGAGCTCTTCAAGGAATTCCAAAAAGCTTTACTGTGATTCCTTAAGCCATAAGTTATTTATTTACTTTTGGACTCCCAGTAAGTGTGCAAGTTTTTATTGTTATTATTACCCTTATAGCCTCTCTCGTACTTACCATTTATGGCGATGCCATTACCCTTTCGAGCTATCACAATCATGATTGATTTTTGATATTTCCTTCCTTCCCGTGGATTCGCTCGAGATCGACTAAATCCAAAGCATCACGTGGAAAATCTCTACCACTATGCGAGCGCATATGCTTGTCACTTTGCATTGCCCAGTTGGTGAACCAGTCGACGACTTAATTACCTTCCTGAACACATGGGTAATGTGCACCATTTCAAAACAAGTGAAGAGGCCACATGTCTCCTCTATCATATTAGCGATAGTCCATGAAGGTGGGTGGAGGTTTTTAAGACAATTGATAATTTTAAGTGAGTCGCCTTCTAACCAGAGTTGTTTTATCCCCATTTCATGAGCTAACTTGGTCACGTGGAGGGCAGCGTTCACTTCAGCATAGTGGTTGGTTTGTGTTCTCAACAGGAGACTGACCACTGCAATGCCTTGACCAAAACAATTTTGGATAATGTCGCCACTTCCCGCCTTGCCTAGGTTTCCCTTGGCAGCTTTGTCAAAGTTGGCTTTTGACCATCCTTCCGAAGGATAGCACCAGACGTAGCTCTGTTGATTTGCCTTGGAATGCTTGTAGTCAGAATCTCTTTTTCCTACAAAAGGGTTAGTGTTCCCACACACAGCAAAGTTTTCCAATAATGCATGATGAATCTTTTCAAACATGACTTTTGGGCTGGCGCTACAATCCCTGAAGATGCGATTGTTTCATTCTTTCCATATGCCCTAGCAAAAGTGAGGCAGCACCCAAGACCATATTTTCTGAAATATAGTATTTTTGAAGGGTCATGACCATTGGTAGAATAAATCTTTGATATAGGAAGGGAAACACCAGTGAAGACCAAATAAAGCCAAAATAAAGTGCCAGACAGAGCTAACAAAGGAGCATTGAATGAAAAGGTGATCAACTGATTCTGCTTGACAGAGACATAAAACACACCTGTTGGGAATCAGGATGCTTTTCTTTATGAGGTTATCAACATTTAGGATGCGGTTCTGAAGCAAGAGCCAGAAAAAAAAAAAACATTAATTTTTGAGATTAAACTAGGAAGCCAGGCCTTGCCCAGAAAGGCTGGGGTTCAGGATGAAATTGAGTAGAATAAGCAGAAGCCACAGTATAAGAGCCATTGGAGGAGCATTCCCTAATGATATCAAAAGTTAAGCACTTATTAAATAAATATTTTTTATTTGTGAGTTATGTAGTTCTAACTTTATATCTACCTTTTTAAATAGTTTGAATACCTTCACTTCATAGAAAGATCAAATCTCACATCATAATATTGCTTTAAAGATTGTCTTTCCAAGCCAAATGCATGATTAAATATTAATATTTAATTATTGATAATTTTATTCAATTTACATTATATATTTTTTCAATTCCAATATGTAAAAACTTTAGTATTGATTAGAAGGATAAATCTATAAGTAATAAGGGATGAACTAACCAAATTTTGATTTATATGTCTCATCAAATGGACCAAACTTAAATATAACAATTATTTCTTTCTTTTTAAAAATATTTGATTGAAAATTTAATTATTGTACATATAAAATTTTATGTTAGAATAAAATTTAATTATTCTACATATAAAATTTTATTTAGAAAAATAATTTACATATTGATGGAACATTTGCAACAACAATAATTAATCACTTGCCCAAAGTCTGGCCCTATATCGTTGATCTTCTTTCTAAACTGTCTATCTCATTTATACCCCTTATTACTTTTGCAATAGTAATTTGATTTTTAAATTTGTGTAGGCACTTGAAAGTTAGTTTTGAGTTGGATTCAACCAACTTGACCATTTTTTCAGATCATGTACTAGAAACTTTAGCTAGACTTGTTTTAAGTTAATCTTTAGATTAAATCATATAGACATAAAATTTCACATATAAAATCAAAATATAATTATTTTCTTAAATTTGTCAAAAAAATGTGACGAGTGAAGCTATATTTTATTTTTGTCTAAACATAAATACTTTTTTAAATTATTTTTGTTGATGTTTTAATGCATCTCTCTTTCTTTACTAAAGAGAAAAATCTTAAAGACTATAATTTGTACAATGTATTAGGCATAAACCGCATAACCTCTAATTTAGTGGTTTTCCAAGATGACCATAAAAGGACTCTTATTTATATACCTTTTTTGTTCCTTATTTGTTGTGATTATGATTTAAATATAATTAAATCACTAGGTTAATCAATATACATATTTTTTTGTCTTCTTTCACATAATTGCACGATCTTGAAATTAGAAGTACCACTTCTAAAATTTATTTCTTAAGAGTCTTACTTTGGATTCCATCATAAGGGAACAACCAGAACTCTATTTTTTTGGCAAAGTATATAAAGAAAAATGGTGATATAAAAGACATATGTCCCTTGAATTTTATAATTTTGTTATCTAGGATAGCCCATAAAGGATTTTATATCTTTAGGAATTGACAAAAAAAAGGATAGGTTACACTCTTCTTCTACTATTTTTAATATGACTATAGTGCAATATCTATAGATTAACCATCTTGTACCCTTGTGATATAATGAGGTTTCCCCTAATCACTTGTATAGTTGAGTCTAAAATCTTTAGTTGTCCTTATGATGCATCAGTTATTGGTTAAACCCAAGAAGTTTTATTGTGCTTTCAAAATGAGGAGATAAACCTAACTTTTGGTTAAGACTTTGGCCATCAAGGTAATGAGTGGAATGGTGGTACATGACATTACTTCTCTCGCTATCCATCACTTAATAGATGATATAACTTTGATCTATGTTAGCAACCAACATAGCAATCCTAGTCAAACATTCATAATTTTACATTTATTTTATCATTTATCTCATTTGAAAAAACATACATATCTTTATTTAACTCATATATTTATGTACTAAAATAAAATAGACTTTTTTTCACATTGAGAAAAAATAAAATAGAAGAGGTAATTATCAAATGCATACTTCTACTAAAGAGATTTTTTCAAACACATTATTTATTTTTAATTTTATCCTATCCTCACATCCATCGCACATAAACATGCTGATCCATAAATTGCAAGGTAATAAACGACGAAAGCATCAATGGTTAACCCTTGCGAAGACTTGGAAGACTCCAAGTCTTTAAGTCGTCGAAGGCTCTAGAGCACTCCAATTGAACTCACAAAACCCTAATTAAATACATTACAATGCTTCAGATATTCAACGACACCGCTGCTTGACCATTTCGTATCGTTTTGACTCCCTGCCCAGAGCTCTCATTTTAGGTGAGTACAAAAGGAAACTGCAAAACAGAAACTTGTGATCGCCTTTTTTCCTCTTTCATCTCGATTAAATACGATACCCTAGTCTACAGGATGTTAAATAATATAGTAGATAAATTTTAGCTCGTCCGTTAAAACAGCCAAATTCACTGACAATAAAGATATATAATTATTTATTTGATATTAACGCCTTATCTTTCTATATTTAATGGTTTTTCATATGATAAGAAGCTTTGTCATGGAGAGGACTTCAAATTTTATTTTTTTATGGAGAAGGGTTAATGATATGGAAAAAAAAATCTATGATGATTTGGAATCTTATTCTTCATAATAGAAATTTTTATTTTTAGTTCCCAAATATTTGGTAAGTATTTTTGTGATGCATCTTAAGATTGTTCCTAATAATTTAGGAGATTTTTTTTCTACATGATTTCTATCACAAATATGTTATTTCAAATTCTTTAGTCATGGTCATTCTAAACTTTATAGATTAAGTTCAATTGTTCATGGTGTATATAAGCTCATCTAATATACAATTAAGATAACAAATCACTACCTCAGTTATCAATATCAAGCTTAAGATCTAAGTGATTTTTACAAAAAAAACCTCTACAATAAGTATGAGTCAATATTGGAATACCACGTTCTTATTTTTTTCACAATATTGGAATACCACATTCTTATCTTTAGATTAAATCACAATATGATTATTTTCTTAAATTTGTGAAAAAAAATGTGAACAGTGCAACAATGTTTTATTTTTGTTTAAACGTAAATATTTTTGGTTGATGTTTTAATGCATCACTCTTTCTTTACTAAAGAGTAAAACCTTAAAGACTATAGTTTGTACAATGTAATAGACATAAACCACATAACCTCTAATTTAGTGGTTTTCCATCATGATGACCATAAAAGGACTCTTATTTATATACCTTTTTTGTTCTTTATTTGGTGTGATTATGATTTAAATATAATTAAATCACTGAGGTTAATCAATATACATTTTTTTTGTCTTGTCTTACATAGTTGCACGATCTTGAGAATTAGTAGTACCTCTTCTTCTAAAATTTATTTCTTAAGAGTCTTACTTCGGAATCCATCATAAGGGAACAACCACAACTCTATTTTTGGGCAAAGTATATAAAGAAAAATGGTGATATTAAAGACATATGTCCCTTGAAATTTATAATTTTGTTATCTAGGATAACCCATAAAGGATTTAATATCTTTAGGAATTGATAAAAGAAAAAGATAGGTTACACTCTTCTTCTACTATTTTTAATATGACTATAGTGCAATATCTATAGATTAACCATCTTGTACACTTGTGATATAATGAGGTTTCCCCTAATCACTTGTATAGTTAAGTCTAACACCTTTAATTGTCCTTCTGATGCATCAATTATTGGTTAGCCCAAGAAGTTTCATTGTGCTTTCAAAACGAGGAGATGGACCTAACTTTTGGTTAAGGCTTTGGCCCTCAAGGTAATGAGTGGAATGGGGATGTACATGACATTACTTCTCTTACTATCCATCACTTAATAGACGATATAACTTTGATCTATGTTAGCAACTAACATAACAATACTAGTCAGACATTCATAATTTTATATTTTTTATTATCTATCTCATTTGAAAAAAATCACATATCTTTATTTAACTCATATATTTATGTACTTAAATAAAATAGATTTCTTTATGATATAAAGAAAGAAATAAAATAGAAGAAACACTTGTCAATGCATACTTCTAGTAAAGAGATTTTTTAATCATATTATTTATTTTTTAATTATATTTTTAATTTCATCCTATCCTCACATCCATCGCACATAAACATGGTGATCCATAAATTGCAAGGTAATAAATGATGAAAGCATCAATGGTTAACCCTTGCGAAGACTTGGAAGACTCCAAGTCTTTAAGTCGTCGAGGGCTCTAGAACACTGCAATTGAATTCACGAAACCCTAATTAAATACATTACAATGCTTCAGATATTCAACGACACCACTGCCCAGAGGTCTCTTTTTAGGTGAGTAGAAAAGGAAACTGCAAAATGGCGATTGAGGGAAATGGATCGGATCTGGGTTCGAATCCAGAGGGGGTCATTCTCAACGTTAACAATAATTATAATAATACCCACGTCTTCTCCACCGTCGATTGGTGTGCAGAGGATAGATTGCCGATGGTTTGTGTAGTTAATGGAGGCGCTTCTAATCCGATTGAAAGCAAGGCAGATGAATCCCGCAGCTTATGCAACACAGATCATCGGCACACTTTAATGGGAACAACAACACCCATCTACTGCGTCAACACAGAAACTGGTGATCGCCTTTTTTCCTCTTTCATCTCCATTACTACAGAAATTTGTTACTCCCTCTTTGATATTCTTAGTGCAACTGAAATGATGAAACATTGGCAACAATCCCTTGAATAAACGCATAAAACTATCAGCGATTTGTAATAACAATAGGCAGAGGAATATTAAATACGATACCCTAGTCTACAGGATGTTAGATAATATAGTAGATAAATTTTAGCTCGTCCGTTAAAACACCCAAATTCATTGACAATAAAGATATATAATTATTTATTTGATATTAACGCCTTATCTTTCTATATTTAATGGTTTTTCATATGATAAGAAGCTGTGTCATGGAGAGGACTTCAAATTTTATTTTTTTTTATGGAGAAGGGTTTAATGATATGGGAAAAAAAATTCTGTGATGATTTGGAATCTCATTCTGAAGAATAGAATTTTTCATTTTTAGTTTTCAAATATTTGGTAAGTATTTTTGTGATGCATCTTAAAATTGTCTCCAATAATTTAGGAGATTTTTTTTCTACATGATGTCTATCACAAATATGTTATTTCAAATTCTTTAGTCATGGTCATTCTAAACTTTATAGATTAAGTTCAATTGTTCATGGTGTATATAAACTCATCTAATATACAATTAAGATAACAAATCACTACCTCAGTCATCAATATCAAGCTTAAGATCTAAGTGATTTTTACAAAAAAAACCTCTACAATAAGTATGAGTCAATATTGGAATACCACGTTCTTATTTTTTTCTTCAAAAGATATAATGCCTTTTTGAATATGTAAACATTGTCTTCTTTAAAAGATATTTCAAATCTTTTAGGTTGTGCCACATAAAGCTCTTCATCAATGCTCTTGACAGACATTTGATGAAGTCACTAATCTATTAGTATATCAAAGTTAATTGTAGTTTGATGATATATGTCCATACTATTGTAGTCACATGAGACCCTCAACCCTTGCCTTGAAGCCCCCAACTCCCTGAACCTCTGTAATAGAGCTCTCACTGACAATTGGATTTTTTTGTGTAGTGACAATAGGCTTGTGTTAACAAAATTGGCAACTCTTCTCAGGAATGATCAACTCCCACCCTCAATAGCATGCTCGTCCCGTGCATGATTATGTCCAGTATGGACCTCTTGGCTTATGGGGTAAATTGTTGGCATTGATGACCCTCAACCCTTGTCACTGGGTCCTTAACTCCCTAACCTCTCTGGTGGTGCTTTCACTAATAGTTCTAACTTTCGGTGTAGTGGCAACTAGTTTGTGTTGAAAAAATCTGATAAAATTTTGTTGACAATCATTTCATGAACTATCTAATCTATTGAGCTATAAAAAATTTATTTTAGTTTCATGATATCTATCCATACTGAAAATGTAAATATTGTTCTTTAATCAATACATTCTTGTTCAATGTGTTTTGGTCTACTAATATATTTTCCTAAAGACCATAGAAAACCTCAAAACCATCTACTACTTTCCTAAAATACTTAAGACTCTTCATGACCTACCACTCCCTATTGAGCATATACAACTTATCCATGAATGATAGAACCCTTGTTAGAAGAGGCGTCTTAGGAAAGAGTAACATCAAGAGTATCATTAAATTTTACTTTTCTAGAAGACTTGGACATAAAACTAATAGTGCTCACTTTCCTTCTCATCTCTTGCACTTAGGATTCTTCCTCTCAAATTCCTACTATAGTTCATGCATAAAGTTTGTTATCATATTGAGCATATTCCTGATGAACATAAAAATCTCCTCCATATTCTTCATCATTCTATTTTTCTTATCCTAGAGGTCAATAATTGTCATCTCCAAATTCTTTCTTTCCTCCTTAGAAGCCACCTTGGCCTTAATAGAATTCACCTCTTCCTTGAACAATAACACAACAATGAGGTTTGAACCTTGGTGGTAGTAAATACAACACAACAAATTAACAATTTCACACTATGCTAATACTGGCACAAAATTTATTTATCTTCAATAGTATTATAAATATTAAGTAAATATTTTTTTCAATTTTTTTATTACAAGATTTTAGTTTGTATTGATTAAAATTATTATAATGAAATTTTATAATTATTATCCTTCATATTATTCTTGTGGCTCCCTCTTTCTTTGAATTTAATTCTTACTTCTCTAATATATTTGTTATTAGATTTGTACCTTTTTAGAATGATTTAAATTGTCCAAAATCATTTCTATATTCAAGTTTTTGAGGATTTTTTTTATAAATTGTTTCTTTTACATTAGGCTTGTTTTAGAGAAAAATATTTGTTTTCATTTTCTTCATGAATTTCATCCTTTCTTTAATAGTTATCAAACTGTACTTAACTCAAATATATTTAGACTTGTGAGATCTACATAAATATATAATATATAAATTACATCATAGTTTAGAAACAAATTTCTTAAAATTTCTCCACATGTTAGCCACATCTTTAGCAAAAATCTTATCCTATGAAATATTAGTTGATTAGTTATACCTTCTCTAAATTTTTTTGGTCTGTTTTATCATTTTTTTCTTTTCTACTTATTCTTATTGTACATATTCCTTACAAATTTAGATTATAGTAGTATTGTATTCTTCTATGCCAATCAATTGAAATTTTCCCTTTCAAAGATGAAAAATAGCATGCTAGATGTCATGTTCCCTACAATAAATATTAACTATAACAAAAGATAGACACAATAACCCAAAAAGATAATACAAAAGGTTGAATATATCCTTGCAATTGAGACTCCACTCTCCTCATCATCAACAACAACAACAACAACAAACCCAAACCTAATGACTAATTAATGAGCCACCTACTCAAAGATTCTATGAATATTATTGTTTGTCTTAGTGATAACTATTTAATGAGCCACCTACTCAAAGATTCTCTAACTTTTTATTTAATTTCAACTGAGAATCTTTACAATTTTCTCTATGAGTTGATGCTCTCAGAAATTCAACATAGAATCTTTACAATTTTCTCTCTGAAAATAAGCTCTCACAAATTCAACAGAGAATCTTTACAATTTTCTCTATGAAAATAAGCTCTCAGAAAAATAAATCTTAAGTAAATCTTGGCGGTCATACAACAACGGGATCTCTGTGATTTCTCTACAGACTTTGATAAATAGGTAAACCTTACTATAAGAATTTTTGTTTTAAAAAAAAAGCACATGGTTTATTTCAAAACAACTCAAACAAAAATAATCAACAAACGTTCCCCTCCCATAGTGAAAAAATCAGCCCGATAATCAATAATATCAGTGGGAAAAGTAATATCAATAGAAAATGGGTGCCAAAGTCTCACCTATTCCAGCTGAGTCACAATCTACAGGAGCTCAAAATTGCTCTTTGAAAAGATAGTGGCCATTCTGATAGTCCAGGCGCACTTATCACAGTCCTGAAAATAATTCACAAAACATACAAAAATGAGATACCTGACAAGCCAACAAATTTTACAGTGTAAATATATTATGTGCAGTTAAGGATCCCTTATTTCTGTAAATATGAACGATTTTTTCCCAATTCTAATGCTTTTATTTATGGTGGTTTACTGTTGTATGCAGAGGCAAATAGTAAAAAGAGAAACCAGGAAAAGGGCGGTATATTGAGAAGAAAAGATAATGAGCGGCGTGTGGTGAAAAAAGAAAATTCGCATCCCCAGAAGAAGAGGCGTTACAGAGGAGTGAGGCAGAGGCCCTGTGGTAAATGGGCCGCAGAAATCAGAGACCCAAACAAGGCAGTTCGGGTTTGGCTGGGCACTTTTTCCACAGCAGAAGATGCAGCCATGGCCTACGACGCTGCTGCTTTAAAATTCAGGGGAAGAAGGGCCAAATTGAACTTCCCAGAGAAGGCATCCCTCTCTAATATTAGCGTGAATTCAAGTCAGATTAATGCCAGTGTGAATAATCCAATATTAAAAGATTCCTCTTTCCAACCAACTCTTGAAATGTCAGGCAGCTTGCCGAGGGTTGCCGCTAATTCTGACTTGCTTTATTTTGCACCATGTTTGTCTGAATTCGCCGACATTTGTCACCATATGCAGCTCGTGGATAAAGGTAGAAATGATGGTTACCCACCTTTCGATAAATCTCAGCGCTATTCCGGATTTACAAGGCAGCAACAACGCCACTTGGCTGCATTGTCCATCAACAATTCATTAGGTGAATTATGATTTTTTTAAACAGAAGTATGGGTTTTGGACCTGCAAATACAGGTGGAGTTTTGAGCGAGAATTAGGTGAGCTCATTTAAATGATCAAGTTTGACTGAATTGGTCATTGCACAGTATGGCACAGCCAGATACACAGCTGATGAATTCATTGGTTTTTTCTTTTGGCATTTTATTAAATTTATTTTGTTTCCAAGTGAACGTATAGTTTCCTTTTACTCTGTAATGCCACATCATTTGGACTTCAGATGGTTTCCTTACCTTGTGCTATCATTTGGGATTGCTTTTGAAATAACCAATTACGCCTCAACATGTGGAGCCAAAATGACAGGTGTCTTCCTTTTAATGGGTGCGCCTAGTTTCAAATGCTTATCTATTTGATGGATAGGCTATGGCTTTAAACGGAGCTGGGCAATACAACGTGCCACTTATCTTAGGCCATAGCCCATTGTAGCTGTCTGCGCAATGAATGTTTTTTAAAATATTTTGTTTAACTGTTTTTACACTAATCTAACGTTTTTAAGAGTACTTTTGTAATTTATTCTTTATAGTTACATAATATATACTAACCTAATTCTAATAAGAATTCTCACCTCTTTATTCATTAAAAATAACTAATTATTTAGTGATATTGCAACTAATTTGGGTGTAGATATTATAGCCCATTAAACCGATCAAATTATCCATATGTATATTTCATTGTTTAAGTTAGTGCCATTTAATTTTCCCATTCATAATTTAGATATACTCTCCATCTTCCATATAAAAATATATTATTTATATCTTCTCTCCAGCAAAACCAAGATTGTTATAAAAAACTTTTTTCGTACCACTTAAGGCTTGAGTTTATTAGGCTTTAAAACCAAATAAGAGGAAATTAAGATGTTGAAATGTTTTGTATGTTAATGAAGGAGGACATATATACATAAATTATTATCTAAAGTATTTTATAGTAAAACAACAACCTAAAATTATTCTTTGTAATACAATAATATGTCTTCAACAAAACTTTCCCAAAAAATTCCAACCTCCTAACTCCAAACCATTGTATTTGTCAATAAAAGTACTAGTTAGAATGAAATCCAAGCAAGGATCCTTCATAGGACACTACATGAATACTCAAATATGGAGTCATATTGATGGAATATCAATACCTACAAAATATAAATTATGAAAAATTCATCTTGAAACCCAATACATAGAGAATAAATCATCATTAAAAAAAAAATCAAAATCACGTATAATTTTCCCAACCCCCAAAAATGACTCTTATATGTCTTTGTCAATTTCCAACAATCAGATTTGAAGACAAGTCTTATAATAGTCTGTAATAACATGTCTTGGTTATCCTCTCAATTCCTAAAGTACAATTTGTCCTATATAGACCCTCTAGAGATGTTTTATATTAGTCATAATGTCATATCATAAGTTGGCGACTATTCTTGGCCAACACGTGTAACTATGTCTTAAAAATTCATATTCCTAAGTAGAGACTAACTTTTAGATCCCATAACCACTAATATAAAAACCAATTGAACTATATAAAAACCAATTGAACTAATTTTATTAAATTGAAGATCTTGAAGAACTCCACATCAAAATAAGTAGATTTAAAGCTAATTATAAATTGTTTCAATAATGTCTCATCAAAATTTATCTATATGGCTTATAAATTATAGTAATAGAAGATTGAAACACCTTTCATAGAAAACTCAGTCATCATTGCAAAGCCTCCAAATTTGTTTTATCCAAACTACTTAAAGCATGTTGAGATTGTTACTAAAAGATGTGCCTATCATATAAAAAGAGAAACAATATGTTTATATGTTCAACCTCCAAGCTATGATGTCACTACCAATGCTAAAATTAGTTCATGTAATAAATATTTAAAAATATGTTGAACTAACCTTGATATGAGCATCATAATACACGACCTTTGATATTTTTCTACAACACATTCCTCCTACCCGTTCATTCTAATATAATTATTATATGGATTTGTTATGAATCTTAAAACAAGACTTACTACAAAATTAATGTATGACCTTGTACCAACATAATTGTAAGATATTTACTTGAATAACTACCAACCCTTTGAAAATACTTTCATCAACATGAATATTGTCACCTGTATGCCCAACAGAATAAAAAATTTCAATGTTCCTTGATACCAATAAATCTAAAGAAAATAGGTAACATATTTCAAAAACAAGTTACAATATATTAATAATAAGATTCAAATTTGCATATACAAAGATTAAATTCAATTCAGAAGATAATATAGAACATTGCACAATCATTAATTTTATATAATTATCTAATATATATTTATAAAACATTATTTACAACAAAATATTTTTTTTTTATCAAATCTTACCAGTAAAAACACTAAGGGCCCATTTGGTGTCTGGTATTAACCTGGAATAGGCATTATTTAATCTAAGAATAAATTAATTCATTGTTTGGGGCCATTTTTTGAATTCCCGAATTAGAAATTAATCCCCATTTTTGGGCCAATGCTTGCATTAATTAATTCTAAAAAAAAGGCTGGAATTTATTTTGTTTTATTAATTTTTTTAAATTTTTTTTTTTTTAATCTTTTTTTTAATGTGGGTATGTATATATATACATATGTGTGTATATATATGTGTGTATATATACACATATGTGTATATATATGCACATATGTATATACACATGTGTGTGTATATACATGTGTATATATATATACACATGTCTGTATATATATACATGTGTATATATACATGCATATATATACACACATGTGTGGATATATATACACATGTGTATATATACATACATATATATATACACATATATGTATACACACATGTATATATACACACGCATGTGTATATACACACGCGTGTGTATATACACATATATATGTATATATACACACATGTGTGTATATACACACATGTGTGTATATACACACATGTGTGTATATACACACATGTTTGTATATATACACACATGTGTGTGTGTATATATACACACGTGTGTGTGTATATACACACGTGTGTGTGTATATGTGTGTGTGTGTATATGTGTGTCCACAACTTAAAAATACAAATTTTTCAAATTAATTAAAAAAATGAAAAATAATCCTCATTTCAATTCCACAATATGGGATCCAAATGCAGAATAGCTTATTCCAACTTTTATTTTTAGGATTAATTAATCTGAGAATAGGTACTTATTCTAGATTAGGCCTATTCTGGATAAATTAATTCCATGCACCAAACGGGCACTAACCTCCTCAAAATATATATATGAATTCCTCATTTGCGAGATAACGTGTCCTAGTTATCGATCTAGGATTAATAAAATAAGATTATTCAATATTTTATATTGTTGATTTAAAGATATTGTAGAAGCCTGTAAAGTAAAACATGTCATTTATCCAATGTCTGCCCCTTGATTCTATTCAACACTCAAGTTTACTAAATAGAATTTTAAAATTTCTTCCTACTCAAAGAAATATACTTGCACCATTGGTCATGAAATTCCTTCAAAACTCTTTTATTAAAATAAATTAGTGCCATATGTCATTCAGTAGAAATTGTTTCAAGTTTTTTTTCCATCCTTGGCTATTCGACGATGACATTCAAATCCCACCATAAAAAGTCAGCATTTTAGAATGAACGACAGAGGGTGAGAAGACTTTGATTGCCATAATTTTTTAGTTTTAATTCTCTCATTTTAATATACACGAGATTTATTAAAAACATGAAGTTTTGTCTTGATCGTTAACATCATTTTGACTTGCTTGCATTTCCATCGAATAAGAGAATGAGAGTTACCTGACTTCGATCGTTGAATGCCCAATGTGCCAATAACCACAAAATGTGTTGGCTATGCTTTTTTAATTTTGTCAACAATGAAATAAATAATATCTTCCAGATAAATGTTTGTCATGGATCGAAGATTTCACACCTACTCATGAAATGCAACAGTCAACCACAATTTGACAGGCCGCAACTTTTTTTGACTTCAAAAGTAGTTGGTTGCATGGTTCAACAAATATCCTGTTACAGAAATAGATATGAACATCAGTAACAACAACATATGTTTCTTAAGCTGTTTTTAGTAGAGTGATTTAACTGTGTTGGTGAAAGGATTCAAAAGAGAAAGAATAAACAACAAATGCAAATTAGATGAGACAATTAAACAACATAGAGTTTTAACCTGGTTCACCACAAATGTGGTTACATCCAGACTGAAGAGTATTGTATTAATGTAAAAGATCAAGTTACAAATGAGCAGAGGTAGCAAATATAAAGTCTTCCTACAATATTACAATCAAGAGTCTCCAAATACGAAGAGTCATAATAAGAGGGAAAAGATAAAAGGGACTATTGGCCTTCACTTCTCAATAAACTCCCACTTGAAGGACAACCATTGCTGCAACTGATCACCCAATACCCTGCTGAAATGTTGTTTTATCTTTTCTTCACAAGCCCAAGAGAAGTCCTTGCACTTTCGAACTTCTCTTTGGTGACAACCTTTGTGAATATATTTGCCAGATTGATCTTGGTATCAGTTTTGACAAATTTTAGCTTTCCTTCTTCAATTGCATGACGAACAAAGTGAGCATGTGCGTCAATGTGTTTAGAGCAACGCTGTGATGAATGATTATGAGCCATGAAGATAGCATTGTGGTTGTCACAAAATAGATTATACTATTTTTGATAAACTTTCAAGTCACCAAGTAATCGCTGTAGCCAAATCATTTCCCTTGCCCCTTCGGAAAGAGCCAAGTATTCAGCCTCTGTTGAAGAAAGAGCAATGCAATGCTGCAACCTTGAAGCCCAACTAATAGTAGCTCCAGCAAACATGAAGGTATATCCAGTGGTAGAACTTCATTTATCCATGTCTCTGGCAAGATCAGAATCATTGTAACCTTGCAGCTGAACCTTATTTCCTCCTAAATGTAAAGCATAATTTGAAGTTCCTTTTATGGGTTGTCCCACAATAGTGTGTCCCACTTTTTGACCAACTTTGACATAGAGATCTACATTTTGAGAAAAAACTTCATTTTCAAACACCTATTGCTGAAAAACTATAAGGAATTTGAAGATGATGTAAACTAGGGTCTTTTAGAATTTTCTTTTTAGCTTCTAAATATATATATATATTTTTAAAAAATAAATATTCATTAAAATTCATTTTTCCTTCTCCTTCGAAAAGTGGTTCTTGTGAAAAAACTGTGATTTTAAGAAGTGACTGTCACTTTGATCAACATAATTTTTTTTTAAAATACAATAATGATGTAATTCTTTCAAAATTATATTTATAACTTTAATATCTAGAGGATGTAATTGGTTTCATTCATTTTGGGTCAATATTTCATATTTTATTAAGTTCTAAAGTGACAGCAAGTCTAATTTAGACATAAGGTCACTTTGATCACTCTAACTTGAAATGTATATATCGAAATTCAAATTTTATTTTTTTTATAGAAAGGTAACACAAATACCCTTTTCCTACATATTTTTCATATTTTTGTTTTTGTAATTTTGTATTTTTCCGAAGCCTTGAAGAGACAGGTTGTTGAATCGCCAAACAACCTATGTTTAGTTAAAGTAATATTTGAAAGTGATAACGAACTCAATATGTATTAAAATTATATTCATTAGAAAGCTTGTTCCGAATCACATAATTTGGAATCATGTGTTTGAGAAAAAAATTTGATTTGGTCCCTGTCCCAGGCCTTGAAAAGACAATTTTTAGGAGGTTTTTGTTTTTTGAGGGGAAATTTTCATTTTAGGGTCCTTCGCGCAAAGACCCCCTTCACGCGAAGGGGTCTGGGGGCGTTTGAGCGAACCCCCTTCGAGCGAACCCACAAAGCAAAATTTGTTTTTTTTTTGTTGATTCAGAGGGTTCACTTGAATTTTATCTAGTTTGAGCGAACCCCGCATTTTATCTAGTTCGCGCGAAGCCTATTAACCACTTCGCGCTACGAGGATACTTCGCGCGAAGCTATCAAAATTTTTTTTTTTTGAAAGTCCAAAATCCTTCATCCCAAAAAGTGGGACACACTATTGTGAGATCACCCTTTAGATACCTTAGTATCCACTTGACTACTTCCCAATGAGCATTCCCGGGATTGCTCATGAATCTGCTCACAACTCCCACCGCATGGGCAATGTCGGGGCGGGTAGAAACCATTACATACACAATGCTTCCAACTACAGATTTATAAGGAATTTTCTGCATGAAATCCTTTTCTTCTTGTGTTTTTGGACACAATTCAGAACTTAAGTGGAAATGACCAGCAAGAGGAAGAGGAGTAACTTTTGCATCAGCCATGCCAAACCTCTCAACAACTTTATCAATTTATTGTTTTTGGGATAAGGTAATTTCTCTCTTCTTCCTATCTCTTGTGATTGTCATGCCAAGAATCTTCTTGGCTGCCCCTAAGTCCTTCATGTCAAACTTACTTGCCAATTTCTCCTTTTACTCATTAACTATTCTTTTATTTGTGCCGACTACTAACATGACATCGACATAAAGAGGACAATAATGAACTCACCATTAGGAAGTGTCTTGAATTAGACACATGGATCTGATTCACATCTTGTGAAATTATTATCAGCCATGAAGTGATTACATTTTGTATACCATTGTCTTGGGGCTTGCTTGAGTCTATACAAACTCTAATTTAGCTTGCAATAAAGATGTTCTTGTTCCTTCTTGACAAATCCTTGAGGCTGATCCATGTATAACTCTTCTTCTACATCACGATGTAGGAATGCAGTCTAGGAATGCGGTCTTCACATCAAGCTGTTCCAACTCAAGATCCCACATTGCTGATAATCCCAAGACTATTCAGATAGTTGTCATCTTGACAACTAGAGAGAAGATCTCATTAAAATCTATTCCCTACTCTTGATCAAATTTATTTACCACCAATTTGGCCTTGAAATGTTTCTTGCCTTTATCTTCTTCTTTTATCCAGTATACCCACTTGTTCCTAAGTGGTCTTCGATTTGGAAGAAGAGAGCCTAGGTCCCAAGTTTGATTCTTCAGTAAGGAATCCATCTCCTCATGCATCGCTATTTTCCATTTCTCACTATTGACATCTTTGACAGCAGCTTTAAATGTTGATGGCTCTAAAAATTTAGAAACGAGAATTAAAGGCTCTGCTTCTTCAACGAACAATAACTCATAATCAGAGAATTTTATTGGTGGACGACGCTCCCTAGTGGATTGTCTCAACTCAACATCTGTCTGTTGTGATATAGGAACTAAATTCCTTACATCTTCGTGTTCTTCCCCAAATTTTCTGCCAACATTATGCAATGGATTTTAAATGAATTGCATATCACACTGTGAGTTTTTGTTTGTGCTAGAGCGCATCCCATGCAAATCTGTAGAGGAGGTTCCACAAATCCCATGCATGTTTGCAGTAGGGGATAATCCATTTGTTTTATGCGGGGCTGTTGAAGGTACCCCATTTTTCTCACCGTGTGAGGCATACTCCTCTCCATGTGGGCTCTACACTTCACGCGTGTAGTTCCTCCTACGCAGGTCTGCATTCTTTGCTACAGTTGCAGGGTGTAGAGGACTCCAGCTTTCCATCCCACAAGGGTTGTTCATCCTACGCGGGTCTTTAGGGGATCTCCCATACTCCACTTCACCTGAGCCACATAGCACATCACGTGGGCTCTACATTCCATGCGGGACAGAGACTGAGACATGTAGGCTATGGTTTGCTTCTTCACGTGGGCTTCCATATTCTTTTTCCCCTCCATAATTTTTTGCCACTCCAAAATCTGCTACCACTCCATATTGCGTGGACTTACACAGGCTCCAATAGTTCATAGCACTCGACATTGATTTATCTACTGTTGCCACAGAGTGTAGAGGGACATTCACTTTTCTAGTGAATTGGGGAGGACTCTATTTGTAGCCTCTATTGGCATGTGCTATGTTATCAGGCTGAAGGTTATGGTGGTCGTTAAAGCTAGGACCATAACTTGAGGATGATGAAGAATTTGTAGGGATAGGAGCTAAAACAGAGGTAGGTGAGATATTAGAATGTAGAGGATTTGAATTTTGGCTATGAGAGGAATCAATACCATTGCTGGCGAAATCCATTAAAGGAACATAATCTTTTATATGTGTTACTCTGATAAGGCTGGAAACATTGTCTCATCGAAAACCACATCTCTACTCCTCACAATTTTCTTCTCAATTGGATTCCACATTCGAAAACCTAAACTGATCTTCTCCATAGCCCATGAAGATACATTGTTGAGATTTAGAACCCAATTTGCTCCTTTTTTCTTTAGGGACATGAACAAATGCTTGGCGACTGAACACACGAAGATGAGAATAAGAGATTCTCTTGCCCAACCACTCCTCTTCTGGGATACTAAAATCTAACCAAGATGAAGGACTCTGATTAATTAGATACACAGATGTATTGCAAGCCTCAACCCAAAAATCCTTTCTTAAACCAGTATTAGAAAGCATGCATCGTGCTTTCTCAAGGATGGTTCGGTTGAGTCTTTTCACTGCGCCATTCTCTTGAGGAGTGAAGGGGACTGTTAAGTTTTAGGATAGCTGCAAATGTAATAGCACTCTATTTTGTATGTGTTTTCCAAATGCAACAATCTCTCTTTCATTTATATTAGGAATGAGCCTAGGAGAGACATGTCCCTTCATGGGACATGTCTATTCATTATTATTTATAAGAAAGGACATGCCTCTTCCTATTAATCATAAGTTAATCAATCTTATAATGTTTCATCAATCAATTATTAATTAAGAATAATATAATAATTTAATATTAAATCTTAAATTTCATATGATTAATAATAATATAACATATTATTATTAATCAACATGTATTATATATATTCTAATGATCATACGGCTAAAGCTACAAACATTAACACTCCCTCGTAGCTAGGGAGGATGATCAAACATAATGTGTAGTGGTCTCCTATGTCAACACTTATGACCCTCACTATAGCTATACAAAACATCAACACCCCCTCTTAGCTAGGGAAGATAAAATGTACATCACAATAAGTTCATAAATTGTGAAGGTTTTTTCTCAAGTGAATTTCCTCCATCGGCGATTCTATCCATAGCTCTCAGGTGGATTGCCTCCATCGGCAATTTGATCCACAAGCTTTTGTGTGGATTGCCTCAATCGACAATTCGATCCACAAGCTCACGAGCTTCAAGGTGTGGATTGCCTCAATCGGCGATTCTATCCACAAGCTCTCATGTGGATTGCATCTATCAGTGATTCTATCCACAACTCAGGAGCTTCAAGGTGTGGATTGCCTCAATCGGCGATTCTATCCACAAGCTCTTGTGTGGATTGCCTCTATCGGCGATTCTATTCACAACTCATGAGCTTCAGGGTGTGGATTGCCTCAATCGGCGATTCTATCCACAAGCTCTCGCGTGGATTGCCTCTATTGGTGATTCTATCCACAAATGCATGAGCTTTATTTAAAAGTATTTGTCACAGAATATCAAGTCGCATGATATTCTCCAAATACTCAGAGTAATGGCCTACCAACATCAAGTCAACATGATGTCTACCAAGTACTCAAAAGTTTACAAAGATATCATATAATGATATCAAGAGCATTGGCCTATAAAATATCAAGTCACATGATATTCACCAAGTCCTCAGAGTAACGGCCTACCAACATCAAGTCAACATGATGTCCGTCGAGTACCCAAAAGTTTTACAAAGATATCATATAATAATATCGAGAGCATTGGCCTGCAGAATATCAAGTCGCATGATATTCACCAAGTGCTCAGAGTAATGGCCTACCAACATCAAGTTAACATGATGTCCACCAAGTACTCAAAAGTTTACAAAGATATCATATAATGATATCAAGAGCATTGGCCTACAGAATATCAAGTCACATGATATTCACCAAGTGCTTAGAGTAACGACCTACCAACATCAAGTGAACATGATGTCCACCGAGTACCCAAAAGTTTTACAAAGATATCATATAATGATATTAAGATCATTGGCCTGCAGAATATCAAGTCGCATGATATTCACCAAGTGCTCAGAGTAATGGCCTACCAACATCAAGTCAACATGATGTCCACCAAGTACTCAAAAAAAATGTCCATAGGTAATGTGCACTTA
>MU226712.1:2042700-2057408 GCA_018584345.1 Thuja plicata | reverse complement strand
TATTTAAATAAATTACATATTTGAAAAATAGACTCTGAGCACTACATTTTCTATTAGTGGAATTTTTTGATATTCAATCTCTAAGTGCCTCAAATTTTGACATCAATTGATAGACAACTTGAAAATCGGGGAAAATACTTCCACTTTTTGCCCAAAAAGTGGACTCAACTTCTTGCTGGCACCCAAATCTTTTTTCCATATGTTAGCAAAAGTAAAAAGACATAGAAATTTGATATTTCAAATCAAGGATTCTAATGGTGATGTCCTCAATTAGAATAGAGATATTCAAATGGAAGCAGTAAGATATTTCTCCAACCTTCTTACAATGGAAGTACAAGAAGATCACAATCAGCCAATCCGCTCAATCATCAGTCACATTCCAACATTGGTTTCTCCCTTGGATAAAAGGGCTTTTCTTGCACCCTTCACTTTAGAAGAAATTAGATCCATCGTATTTTCTATGGATGTTGATAAAGCACTGGGCCCGAATGGACTCACTCCTTTCTTCTTCCAAAACTGTTGGGATTTTATGGGTTCAGATATTCTGAAAGTAGTGGAAGAATCTAGAAAACATTCTTGTATGCTTAAACAATTTAACAACACAATAATCACACTCATCCCCAAGTGTCAACACCCACAAACCTTTGCAGATTTTTGGCCTATAGCACTCTGTAACATGATTTACAAAATTATCTCTAAATCTATGGCCTCTCACTTGGGAAAATTAATCCCTAAGATCATCTCAGAGCAACAAGGTGGCTTTGTCCCAGGGAAAGACACAGTAGAAGGTGCCCTCATTGCACATGAAGTGCTGCACACTATTCAAGAAGAAGGCCTACCTACCATGATCCTTAAGCTAGATATGACTAAAGCCTATGACAAAATAGACTGGAAATTTTTGTCTGCAATTATGACCAAAATGGGCTTTCACATTAAATGGATTAAATGGATTCAGGCTTGCATATCAGGAGCCAAATTTTTAATAATGATTAATGGGAGCCTGTGTGGGTACTTCTCCTCTTCACAAAGGGTGAGACAAGGGGACTCTATCTCCCCATTCCTATTCATCACTTTAGCAGAGGGTCTCTGCAGGCTCATTGCCCATAAAAAATCTTCAGGTTTGTGGGAGGGGCTCAACATCAGGCAATCATATCTCTCCATTTCACACACCCTATTTGCAGATGATTCATTACTCTTTGGTAAAGGTTGTATTAAAGAGGCTACAATTATTAAAGATACTCTGGAAAAATACTGTGAGGCCTCAGGCCAAAAATTAAATGAAACAAAATGAAAATTTTTCCTCTTCAACATCAATCCTAAAGCTGCCAAAATCATTCAACGAACATTAGGCTTCTCGGCAGCTAAAACCCCTTGCAAATACCTGGGCATTCCTTTCTTCTAGGGAAAAGCAAAATCAACCTTCTAGGATGGAGTGGTAACAAGCATCAGGGAAAGGATCACCTCGTGGAAAGCTAGATGGTTATCTCTTGCAGGTAGAATCCTCCTAGTAAAGTTAGTTCTAAGCTCAATACCAAATTACATAATGTATTTCATCCTTGCCCCCCCAGGGGTGATGAAGAAAATCTTGAAGTGCTTAAAATATTTCATTTGGAAAGGGAACATTGACAATAAGGAAAAAATTCCCCTGGTTTCATGGAAAAATTTTTGCAAACCAAAATCCAATGGGGGCCTGGGTTTTCATAAAATACATGAGAGGAACCTCAGTCTAGGAGCTAAATTGTCTTGGAAAATTTATGATAGTCCTGAGAGCCTCTGGAGTCAACTCATTAGAGTCAAATACCTTGACACGGATGCCCTAGAGAGAATCTTTACAATTACCAATCCTCCCACAGGTTCTGTCATGTGGAATTTTATTACCACTAGCAGAAAAATTATCCTCCCACACCTGTCATGGCAAATTAATTTGGGCTCGTAGGCATTGTTCTGGGTAGAATCATGGAACGGATACCAAAACATTTCTTCCACTCAACACCTCCACACCTCCAGAACAGTGCTTGAACAAAATTGGGGAGTCAAGGTTCAGGATTACTTCACACTACAAGATGGAAAGTATAAAGGAAGGACTTCTCCCATCTCCTGATTCCCCCTAATGAAAAATCACAGCTCCTTAATATATTAAGGAACAAATTCCTATCCATCAGTGGGGAGAAGGACCAGCTAATATGGACAAAGAGTAATTTGGGTAAGTACACAGTTAAAGAGGGGTACAACTCATTGGTAAATATGCCAAACCTAAACCTCCCCATTCACAAATTTGCATGGCATAATGCAATTCTCCCCAAAATTGGTGTATTTACATGGCTCACCATTCAAGATAGGATATTAACAAGATCAAGACTAAAGAGGCTAGGGATCACGGACTCCTTCCCATACCCATTATGTGGTATTGTAGAAGAAGGTACATACCATCTCTTGGTTGGCTGCGACTTTGCCCAAAATGTATGGAAATGGAGCCTAAACAAACTTGGGTGGCAGGGCCCCCTCCATAAATCTCTAAAGCTGATGCTACTCCAATGGCCCCTTCCCCACCAAGAGGATTTTTTCTCCAGTATTTGGTGAGTAACCTCGGCAATAGTAATGTAGAGCATATGGTGGGAAAGAAACAAAAGAATCTTCAGACACCAAACTTCTCTGGTGGATCAGGTATATACCATGGTTGAAAAAAGTATCTCTAAAATGGTGGATGCTGATGTGGAAAAAAATAAGAAACTCTCATCCACATTCTCATCTTTTGATAATGGAATAGTAAATAAATGGAAACAAATCCACATTCCATTCCACAAAGTTCTGATAGGAAGAATGCCCAAACAACAGATTAGAAAAGATTATAAATGGAGACCTCCAGAAGGTAAACTAATTAAACTAAACTTTGATGGTGTGTGCAAAGGAAATCCTGGCAAATTAGGTGCGGAATTTGTCCTGAGGAGGTGGAACAAATCAACCATTGTAGCTGCACATTGCAACTTACCAGAGGTAACTAATAATCTAGCAGAAGCTAGAGCTGTTCTTTGTGGAGTCAGACAAGCTTTACAAATGGGGGTTTTAGATCTGCACATAGAGGGGGATTCACTTATCATTATCTCATACCTATCCATGAAAGCCTCAGTTAACTGGGAACTTCAATATGTGCTTAAGGAAGTAACAAAGTTCCTTCCCATATTCTCCTCATACAAAACCTCACATTCCTATAGGGAGGGTAACAAACTCACAGACTGGTTAGCAAATCTGGGTGTGGATGATAGCATGGAAGATTGGGAATTAGACCATGTCCAAGTACAGGTAAATGAAGTCCCAGAATTATTTAGGGAGGAAGTGAAGTAAGTCTGCTCACTTTGGTTAACCGACGGATTCATGTACAAAGAGGTTTAGGAAATGTATTTCATGCCGCATGTGTCAAATACAACATATCACTCTTTGTTGGATATGAAATTAGGGTAGGGTACCAAATGGATTTTTTGGGACATGAGGCTCGTACGATCTCACAGTGTAATCCACAAGAGCTCATCAATACACACACTTGGGCCTTTAATGCCCTGCCAAGACGCGGTGTGAAATTTAAATTGCTAAGCCTAATCACATGGAATAAAGGTGAGATGGCACCCTCTAAACATATTTGATCTTCTATTCTGCACCAGAGTATATTCAATACCATAGAGAGCCAAATATCCTCAAAATATGAAACACGAGGGGATTAAATGGAATTTATGTACTGCTAATCTATGATAGAGTATACTCAAATCCACAAGAGAGTGAAATATCCCAAAAATCTGAAACACATGGGAATTAAATGGAATTGATGAACAGGACAGACCCACGTGATATGCATCACGCTAATTAAAGAATTGAAGAGGTATTTAATCACCTAATCCCTCCACTTAAAACACTCCTCTATTTTTACAAATCTAACCAGGCTCTCGCAGATACACAATGGGCTACCATGAGCAGAATCTACGAATCTGTTTGAATGTCAAGAATTGGGAACACCCCATCGAAGGGCCATACGTGGACAGAAAGATGCAAGTGATGTTCAAGACCTTGCCGAATAAAATACTGGATGCCATAAAAGGCACCATAGGTGATGGGATACTGCTGCTAGACGTGCCAAGACACATCTACCATTCCCAGGTTGTCTCGGTATTCTTATATAACTGGTATGACATGCTACCTGACTACTCATTAATTCTAGATATGGCCAACAAAGTTCTTCATCCTGAATATGTTACGGCTGAGGAACTCCATCTCGCATTACAAAAGTATAATCTACATGGCTCTAAAGCATGGGTTGGGGGCCTTTTTCCTCATTAGCAGTTGGAAGATAAAAAAGAGTGTGCAAACTATATGACATACTCAAACAGGCACTGGAAGGGTGAGACCAATTACTGATGCATAAAGAAATGTTGAAAATAATGGATATCCTCCCAAATGGTATGGTGGCTAATGTGTTCTTGCTTTTTGAAAGGTTGTCTACTATCATTGCATATGTTGAAACTGGTCTCTTAGTGTCTAGTCCATCAGTGCTCTCTCCAGCTTCATCAAAAACCTCTCAAGGCCGAAGCGGGCAGCGGCTGGGGAAGCGGCAACAGTAGGCTTAAAGGTTCCCAGATCAGTACACTGATAATTTGGGACAAGTTAGGGCATTCTATAGATAATGCTCCTAAGTCAGGCCGTATAGGTTAAGGGCCCCATAACAACTCTCTACATAATTTTGGGCCTGTCGCGTCCCCGGTCTCCTATTTTGTGGTATTGGATTTTGTTCGGGTTTTGATGTAATCTGTCTGTAACGAACATGCCTTCCTAAAGTTCTCCTCTATTTCTTCTTCTCAAAATCTTTGTTCATAATGTATGTAATGGTCAATGATTAAGGGTTTTCTTTCTGCTTCTTTCCCTTATGAGGCCTTGAAGGAGTTTTAAATTTTAATATATCTTCTAATGGCATTGCCATTTTTGCCTTAAAAAAAAAAACATATAAAATGGACTAGGAGATCCTTTGAGATAGAGGAATCAGAAGATGAAGTAGAGGAGGCAAAATCGGGTAGAATGAGAACAATAACCCATAGGGTCTTCTCATGTGAGTAAAATCCTCTCAAGGTTGGGCATGGAGGTTGGGCCTTCACAAGGCCATGAGTACTCTTAGTTCCCTTTATGCATTTCAAAAAACTTATCTTTTGATAATTGACTTAGTTTATGGTTTTTATGCATATATTGTTAACTAAATATTGTAGTTTTTAATATTTTAAATCCAGATCGAGATGAGTTAAAGTATAGTTGGAATGTATTGATTCCATTTCCATAGTAGTGGGTTCATGAATGGATTGGAGTATATCTTATATTAAGTAGAAACCTATTATAGTGAAAACAATGCCCATAGACTTGGAGAATACTTCTAGGTTAGTTTGGTTTGATACAATCATTAGTTTTTGCATGTTTCTTAGATTGTAAATATTAAATATTAATATAAAACCTCTCTAGATTCGGCCTTTATATACCATTTTTGTTTCTTATTTGACGTGATTTTTCTTTTGTCTTCATCAAATCACCTTCATTATGAGATCTAAATATACATACTTAAGCAAGGTTAATCAATATACTTATTTGTTTGTCTTCTCTCACATAGTTGCATGATCTTGAGAACTAGATGTACCACTTCTAAAATTTATTTTTTAGGAGGCTTACTTTGGATTTCATCATAAGGGGACAATCTCAACTCCATTTTTCTGACAAAGTATAATGAATAATGGTGATATGAAAGACATGTCCCTTGAAATTTATAATTTTATCATTTAGGATAACCCAAAAAGAATTTTATACCTTTAGGAATTGACAAAAAAAAGAATAGGTTACACTTGTCTTCTAGTATTTTTAATATGACTACACTTTAATATTCATAGATTAATGTTCTTGTGCCCTTGTTATATATTGAGGTTTCCCCTAGTCACTTGTACAATTGAGTCTATAACCTTATATTGTCCTTCCTTATGATGCATCATTTATTGGTTAGGCCCAAGAAGTTACATTGTGATTTCAAAGTGGGGAGATAGACATAACTTTTGGTTAAGTATTTGGCCTTCAAGGTGATCAGTGGAAAGGCGGTACATGACATTGTTTCTCTAGCTATCCATCACTTGATAGACAATATAACTTTGATCTATGTTCACCCACCTTTCTTATTACAAACTAACATAACAATCCTAGTCAAACTTTTGTGATTTCACATGTTTTATCATCTATCGCATTTGAAAGAATGACATATCTTTATTTAACTCATATGTTTATGTATTCAAATAAAATAGATTTGTTTTTATATTAAGAAGAAAATAAAAATAGAAGAGATTGTTGTCATATGCGTACATTTATTAAAGAGAGTTTTTAATCATGTTATTAATCTTTTAATTATATTTTTAATTTCATCCTATCCTCACATCCATCGCACATAAACATGGTGATCCATAAATTGCAAGGTAATAAACGACGAAAGCATCAATAGTTGACCGTCAAAATCGAGGATCCTTAACCCTCGCGAAGACTTGGAAGACCCCAAGTCTTTATGTCGTCGAAGGCTCTAGAGCGCCACTCCCATGAATTCACAAAACCCTAACTAAATACATGACAATGCTTCAGACATTCAACGACACCACTGCTTAGCCCTTTCGTATCATTTTAGGTGAATAGAAAAGGCGTCTGCAAAATGGCGATTGAGGGAAGTGGATCGGATCTGGGTTCGAATCCACAGCAGACCATTCTCAATGTTAACAACAACAACAACAATGCCCACTTCTTCTCCACCGTCGATTGGCCTGCAGAGCATAGATTGCCAATGGCTTCTGTTGTTGCGGAGGCGCTTCTTATCCGATTGAAAGCAAGCCAGATGAGTACCACAGCTTATGCAACAGAGAGCGTCAGCACACTTTGATGGCAACAACAACGCCCATCTACAGCGTCAAAACAGAAACTGGTGATCGCCTTTTTTTCCTCTTTCATCTCCATTACTACAGAAATTTGTTACTCACTCTTTGATATTCTTAGTGCGACTGAAATAATGAAACACTGGCAGCAATCCCTTGAATAAATGCATAAAACTATTAGCGATTTCTAATAACATGTGAAAATACAATATATTTTCGTAATTTTTTTAACATTTGTTTTTCATAATCTGTATAGTGGTGAAAAACAACAAAAAATTTACAAACAAAAGAGTGTGTTTATCTGAAAAAAAAAGATTTTACATAAAGATTAGCCACTTCCTTAAAACAGCCAAACTCACTAACAACAAAGATATATTATTATTTATTTGCTATTATCACCTTATCTTTCTAAAAAAAATTCTATTTTAATTGATATGATCCCATATATTTAGAAGCTTTTCAAGAGGACTTCAAATTTTATTTTTATGGAGAAGTGTTTAATGATATTGGGAAAGAAAAATATCTGTGATAAATTGGAATTTCAATCTTAAAAATAGGATTTTCTATTTTTAGTTTTCAAATATTTGTTAAGTATTGTTGTGATAAAGCTCAAAATTTTCTAAAATAATATGTTATTTCATATTTGTTGGTCATGGTCGCTCTAACCTTTATAGATTAAGTTGAATTGTTCTTAGTGTATATAATCTTATCTACATATACAACTCAAATAACAAATCATCTCCTCACTTCTTGATATAAAGATTATTATCTAAGTGGTTTTTACAAAAAAACTCTACAATAAGTATGAGTCAATATTGGAATGCCATGTTCTTATTATTTTCATAAAAGCATATAATGCTTTCTTAAATCTGTAAACATTGTCTTCTTTAAAAGATATTTTAAATCCCTTGTGTTGTCCTCCTTAAAGCTCTTCATCAATGTTCATGACAATAATTTGATGAACTATCTAATCTAATAAGCTATCAAAATTGGTTGTATTTTGACGCTATCTATTCAAACCATTGTAGTCACATGATACCCAACCATTCTTCAAGCCCCCAAATTTCCTAACCTCTCATGTGGGGATCTTACTAACAATTTGAGCTTTTGATGTTGTGGCATCTGATACGTGTTAACGAAATTGACAACTATGCTAGGGATGGATTGAGTCACACCCTCAATAGCATGCTCAACTCATGCATGATCGTGTCCAGTATGGACCTCTTGTCTTGGAGGGTAAATTGTTGTTGTGCATGACCCTCAACTCTTTCTATGAGGCCCTTAACTCCCTAGCCTTTTTGTTGGTTCTTTCAGTAACAATTCTAACTTTTGGTTTAGTTGCATGTAGTCTATGTTAAATAAATTGATAAATTGTTGTTGACAATCATTTGATGAACTATCTAATCTATCGGGATATCAAATTTTATGTTAGTTTGAAGATACCTATCCATACTAAAAATGTAAATATTTAAGTATAATCAATACATTCTTGTTCAATGTGTTTTTTGTCTACTGATCAAATTTTTTATTTATTAAAGCTTCCATGAAACTTGTACTTACTCCTATATACCCACATTATAACAACTAATTCCACACAAGGACGTAACTAGACATGATTCTTTATGTCATTTTTAAAAATTATTTCTATCTAAGTATATATTGTTTCAAATCACTCTTAATTTTATTGAGCATGTTCAAAGGTTCATATATCTCTTTTTTTATGATTGTGATGATAAGACATTGTTCACTTTTCTTTGTGATATTGTTACCATTTTATCAAAATTTGATTCCAACATAAGAAATTTAATGAATGATTTTTCTCTCCAGCCCTTTAATATACATGATTTTTTTCTTTTTCTTTTTTCACACTTGCATAGTTGATCTCTTCTTCACCACCATTGTCAACTATAGTTTGGTTTTCCTTTATTTTCCTTTTCTAGGTTTCTTCTATTTGCTCATTAAATATCACATCTTTACTTATCACTTGTTTTATATTTATTAGAGTATAAAGCATGTATGTTTTATTTTTGACTAATATCCAAGGAAAAATCATTTTAAGCCTATATGATCAAACATATACATATTCATCTCAGTAAGAATGAATAAGAAAGTCGTATAAACACCTTCAAATAGTCATTATTTTATAAACACCCTCAAAAAAATTATTTTTGGCTTTTAATTCTAGGTCACTATTATTCTATATACATTTTTGTATAGTCAGAAAATGGAAGCACTTCTATTGTAGACGTGTTTAGCCTTCTGAGTAAGTGGTTTGGGCTCATGGAAAGTGCCTTGAATGGGTTCTTGATCTTGACATGGCTTCCCCCCATTCTGTCCCTCTTTCCACTCCTGTTTAGCCTGATTTCTGCATTCTGGACTGCAGACTGCTGATTTTGGGCTTCAGGGTCAGGGTCAACTTTTTAGGTCTATGTCGACCTCGACCCTGACCTAGGTCAAGGTTGACCTCGACCTTGACCCAGGGTTCAGATCCTGGGGTTTCAAAGTTTTTGGAGGTCGGCTTTTGCAAAAAGTTTTTCCCGCTTCCGAGTCGGCTATTTCAGGTTCCGAAGCATTGATTCCTAAATTATATTTAATATAGGTCCTCTCCTAGGGGTAAAGGCTTTAATGGGAATTTAATACTCCTCTGTAGGCCTCCTTAGAAGATTGTACCCTAATTCCATATAAAAGAGAAGCTTTCTCTCTCATTTTCTCTAAGCATCAAGAAGTGATACTAAGTTCTCTATTGAAGCCTATGCATCCTTGAGCAATTGAGAAACATCATCAAGCAAGAAATCAAGAAAGATTTCAAGCAAGCATTCATTCATTCAAATATCCATTTCATGAAGGAGATCCATTGGAGGCCATTGAAGGAGTGAAGCTACATGGTGCCCTTTTGGTGATCTCTTCATCCACCTTCTTCCAAGCCTATTCCAAATTCAAGAACCCATTCAAGACTTAGTGTTGGAGATCTATAAGCAAGAGATTGAAGACATCCTATCTTTCTGCATTCTACATTTTGAGGTGTACTTGTGGATTCAAGGATTCGAATCCGCCACAAGGATCTTTTCAAGCAAGGTGAATTTATGCATTTACTTTGTCTATTTCTACAATTTCAATTACATATATTTGAGGTTAATTCCAAAATCAGGGTTTGACCAAGGCAAACCCCTCCCCCACAACAAACAATCTCCTTTTTCTTGCAGGTACAGGTGTAGAATAGTTGATTTGAGACCAGATCTGGATACCCTTTTCAGCTTTCTTTCAGACGGTGTGAACAAATTTTTTGTCAGACCTGTGTAGGTCAAGGTCAACATTATTGGGTCAGGGTTGACATTTGTGGGTCAAGGTCGATCTTTTTCATAAGATGACATCAGAATGAAAAAATATTTTTGGGTTTTGTTTATCTCTATGTTTTGGTTCAGGATCAGCTGTCAGTTTTTCCAGAAACAGTCTACAGACCTCAGAAAACAACCTTCTTTGATCTACAATATTTCAAGGTTAGTGCATTTCTTCTATTTCTTTAATTAATGTCATATATCATTTCCATGCTTATATTTAATAGAATTTAATGTATCTCCTTTATTATTCTCCTTTCCAAATAGTTGATTCATTTGTGCATTAGCCCTTCCTTGGGGTTGATCAACTTGGATCTCCCATTTGTGCATCTGAGGGTAAAAAGGGAACATCTTATCTTCTCCTTAATCACAATTGCAATACTTAATCAATACAATTCAATTGAGGTTAAGGGATTCAATACATTCTACGCAACTTAAAGGGCAATTTACACATCAATGCATTACATTTCATTATAATCAATCAATCATTCTTAGTACATTATACATTCTTAATAAACACATCTCTAGTTCAATCCCCTTTACATTTTTATATGTACACATTATCAATTACAATCCCATCACGCACATCATTACAATTTTATATTGTACAATTTCTTTAATTTTTTTTTGTATGGATTTACTATTTATAAGATGTACTCCTTTCTATTTTGATAATGGTTATATTATTCTTTTTATCAACTCCATTTTGTTTCAGAGTGTAGGAAGTAGTAAACACTCATGATTCCATAATTTTTTCAAAGAATTGAAAAAAAAAAATTTATGTATGTTCACTCCATCATCTAATATGGTATAATTATAACTATATTTGCCAACCAGCCTCTTATTCCCTACAAGCTTATTAGAAAATATTAAATTTGCAGGTTGGGAATATGCATGTTTTTTTCTTAAGTAATCATTAATGAATGTTAGAAAATACTTTCAATTGTTATAAAAGAAACATTTAGGGACCACAATAAATCAAAAAACCATGCAAATCATATCAAGAGATTATTTAACTCTTCCTAATTTTAGTGAGTAAAAATATAGAACTATATTATTTGTCAACAATGCACTCTTTGGTAACATGATGTATCCCTTCTCCACTTGCTTTAATAATAAAAATAACTCTCTTTGCATACTTCTTTTATGTCCTCAATGAATGGTAGTCTTTCAACCATTCTTATTTTATTGCAAGTAAAAGTAAACCACTAAAACCAAGGTGGCCATATCTTTGGTAAAAAAAACTAATCTTAGTTAATTTCACTATTTTCATTTTTAGTTTTCTTGAGTGACATAGAGAGGAAACGTCCTATTACCTATCATTTATATTCTTGCAACCACTAAATTCATTTATTTATTTATATTTGATTATACATTCATCTTCATTATAATTTTCTTGATAATTTTTTTTGATAATATCAATCATGTTAGGGTCAAAACCCTTTACATAGAATCCATTAAGTGAAGGAGAGGGGGCACACAATTTGTGAGTCTACCAAAAAAACCCCAAAATACCACTAACACAATACTAGACAAAAAAAAAATCAAAACCATGAGAAGAGAAAAGAAAACCACAAAACCATCAACTAGCTTCCCAAAAAACTTAGACTTCATGACCTACCACTCCCTGTTGAACATATCAAGCTTATCCATGAAAGGTAGCACCCTTGTTAGAAGAGGCATCCTAGGATGGATTAACATAAAGATTATTATTAACTTTCACTTTTTTAAAAGACCTAGACATCAAACCAATAACATTCTTTGTCTTCTCATCTCTCTTGCACTTCAAATTCTTTCTCAATAATTCCTAATACAGTATCTAGATAGATATTGTCATCTTGTTGATCATATTCTTGATGAACAGAAAAATATCCTTCATATTCTTCGTCATTCTATCTTTCTTATCCTAGGGGTCAACAATTGTTATCTCTAGATTCTTTCTTTCCTTCTCAAAAGATACATTGGCCTTAATAGAATTCATCTTATCCTTGAGGATATTCCACTTGTTAAACTTCTCAACCAACCTTTTCACACAAGGGCACATTGTATCATCTATAACCTCTAAATGCTACTCTTCAGCCTTAGCACTAGCCTTAGCTATAGCATCCTATTTGATGATATTTCCATTCGTTGTATGGAGGTGAGCTAGCTGTCATTTTAGAATTACATTTTGGATGATATAGGGCTTGATAATTTTGTTATAGCATTTGTCTAACAAATAAAAATTTATTTTCATTGGCAGAAATCTTATTTTTTAATAGATAGCTTTACCTTATAGTTGTTTGTTGTAATTGTAGTACTGTCCATGTCTTTGATCTCATAAGATTGATTCTCTCTCAATGTCACTATGTCATGGATATTTTCATGTAAATTGATGAATACATTCTTATTAGATACATACAAGAAGTACATTCAAATCAATGTATAACATATAGATTATTATTAGTGCCTTCATTTTTATTGAAATAGGAAAACAATAAACTTTTTTTTTTTTTTTTTCCTTTTTTGACGTGATAATTTTTTTAAACTTGAAGATATTAACTAGTAATGTCATAAATGGTGCTCCTTATTTTTTACATAAAAACTCAACAATAACACAACAATGAGGTTTGAAACTTGTTGGCAATAAATACAACACATCAAATCAACAATCATACTATGCCAATATTGGCACTAATTTTGTTTATCTTCAATAGTACTATACATATTTAGCTATTTTAATTCAATTTGTTCATTCCAAGATTATTGTTTGTATTTACCAAACTTATTATAGTGAAATAATTCAACATTTCTTTTGCAATTATTATCCTTGATATTATTCTTATGGCTGCTTCTTTATATGAATTTAATTCTCATTTCTCTAAAATATTTGTTACCAGCTTTGTACATTTAGAATGATTTTGATTGTCCAAAGTCATTGTAGATTCAATTTTTTTATAATTTTTATAAAAATTGTTTCTTTTACATCTTAGGCTTTCTTTAGAGAAAAGTGTTTGCTTAAAGTTTCTTCATAAATTGCATCATTTCTTTGATAGTTATCAAAATTCCACTTAATTCAATATATTTATATTTATGAGATCTACATAAATTTATGGTATATAAATTACATCATAGTTCAAGAAAAAATTCCTTAAATTTCTTCACAACATGCTTGTTAGCCACATCCTCACCTGAAATTTTTATATAACTAAAATTTTCCTATTTCATCAAAAAATCATTAAGAATTCAATCTTAACTAATTTTACATTTTCAAAAATTTCCTTAATGTTTACAATTTTTTAGTTTATGCATTAATGAATATTTTCATCCTTACTTATCATGAATATTCCTACTAATCTTAGGAATTATTATTTGATTAGTTATAGTTTCAATATAAAGTAAACACTTTTTCTCTACCTAAGTTGGCCTAGTGGTGGAGAACTTCTACTCTTGAAAGGGAGGTCACAAGTTCAAATCCATTGTGGGGTAGGGTATGTACGCCTCGTTTGTAGCATAATGGATGCCTCCTGCAAGGAGTACTCGGTAGTCCCATATTACTGTCACCGTATGTAGACCCAAAAATATATGGCTGGTATACTAGACCTTAAAAGAACCTTTCCTTTCCTTTTCTTTCCATTCCTATTGTACAGATTCCCTACAAATTTAAAATTTTAGTAGAATCATATTTTTTTACACCAATAAATAGAAGTTTCCCCTTTGAAAAATGAGAATTAGCATGCTATACGTCACATTCCCTACAATAATTGCTATTTGCTATGACAAAAGATAGACACAAAACCCAAAAAGATAACCCAAAGGGTTCAATTGATAGATCCCTGCAATTGAGACTCCACTATCTCTTAAAATAGAACCTAAAAACATGAAAAAAACAAACCTTTATATTATTTTTGTCTGACTGATAACATTTTAATGAGCTTTGATGGTGCTGTTAATAACCTTGGACAAGGAGGAGGGGGAGTGATAAGAGACCACCTCGGAAACTGCCTCCTTGCCTATGCTGGACCGACTATTAATGGTACTGTCACACAGACAGAAGGGTCTGCCCTACTTTGGGGAATTAAATTTGCTATACAGCTGAAGGTTAAACAACTGGAAATTGAAGGGGACTCCAAAGTTGTAATTGAAGCAGTTAAGAATGGCAGAAGGGCTGGGTGGCGTACTAGACCCATCATCTCGGAGATTCGTGTGCTACTAGAGAGCTTCCAAAGGTTAAGTATAAATCATACCTACAGAGAAGGTAATGAGGTGGCGGATTCCCTGGCGGCTATAGGTTCAAAACAAACCAAGCTTAACAGCTGGACTCTTGTCAGCGATTTACCCCAAGTGACTCAGAGCCTCATCACGGGGGAAATGACGATAAGTGATTAATGATGGGCCAGGCTGGTATATTTATGTCGCCTCCTCCCTCGAACACGTGTTGGCGTCTTCGAGGTAACAGTATAATTATAAA
>MU226712.1:1991349-2040948 GCA_018584345.1 Thuja plicata | reverse complement strand
GAAGCTGGTGTTAACAGTAAAACCTTTCTGTTCACTTTGACTGTGCCATTAACCTGTTGTTAATGTGCCTCCAGTCCCCTGTTCTATGGGCCAGCACCCTCTTGCTGCTTTAATCTATCAAAAACATTTTAATGAGCCACCCACTCAAAGATTTTGACTCTTTATATGATTTCAGCGGAGAAGCTTTACAATTTGCTCTATGAGTTTAAACTCTCAGAAAAAATAGTCTTAAATAAACCTTGGCAGTCATGCAACACCGGGATCTCGCTGATCTCTCTTCAGACTTTGATAAATATGTAAACTTTACTGTAAGAAATTTTCTTAGAAAACACATGATATATTTCAAAACAACTCAAGCAAAAATAATCAGCAAACGCTCTCCTCACAGTGAAAAAATCAGCCTCCTCACAGTGTGAAAATATCAGCCTGATCATGATTGGGAAAAGTATAATCAAATCTCACCTCTTCCAGCTGAGTCAGAATCTACAGAAGCTAAAAAAATATGCATTTAAAGACAGTGGCGTTTCTGTCAGTCCAGTCGCACTTATCCAGTCCTGAAATAATTTACAAAACATACAAAAATGAGACAACTGACAAGCGAACAAATTTTATAGTGTATACAATTCGTGAATACGGGTAGAAATGATGGTGACCTAACTTATGATGCATCTCAGCGCTACTCAGGATTGACAAGACACCAGGGACGCCACTTGGCTGCATCGTTCATCCAAACTTAGCCCATCACCAATTTATTAGGTGAATTGTCGTTTTTCTAAACGAAGTCTAGGAATTGGAGGTGGAGTTCTGAGTGAGTATTAATTATGATTGAGCTTGATTGAACTGGTCAATGCACAGTAAGACACAGCCAGATTCCGCGGATGAATTAACTGTTTTTTCTTTTGGCATTTTATTATATTTAATTTTTTTCCCTAGTAAATCTATGATTTCTTTGTTTCTGTAATGTCAAATCATTTGGACTTTACATGTTTTCTTACCTTGTACTATCATTTGGGATTGCTCTTAAAATTACCAATTACGACTGTGTCTGCTCAACGTGTGGAGCTAAAATGACAAGTGTCTTCCTATTAATGGTTGCACTTAATTTCAAATGCTTATCTATTTGTTGGATAGGCTAAGGCTTTTGAAGGACCTGGGCAACACAACGTGTCATGCCTGGATAGCATGGCTCGTCTATGCCACTTATGGCTATATTAGCATTGTGTGTCCTCTTTTTTAAACTCAATATATACTTATGGGTATATTAGCATTGTGTGTCCTCTTTTTAAATCTCTCTCTCTCTTTATATATATATAATTTGAATTTTAAATAACGAGGCACGATATAAAATGTAGCATGATCAATAGATTAAATAATTAATTTATAAAATTAAATATTTTATCTAATTTTTTTTAAAAACTAGTCCAACTTTTCCAAGAGCACTTTGTAATTTATTCTTTCTAGTAACAAAATATTTAACAAACTAATTATAATAAGAATTCTCATCTTTTATTCATTGAAAAACTAATTATTTAGTTATATTGCAACTAATTTGGGTCTAAATATTATAGCCCATTGATACCAATCTATGATTAAATTATCCATATGTATATCTCATTATTTAAAGTTAGTCGTTATTTTTTTCCATTTCTACTGTAGATATAATCTCCATCTTCTATAAACAAAGATATTATTTGTACATTCTCTCAGACAAACCAAGATTGTTATAAAAAACTTGTTTGTACCATGCAAGGCTTGAGTTTATTCGCATTTGATTCCAAATAAGAGGAAGGTAAGATGTTTAAATGTTTTGCATGTTAATGAAGGAGGGCATGCATACAAAAATTGTTATCTAAAATAATTTATAGTAAAACAACAAGATAAAATCATTCTTCATAATACAATAATATATCTTGAACAAAACTTTTCAAAAAAATCCAAACTCCAGACTAATGCATTTGTCAATAAAGGTAAGGATCCTTCATAGGAGACTGAATGAACACTCAAATTTGGAGTCATATTGATGGAATATCAATACCTAGAAAATACAAAATATGAAAACTCCATCTCAAAACCCAATGCATAGGGAATTTTGTATGTGAAATCATCACTGGAAAATATCAAAATCACATGTAATCTTCCAAATCCCCCCAAAATGACTCTTATATCCCTTCATCAAATTCCAACACCCAAACTTGAAGAGATTTCTTATAATATTCTGTAATAACATGTCACGGTTATCCTCCCAACTTGTAAAATGCAATTTTTCTTATTTAGACCCTCTAGAGATGTTTTATATTAGTCATAGTGTGATTTCATAGTTGGTGACTATTCTTGGCCAATGTGTAACTTTGTCTTACAAATCTTTAATGCACCATAGCTGCTCTCGCATTTCTAAGTTGACACTAACTTTTTGATCCCATAATTATTAATCTAGAAACCAATTGAATTGAATTTATTAAATTGAAGATCCTAAACAACTCCACATCATAATGATTTGATTTAGCTAATTATAAATTATTTCAATAACGTCTTAGACCAAATTTATCTATATGGCTTATGAATTATAGTGATGCAAGATTGAAGCACCTTTCATAGCAAACTCAATTATCATTGCAAATCCCCCAAAATTATTTTTACCCAAACTACTCAAACCATGTTGAGATTTTTACTAAAAGACATGCCTATCATACAGAAAGGGAAATAATATGTGTATTTGTTCAACACCAAGTTATGATGTCACTACCAAGACTAAAAATAATTCCCAATATAAATATGAAATAGAAACTCGCTTCATATTCCTTTTTTTGTGGAATAAGCATCATATGCATGCCCTTTGATATTTTTTATACCACATTCCCCGCCCTTCTAATATAATTACCATATAGATTTGTTAAATCTCAAAATAAGACTCACTATAAAATTAATGTATAACCTTGTAATTGTAATATGTTTAAGATGTTTAAATATGAATATCTAAACAAAAGGATACATGTGTGTTTGTGTTTGTGTGTGTGTGTGTTAGACACTCCCTAATTTTTCCTTTCATTGAATTGGTGAAGAAGGCATGTAAACTTGAATAAGAAAACAATCTTGTTTCCAAGAAGGATAAAAAAGTAAAAATTAGAAAAATAGGAAATAGTACATACATCAAGAAAGAGAAATAAATTCATATTAAAGGGAAGGTGTAATAAAACAAAATTATGCCTCAAATGAGACCACCTTCTTTGATACAATGAAACATAACTTAAGTATGTGTACGATTGTAAATTGTAATCCTTTTCAACTTTACACTACATTTTTCCCCTTACCTTAGCGTGTTTTCTTCTAGCTCTTAGCCAAGCCTATTTCTAGGCGTTATATTGCAAAATAGATGCCATATGTTTGCATTGTGATATGATCTATCTTGGGACTGAGTGCATTTAGGTCATTGTTTGTTCACCCTATTTTGGGAGGACAATGGCATTTGGCAGGGTGCCATTGTCCTAGAAAATGGTGTTTTGGGTGCCATTGTCCCTCCAATTTAGGCCTAGTTTTGAGTATGCCAATGTATGATTCCCACTAATTGATCCTTGATCCCAATATCTTAATATGATATAATTAGAGGTCAACCAAGTTTATGAAATACCTTAAGATCCCTATATAAGAGAATTATTTTAATTTATTTTCACATCTAAGGTAAATCATTCAACATCACCTACCATAAGAATCCACTCATATCAAGGTGACATTTCATGCCTTCATATTCTTCCAATATTCTTCAGATCTAAGCATTATAGAGAAACAAGTTTCAAAAAAATTATGCAAGTATGTTTTCATGATTGATCTCCTTTATATCTTATCATATTGTATCAACACTTATAATCACACTCAAATAGCATTGCATCACGAATCATCATCAATTGCAAAAGCTTGGGGTATAACATTTATAATTCCACTTCAAAGATTAGTTTTCTATTTATCAAATTTATTTCAAGGGGTAATCCCAAGCTGGTGTTTGACTTAGGTGAACCCCTATTAAGCCAAAGATATTTTCTCTCTTTTTCATGTGTAGGTGGCAGGATATAAGGACAATAATATGGGTTCAAGAAGAATAGATAGAGACATGTAGAACCAATTTTTGTAGAAACAAAAATATAAGGACAATGGAGATCTTTTCTACCTCATACTTTATTTGCAAAGCTTTTGGGAGAAATTCAAAATAGTATTATGATGCAAAAAGTGCACATTTTTTCATTCAACACCTTTGGACAAGGGTACTCATAACCACCAATGTCTTCCATTTCCAAATATAAATTTTAGACAATGGTCACTCTCTATTTCTCATTTCTAGATATATAATTTATGTATGCCTACCATATCTAAAAATAATATTAATTATTATTAAATCTACATCATTGGCCTTAGATCTTGCACACAATTCATAACTTCACATAGCTCATTATCAACTCAATCAAAGAGGGGTGGAATCCAATTAGCATTCAATTATATTAGGTTTGAATCTACAGATACCATCCCTCTTTAATTTAATTAAAGGTGAGTGCAAGTCATTTCCTTGTTCATATAGCTAAACTTTTGAATACCTATCCCACCACCATTATGTTTTGGCAAACCCATCTTGTCTTACTCTTTCCTACTTTTGATAGTAAGTATTTTAAATATGATCTTTTATCATAGAATTTACAAATTCTAATTAGTTTTCTATTTCACATGTGATTACATTGCTCCTTAGCTATATTTACCAAAATCATAGCTTCTTTCACTTCATGTTGATTGCATTCATTCAACACACTCACATATTGTGATATAAGGGTTTCAAAAAAAATTCCTACTCGCAAATCATTTTTCAAGGATTTTGTCCATGTTTCATGTTGCTATATGATGACATTTTTAGGTAATTAATGGAATATATTTCATAACATATTTGGTAGAAAATACCCATGGAAATCCTAGAGATGATATTAAAATAAATCATACTTATACCTCTCCTAGAAGAAAGAATCAATACTCCTTGTAATGATCTTTCCAATGGAAATGCAACATTTAAGAGTATAATGAATCCTCTTCTCAAAAAGTTACTTTGATGCAAGAGAGATAAGGTAAGCATGTTAGTTCATCTATGACATTATATCAGCGTTCATCTATGACATTATATCAGCCTTACTATCTAAGAACTTATCTTAGCCATCAACATATTTTGAGACAACATGATGTTATACAATTTATTCATGAAATATCTATTAACATAACATTGAGTAAAGATGAAGCTTTAGATGAGAGAATGCCTTCTCAACCTAAAAAAGTGGATTGGAATTATGATAGAAATAAAAAATCCCTTCATCATCCATTCATCCTTTTAATTTGTATTGCATTAGAGAAGATGTAGTGTTTTCTCCCTCTTTACAAATTTGTTTTACCACGAGAAATAAAACCTACATCTTTTGAAGATTGTATGAAAATAGGAAAAATAAAAATTTGGAAACTTAAATATGGAAAAAACCTTAAGTTCTTTTAATTTTCCCAAATAATCATTAACCAAACAATAATGGTACACATTACATTTTTCATCATCGTTATTTTCATTATCTTGTCGATTTCATTAAATTTAACCAATTTGTTCAATATTTATGTGATAAAGCTCTTATTCATATTACACTTGGTCTTGTACATTTTCTCAATCCAAAAGAAGTGTCTTAACACTACCTTCATCTATTATGTTTGTCCATATTATGTGACACACTATCTTACTATTAGCATTATGTGTTCAGTATTGTAAATGATGTCAACATGTGCACATTAATGTACGGCTTGTCAAACACATAGTAGGAATGGGAGGGAGTGAATCAATCTAGAAAATAATAATAACTTTGATTCAGATCTTAATATACTTCAAATCACCATAAGAAATTCACTTCTTTGAAACCGTAAAAAATAAAGCATAATAAACACAAGAACACTTGATTTACATGGAAAATCCAAAAATTTGAAAACACCACAATCAAAATCAAACTCAAAATATAAATAGCTTGAATTATAATATTTTAGGCTTACTTCCAAGGAGAAAAAACACATGAATGATTTCCATTACTAGGGATAATTTTCTTAGGGAAATTTACAAAGGACTTGCACAATGAAAACTCACTGTCTCAGGACAAGATACAAAAGGCTACCGATAGATTCACTATCACCAAGCAACAAAATGAATCTCAGAATTAAAATGAGAAGAATCTATTGAACATGAACCTTTCCTTGAACATTAGAATTAAGAAATCTGAGTCATGGCATACAACTATCACTATCTCAACACATTATGTCTAAATGTATTTCCTTCATGTTCTAACTTCATCACATCTACTTCATACATAGACTTTTGTTCTATCTTTCTTTCATTTGCACCACACACTTTTTCCACACTTACACACTTCCCGAGGTCTCTAACTTTGAATTTACTCCTTAAATATGAGATAGATCATTAAAATACCTTTTTTAATCTCCATTACAACCAAAAAAAATCATTATTACATTAAATGGTTCATCTAGACCCAAGATACACTAGGCAGTTCACTCCAGGAGAAAGAAGGGACCAAAACAAATTACAACATAGTCCTGTAAGATAGATCTAAAGGTTTTCACATAAACCAAAGTCATCTCCTAAATGTTACATGTAGATAGGAAATGAAGCTTGTAAAACCATCAGCCAAAATAAATCTTCCAATGCAACTTGAATCATGTGGATCTCCACACACCAAGGTGACATAAAAAATAACATTTGAATTTCATCTGTAAAGTTTATCACGACAAAAATAATGACCCCAGATAAGATAACACATCCTAATACACAAAAATATAGCATAATTGAATACATCAGATATAGATCATCAGAGCTCGCTTGTCGAACACAAATATTACTAGAGAATATAGTTTATGAGAAGGCATGATTATGATCATTATACAGCAACATAATTTGCAACATATTTGGAGAAGACTAAAGATATTTTGGAGTAATCTAACATGAACCTCTCCTATCAGAGAATGGAGACAATACCAAAGTATTAAACTTAGCTTCATCTACAAAATAACTAACATCATGAATAATAGCAATACTTGAGCATCAATTTGCAAATTCTAAGTAATAGTTATATTGAATCATCAATCTTACTAGTATCAATAATACCAAGAACAAAATAGTAATTCCAAACCAAAAAATTATCACAAGACTAAATGCCAAACATATAATTATATGTAGTAGTATAAAACCAACTAATACCATCAAGACCAAATTAACTATGAGGGTATAAAATATTCGGAATCATATCCACAATATAGGCTTCTAGAATGATTCCTACTATCCATAAATTTCTAGACTAGTCATAATACATCCAGACCTTCAACAAATTATAACAATAACACTACAACAAAAGTACTAACAAATCTATTAGTAATTATTCATTACTCTAGCCTATCATCAATACTTCATCCTCCCAACAAGTTTGACATCAATAACAAAAAATATCTATATTTACAAAACATAATTTATGGCTCTAGGAAGGAAGAGGAGAGGGAGTGGAATTTCAAATTCTAAGCTTGCAAGAGGAGAGGATGCAAATGAAGACAATGATACAGGTGGATCTTGGAAGGTTTTTTATTTGGCAATGACATGTTATGACCCTATTATGCCACTAGTTTTGGATGATGTTGGGGTGTGTGTGATTGGGGTTTTGTTGGTCCTTGTGGTTTCCATTATTTTTCATAAATCTTCCTACTGGGGTATGGTTACCTATTCTATCTATAATCCCAATGTGTTTCTTTTGTACATTATTAGTTGTTGTGTTGGCTGTGATGGTGGTCTAGGATAGGTTCATGTGGGTGAAGGTATTTCTATTTGTTAGAACTATTCACCCATTTTCTTGAGCAAGACAATGTTGTGTGTCCTTGATCTAGCTTGTGATGGATGAGGGTTTTCCCATTTGGAACATTTAGTTGTTGTTTGGCATTGTTCTTTTTGGTGGTCATATTTTTTATTTGGGCTTTATTGTGTTTGTTCTCTTTGGTGGCCATGACTATGATTTGTGAACTTTTGTGGTGATTATCCCTACTCCTTACCTTCACCTGAATTTCTTCATGGATGAGAGATTCCCTTGTTGGAATCTTGTGAGGAAGGTCTTGATAAAATTTGGCTCTACCTTTCTTACTCATAACTTATTTGTGTATTTACCTATTCGTCTTGTTCAAGTTGGTAGTAGGGTATGTTCTTTATCATTAATGATACTTTTTATAGGCATCCTTTTTATGGGGGATTTTTTGGAGCCTTATTTTTTTTTGGGCTTTCACATTTCATCTATTTTTGGCTCTGTCTTTTCTCTGTGGAAATGGGTTTCTCCCTCCCTGGATGGATCCTTTTTGTTATGGTGTGTACATAGATGTAATAACTCTCTTATCTTGTAGAGAGTTGAAGAGGTTTCTGGTTTGGTGGGCCTTATGGTTGGGGATTTATTTACCCCATTACTTTTGGATGGGGATGAAACGGTTGTGAGAGGGATGGTTAGATTGTGTGGAAGGAACCTAGGGTTTGGTTTTATTCCTTCCTCAGGCTTCTGGTGGTTATGGTTTCTAGAGGACATTCCTAGTGTTGGAATCCTAGTGCAATGGAGGCATACATTTTAGTGCTAGGTACAGTTGGTTATGCCTTAATTGATGTACATGGTGAAGATACAGGTTGATTTCATACATGTCAAAGTTACTTCCTATGATGGTTGTTGTAGTGGGCTAGCATTTATCTCTTGCAATTCTAGTAGGAAGATTGGTATTTGTTTACTGATTTGTGATGAAATTTAATGACTATTATAGTTATCCTTGTGTCTTCTTATAGGGACTATCCATTTTAGTTGGTAAGGATAGTGGTCTTGTTTTCTTTTATGGCTAATCATTTGATGAAAATTTTCAAGGGCTTGTTTTGGTTTGTGGTTTTTCGTTAAAGTATGTTTCTGGTTTTGGAGATCTTATATTACCTATAATGGGGAATTTGCACCTATGGTTTCTTCTTCCTTTTTCACGGTTCTTATGAAGGTAGATGTGTCTTCTATAGAGGTGAAGACATACTTTTTTATTAAGGAGGTTGGTAACTTTATGTTGGATTTTCCTTTCTATGGTTTTTTGGGTGTGGGAAGGAATTGTGGTGTTCACTCCTTCTGGTCAGTCTCTTACTTTCCTACTACTATAGAGGTGGCCTCCTTTTATATTGAGGTGAAAAGGAGTTTTGTAGTGGGGAAGTGGTTTTTTAGTCGGGGAGATGCTAGTCTTAGAATGATTTTGACACCACTTTGTTATTCAATGTGCCCCACTATGTGGGTTGCTAGCAGTATGTTATTAGTGACTTCTATTTGCACGTTTATTATAAATGGCGAGTTGTGGCCTTTTGTCTCCTAGTGACCCTCTTGTTATTTTTTCGTGCCTCTGATGTCCTTGATCTATTACTACCACCACCTTTATTGATGTTTTTTTTTGTTTTCTTGACAGCCTCTTGGCTGTGATATTGTAAGGGTCGGCCCCCTTGTTTGGTTGTTGAATTAAAAACAATCTCCCCTTTTTTCATTGATGGTAACACTTGTGAACTTAATCAAAAAAATCCTCTCCTCCTTTAACACCAAGGACAAAGGGTGACATGTCAATCTTCTACCATACCAAACTTTGCTAGTCCCCTTGAGATAAGAAACCCCCATCATTCGAGGAGATACAAGATAAATCTTTGAATACCCGCCTAGAGATATATATCTTAGAATCGTACTATTCTTAACACATTTTCTTTTCTGAATCTCTTTAATTGTTCTTCTAATCTCTTCAAATTGTAGCAGGCAAAAATAACAATTTACAGGATCTCTGACACTAAGAGAAAATCAATACCCAAAGGAGAAGGGGGAGTAAATATTTTCAATTATTTATCCCCCTCATACCAATCAGTATCTCTTAATTAGAAAGAGAATCAACACCACTAGAGGGTGTAGATCAATCCTCAAACCATTCTTCCACATTTTATCACTCTTTTATTCAAAACTTATACATCTCTTCCTTCTTTTTACTAATATTGATCTTCTTTACCAGAACATTTTTTTCTTTAATTCTCCTTCTATAGAGCTTTTATATATGACCAATTCTACTACAATTGTAACATACCGGACCAGCTTGTGGTCTTCCTCTATTTATTCTATCATTAATTCCTCCAATATTATTTTTTATCCTACACATAATAGCTTTGTGTCCATACATATTATAGGTATAGAAATATCCATTGAAAGTTCTACCATTTTTAACAAAGTGTTCATCTACACGTGCATTCTTCTTTATCTTACTTCTATAATAAACTTTCATATATGTCCATACTTATATCACGAGTAACATCTTATATCAACTTATTGGTTTCTTATCTGACTTCTGCATTCACTAGGTCTATGACCATACTCATTACATAAAAATCATTTACCAACAAAATTTTGAGAAGTACCCGATTTGCACAAAAAGGGAAATCCTTAAATCCTTCTTGTTCTAAGCCAAATTTGGTTCATTCTTAACTCCTTTCATTTAAGTTTTGTCCCTAGATCCACTTATATCTTTGTTCTTCCTTTTTTTCTTCTACAATTTCATCTCTTCTATCATACTCGAGCTTTTTTAACTTGTTAATTTGTTCTTTTGCATCTTTTAACTCATCCTTCAACTTTTGAATGTCCTTTTCAAATCTAATACATTTCTCTACATTTGTTTCAGTCAATCCTATTATTAGCTTCATCGTTTGTATTTTCTCTATCTGACTTTGTTCTTCTTCAGCCATCTTTTCGCAACTCTTATGTTCTTACACCTTCCTTTTGGATTCATCTAGAAATTTGCATACTTTTTCCATCAAACTATTACTCTAACTATTATTACTCATGTATTAAAAATTCTCATTCTCTCTAACACATTTAACAACCAATCTCCTAGTGTTTCCTTTTCTATTTGTACATCAAGATTTACTAAAGGTAACTTCATAACCTTTATTGCACATCTAACTAACACTTATCCATTTATGTTTCAATCCTAAATAACATAATATATATCCTTAGTTTCATGCTTACCATCAATTGAGATGCTCCCTATCCCACATATAGAGGTAGATTATTCTCCATTTTATCTCATAGATCCTCCAACATACTTCTCAAGATTTATAAACTTTTTTGTATCCCCTTTCATATGTTTTGAACATCCAAAATCAATAATCCACATAGTAGGTTCCACTTTAGCATTCAATGTATTCATCTTCTCTTCTGATCTTGTAATACCCACCTCTTAGTTTGCTTTTTAGTTTGTGGATGCCTAACTCTTTTAGGCATTTTGATGTATGTGTGATTATTTCAGTTGATCTTGAGGATACTTATGTATTACATTTCAATATATTATTGATCCATTATTATCATGTTGTCTCATTTGTGTATATGTGATTTAGGGTTATTTTATGATGCTTATGTATATGTTAGGATTTCATTTCGATTATGGTTTTCTGACAACACTGACCTTAGATTTATATGCACATGGATCATTGTATGTTTTCATTACTGTTTGATGTGCTTGGTATGGTATGGGACAGAGTCATAGTTACTTTCTTCGGTGAGATCCACACGATAACCTAGTCTCAACCATTGTTTTCCATATTATATGCATGTATGTTCATCTTTGTGATGACAGGTTTTCAGGTACCAGGCTATGTCTTCCTTGAATTGGCAGGAGTGAGCGTGCCCTATTGCAATAATCTCAATGGTAAGAGAGGGGAGATAAATTTTCAGGTCCAAATCCTATCCTAAACCTAATTGTCCTAGTTAGTGGACAAGTATCTGTGTTGGCTACCTTACCAAATTCGTATAGTTGATAGGAATTCATGTATCCCTTTCCTAGTGCATGTTTGATTTTGCATGGAAATGATTTTAGGTGCTTGATGTGTTTGTGTGTGTGTTATATCATGTTATTTATTTAATTGAATATTATTGCAGTTAATTATTAAATATAGGGTATTTAATTAATTGAAAATTAAATTAAATACCTATGTTTAATTAAAAGGTTAATTAAAGTGCAATTATTAAATATTAATATTTAATTGAAAATTAGAGTGAATATGATTTTATACTTAATTAAATAATTAAATATTAAGTTGCATGGATTACGGTGCTTTGAATATTTAAGTTATTTAAATTTATATTTTATTAATTACATGTGCAAAATTTGGTTGAAAAAGTATTTTCAAACTCAAGAGATCTCAACTTGAATTTAGGAGTCAAAGTTGAGTTGCGCAAGTAATTAGATATTTTAATTAATTAATTGTTATTTTCTTTCAATTTTGGGTAGAGTCCTTTTAGGAGTTAATTGAATCTGTTGTCATGAGGGTTTGCTTAATTAGGGGAAGTTGATCCTCTTTAGCGGGATTCTTCTCTCATTTGAACATAACAGGTTTTTGGGAGCATTTTTGGAAGGTTTGGTGTGTGCTTGGTTTTGGAGCATCATTTTGGAATTCTCCTTGCTTGGATTTTGCATTGTGTATTCCTCAACAGTTATTGAGGTAGGGTCTTGTTCATGTCAATTCTGGTTTCTGGATCCCTGTCTTCCATGCATATGAAAAGATAGGATTTCTTTGTATGGTCATTCCTTGTTTGTTTAATATGTGTTTTGATTCTTTCATTTGGAAAATATGCTCTTCGATCAATTTCCTGTCTCAATTCAAGCTTGCATGTCAGATCTGTGCTTGTGGGCATAAAGGGTTTCATTTTATAGCATTAGGAGTAAATGGGTATTAGGGTTTCTAGTTTGAATTTATTGTTGAAATGGGTATTTCTAGAAACCCAGATCTTTAATTTTTGTAGGAAAATATATATTACCCTAGTACATAAGTGCTGTCAAAATTTTGCTGGAAAATTCCCTATGGATCTCCTAGAAAATGAAAAATTAACCTAGAATATAGTTTAACTATATAGTGTTTTAAAAAAAAAAAAAAATCCCCCCTTTGAAATTGCTCTTTGAAAATTATTGTTTGGAAAAAACAATAGCTCTCTATTAAAAAAAAAATTCAGAGTTAATTATAAAATTACACCAGTCTTAAAAAGGAGAAACAGACAAAATTAAAGCTTTTAAGAATAATTTATGTTTTCGGAAATAAACTTATTAAAAAAAATTAAATCAAAGTTAAAGTGTTTCGGTTATTAATAGTGGCATTGATTAATATTTTATAAAAAAAAAATTAAAAAAAAAAAAAAATTCTTTGTTTTAAGTGGCGAGGGCCACCACCTCCCTCAGCCACCTCGGGAGCCGCTGCGGACACCACTGTCGAGGGAGTGGGCCGCAAGCTCTGCGGTTACCACCGTCGAAGCAGTGGGCCGCAGGGCCATGCATTGACCCACTGGACAAGATAGTTGGGCTGCCGGCTAGTCTGCACGGAGTCTTGGGAGGGGTGGGGGCCACAGGGACCCCCCCAATAATATCGATTCGTATTTTGTTTTAAAACAATGTTAGATTCAGTTTTATTTTTGTTATTTAATTTTTGTTTTTTATTTATTGTATGTTATTTAAATCTCGTTTATAAGTTATATTAAAATTTATTTAGTTTTATTTTATGTGTGTGTGTGTGTGTATATATATATATATATATATATATATATATATATCATTTAATATTGGATTTTAAATATGTTTTTAAATTGCAAATTAAATTGAAGTATGGTTATACGTTTTGTGAGCATATGATTATTAAGGGGGAAAATTTTCATTTAATGAAGTGAATTATTGTATTAATGAAATCGTTATTTTATGGGGATGTCGTCATATAGGAGTGATTCATTTACGGGAAATGATGGTATCTATGTGGTTTTAACATTACGACTATTAGGGGATTTATTCTCTCATTGTTAGAAATGGACTAGTGTTAATCATTTAAACCTATGGTACTAATTAAGTTTAAATAGAGAGGTTATTAAATGATTAATTTTAATGCTTAATGTTGTACCTAGGTATTTTTATAATTTTGTAATTATAATTGAAAATTGGTAATTATTTCTTAGATTTATTTATATAAGTTGTTTTTATAAATAGATCTATAGGAAATGTTGATGTCTTAACAATATCGAATATTTAATTATTGCTAGATAGTAATTTTAGTGAATAAATGAATTTGCATGATTAGGAATTCTAAATTTGTTTATTCCTACGTTAACATTATATTTAGTTTAAGTGCATTCTGAAATATGAATTATTGTACTATGATGTGCTTTGGGTGCGTGTATAAAATTAATTGAATGTTCTCCTATGTTATCATGCTTTTGGGTATCTGTTGGGCTAGATGACCCTAGGAATTAAATCCAGAGCTTTTGGGATTGTACTTTTTGTATGGTGTTATTGTGTTGATTAGTTTGTGATTCATGATGATGTCATAGTCCTGATTTGCTAAGACCCAACCTGGTTTGGTTCTGATGTATGGTTTGGTCCTGTGAGGACATTGTGGATGTTTTAGGGTTATTGAGAACCTATGTGCACCTGAATGTACATGATGCAATTTGAATTATGATTTATCCTTTATGATACCTTTTGTGAACCTAGGGTAGGTAACCTAGTTGTATGATAGAGGGTGGCTTGCAATAAGTACCGGAGCCCACAAGTGGTCGTCAGGGTTTGCTTATTGTAAGTATTGGTAACAAGTGATAACATAATTAATCTAATTAGGATGTGCTAGATTAAACTAATAAGATTAATGGCTCACCCATGCTTAAGTGCTAGTATAGGCTAAGATGGAGGATGAGATGATTCTTGCCCCCTTTTGAGGTGCGGGTTCAGGCATCATTAGTGATCTTGTCTGTTTGAAAGGTCATTAATGTCGTGTATGGTCACTTGGGTGCCGGAATCCGTTAAGGGATTATCAGGAATTAACTTAAGGGTTAGACGTACATGATGACACCTTCCTATATATAACTTAGGTTATCCTACGTGTGTCAGTTCCCTCTGGTGTTGTTTAGTGTTCCTTGTAATGGTTTAGAGTGCTTCTAGGAGCTTCCTTTGCATGGAGTATGAGGTCATGTGTACCTTGTTTGTTTTCTTGTTGTAGACCCCGTGTGATGGGCCTGTTACTATCTCCTCAACATGGTGGGAGTGGACCTTTGGTTCCACATGGTCGGGTGGTAGTGATTCTTATTACCATTGAGATTCTGACGGATTCTTTGTCATGCTTGGATATTCCTTGTTGCATTTTCATCTTCATAGCCTTTTGGAGACTTGATCAGTTACTTGAGTTGTTTATTGTACCATATGTATATATTGGTTATCATCCTTTGGAGGATGCATTGTATTGTTCATTATGTATTATTACATACCCTACAACTTGTGCAGTGGATGCTGATTAGGTAGTATACCTTATGGTATCAAATGTATATGTAATCTTTATTATTGAGATGTATGTTATTGGTTTCCGATTATGTAACCTTTATGTCAGTTATTTATTATTGTAATCATAGATTAGTTTGTTTAAGTAATTCAACGTCAAGGAACCCTCGAGGAATGTTATCCATGTATGAGTTGTGTTTCATGTATGGCATGTACTTCATTGAATTGCTTTCACATTGTTATCATTATTGTTTGTAAACATTTAAAAAAAAATTATTCCGTGAACTTAGTGTCATGTTTAGGTTAAGTTCTCCTTGGTTCCCTAGCGGGGCATTACAGATCTTCTCATCCTTTCTTTGTTATCTTTCTTTATATCCATAAATAATGATTCTTCATTCGATTGATTACCATATTCATCCTCAAAATAATGTTCCCCCATATTGCATAATATTTTCTTTCCTTTTTCTCTTTTACCTGTATTCTTTCTCTTATCGTAAATGGCATGTCTATTTTTCTTTTCATCATCATATCCTTTTAATTCTTCCTAATAAGGAATCTTAGAAGAAAAGTGACCAATTATACCATAATTAAAGTAATTTAAAGGTAACTTACCTTTGTAAAACTCTATTTCTCTTAAATGTTGAAAAAATGCTCTGCAACATGTCGACTGTTGTTTCCCGCCCATTTGTATTTTTGAATGTTGGCTTCGGCCTCTGCTCTGTCAGGGATCTTGGGGAGCACGGAGGCTCTCTTCCCTGACCTGTTCCTAGTGCTTTCTCATAGGGATGGCAGTTACTGCTGTGTCGTCCCTAGAGTCATGGATTCCTCGTTTTCCACCTCTGTGGTGTCTGCTCCTCCACAGAGTCTGGAAGGTGGGGATTCTTACCCTAAACATGTGGTGGAAGACAAAGAGGGCCTTGTGGGGGGTTGGAAACTTGTGTTATTGGGGAAAGAGACTCTTGACACCCCTCCTCCTCCTATTTTATTGGTAGGTGAATTTGGCCAAAAGATTGTTGTCCCAGATGGTGTGGTTGAAGGCATTTCTTCCTCTCTACATCTTGCTTTGGTTGGTAGGTTTGTCGCTTTCAGGCCCACCATAGATATGGTTCGCAGGTGGTGTACTTCCAAATGGAAGGTTTAGGGGACTGTCTATATCGGCTATGTTGGGGGGGCTGTTCCTCTTTAGATTTAATGCTACGGAGGACTATACTCTTGTTTCCACCAGAAGCTAGTGCTATGGTAAACACACATTGCTAATGGCCAAATGGAAGCCAGGCTTCAATCCAGAGGTTGAACTGCAGAAATCTATGCCTATGTGGGTCTTCCTACCTGGACTTCCCCTTAAATTTTGGGATGAAAAGGTTCTCCGATGGATTGGGAACTCATTTGGAAACTATGTGGCAGCGGATACACTTACCATCCAAAAAACTAGGCTGGTATTCGCAAGGTTCTATGTGAATGTGACAATGAATAATCCCCTCCCCAACTTTATGATGCTTAAATCCAAATGGGGGAATTGGTATCCGGCCATTGTGCATGAGAATTCCACTCTACACTGCCAAAAATGTGGTAAAAATGGGCATGTGGTGACTAACTGCAAGGTAACTACTAGGAATGAAGAGAAAAACTCTGAGCGGCTTGCTTCAATGTATCTAAGTGTGAAGGATGGTGCATGGGACTAGGATGTTGGGACTGTGATTATCACGGAGCCACCCCTCCCCTTGATGGGATCTCATCTCCAACATCTGGGGTGGAGGAGAATGGAAAAGGAAAGGATAAAGAGGTCAAGATGGTGGCGGACCTAGAAGAAGGAGAGTTTGTTGAAGACCTAAGGGTGGCCCCAAACTCTCATAGAGGAAGCCCAAATGGGAAAGGAAATAAAGAAGAAAATAATGGGGAGAAGGCACAGGAGCCTGAAAGCATGACAAATGAAAGGGAAGTTGACGAGAGAAGTTTAAATGATGGGGGGAATTTCCTCCCCAATCCATAATGGGGCGGGACTGGTAATGGAAATACCAATATTGACCCACTCATCGCCATCGACTAGTATCTTTAACTGGTTGGAACCTAAAAGGAAAACCAAAAGTGAGAAGGTGGATGAAAGTGTGGAAACCAAAAAAAGAGAAGATATGGGGTATGAAACCAAAGTGGGTCGACTGACGACGAGAGTGGTAAGAGAAAAAGAAGTAGCAAGGGCTATTGCCAATGGGCGACAGTTAACCCTAGAAGACTCCCAAAAAAATAAAAGATGAATTTCCTCTCATGTAACATACGGGGCATGAACAGATCAAAAAAATAGTTCACTCTGAAGAAGTACATTCTTGAGTTCAAGTTGGATGTGGTTTTTATTTAGGAGGTTAAAATGAAGTATCAAAACTTCGCTCTACTGGTGGATAATATATGGCCGGGTGCGGCCTTTCTGTACAGTGAAGATGATGGGACCTCTAGTGGGGTGGCTACTCTCTGCAACCCTTGTAAGTTATCTGGAAATTCTGTGGCCTTTTCTCATAACTTCCTTGCTATGTTTTTTACTTGGAATAATATTTACTGGTACTTGTATAATATTTATGCTACTAACATTAGAAGTTAATGTGGTAGAATCTCGAGGGAAATTTCTAACCTCATTGAAGCTAATCATTACCACCCCACTATGTGTGTAGGGGATTTTAATATGCCTCTATTCCCATCTGATAAAATCAGGGGCACACAAGATTACTCAAAAAGTATGCAGGAGCTGGCAGATTTTATGACGCATAATGATCTGAGTGATTTGGATTTGTAGGGAACGAGGTTTACTTGGTCCAACAAAAGAAAAGGGAGACACCTTATAATAAAGGTTAGACTGGATAGATGGATGTTATTGGGAGGATGGAATGTTTCTCCCTTGATCAGCCTCTCTCACCTTACGAGAACGGTTTTTGACCAGTCCCCTTTGATCCTTGATTGGGAGGAAAGAAAATGAAAGGGACCCCACCCCTTTCATTATGAAATCATGTGGCACTCTCACAATGAATTTGAAGAATGTATTAAAAGATGGTGGAACACCCTAGTGAGGGGAACAACAATGTACAAAATAGCTAAAAAACTAAAAATTATCAAACAGGAGGCCCAAAGGTGGAGTAAATCCAAGTTTGGAGATATTTTCCAATGCAAAAAAAAAATTGAGGAGAAACTCAAACACCTATATAAGGATATGGCAGTGGGTGATTCTACCTAGGATGATCATTGTGATGAGGAAGAATGGAGGAGAAAATGGAAAGAGAACCTCAAAAGGGAGGATTTTATGGAAGCAAAGGTCTCGGGTTCAATGGCTGAAGGAGGGTGACTAGAACTCTGCTTTCTTCCATAGGTTGGCCTCCGTATATAAAAGAAGGAACACTATTAAATATATTGATGCTAATGGGAGCCAACTCTTGGAGGATGAAGATATTGGTAATCATATTTTAGATTTCTTCCAAGGTATTTTCCGAAGACTGGCTCAGATTGGGATGGATACTGATTTTGACTTTCTTATGGATGTTATCCCTAATGTTGTTACTGAGGATTAAAATGAGGCCCTATTGTCTCAAGTTTCTAAGGAGGAAGTTAAATCTATGGTTTTCTCTATGGGAGCCTTTACATCATCGAGACTAGATGGGTTTCCCCTGGCCTTCTTCAAGCACTTTTGGGAAGTTATCTAATATGACCTCATCCATGCTACCCACAATTTTTTCAGGACTAGCAATATCCTAAAAAGAATTAATAAAACCTACATTGTCCTTGTGCCTAAAGTGTAGGATCCTAAATCCATGAGTGACTTTCACCCCATAAGCTTATGTAACACTGCCTATAAAATTTTGTCCAAAATTATCACCAATAGGATTAAACCCCTTCTCGGGAAAATAATTAATCCCAACCAGAAGGAGTTTGTTCCGAGAAGACAAATTCTTGATACTATTACCACCACTCATGAAATCATACATTCTATGGAGAAAGGGAAAATGTTGGTATGGCTTTCAAACTGGACATCTCCAAGGCATATCATGAGGTTCTGTGGAAATTTATGTATGGGGTACTTAGGAAATTTGGCTTCCATGATAATTTCATTAAAATTATAAAGGTGGCGGTGGAAATGGTTGACTTTTTTGTTCTGGTCAATGGCACACCCTGGGGGTCCTTTACTCTAGAAAGGCGATTATGTCAGGGGGACCCTCTATCCCCTTATCTCTTCCTACTGGTGGCAGAGGTGTTGGCTCATAACTTATTGAGACTGGAGGCATTTGGCTCTATTTCTGGTTTTAAATCTACCTCCACTCTTCCCCTAGAAGTTTTAAAATAATTTGTAGATGATACATTCCTCTTTGGAAAATTTGGCATTAGAGAAGCTAGAGAATGAAAAGGCCTCCTAAATAAGTATGCAATGGCGTCTGGTCAAGTGATTAATTACAACAAAAGAAAAATTTACTTCAACACTGAACATAGAACTCAAATGAAAATCGTGGAATGTCTTGGCTATAAGGGAGCTACACTCCTGGATACCTATCTTGGTCTCCCGCTCATGGTGATGGAGGTCTCTGATGAATTTTGGAACTCCATACTAGAAAAAATATAGAAAAAACTGGCTAGATGGAAAGGTAAGGTCCTTAGAAATGCTGGAAAACTTCAATTGCTTTTAGCAGCCCTCCAACGTATTCCTGTTTATTTCATGTCTCTTTTCAAAGTAAATGATATAATGACAGAGAAATTAGAAAAAATCTAGAGAAACTTTCTGTGGTCGGGGATGGAGGAAAAGGCTAGAATGAACCTGGTTAATTGGGATACTATCTGTCAACCAAAGCTGGTGGGAGGTTTGGGAGTGAGAAAAATCAAGGACCTAAATAAGGATCTAATAACTAAAATCAGTTGGCAACTCTTCAGAGGAAATTCTGGTTGGAATAGAATTATGAAGGCCAAATAATTTTCCAATGACCGATTCCCCTATGGTCAAAATTTACCCTCCGACTCAAAAATCTGGAATTTCATTTATAAAAGCAAAGGAATTATATTCAAAGGTTTAAAATGTGTAGTCAGAAATGGCCACCATATCCTTTTTTGGGAAGACTGGTGGGTGGGGGATAAACCACTCGGATGGGAAAAGTTTGGACTCGTCAAGGATAAATTGATTTATCACTTTGGAGGTAAAGTCAATGACTACATCTCTCAAGAAATGGAAAATTCTCACCGATGCTTTTCAGGATCAGGATCAATTGTCACCCTATATAAATGAAATTTAGAAGCTTCTTGATGGTGTTAAGATTCCTATATCTCTTGTTGAGGACAACACCATTTGGTGTCATAACAAATCGGGGGAGATCACAGTGAAATTTGTTTATCTAACTAACTTAAAATTTGTGGAAGATGAAAAGAGTTGGGGGAAAGCCTGGATCCCCCAATTAATCCCCAAGATCAATTTCTTCTAGTGGACAACCCTCCATGGTAAAATTCTTACATTGGATAACCTCCAGAAAAGAGGAGTTCAATTTGTCAATAGATGTGCCCTATGTAAAATACATGCTAAGTCTATCAACCACATCCTTATTCATTGTCCTTATGCGACTCTGATCTAGTCCAAAATTATGAGCAATATGATATTGAATTGGTTCTTCATGGAGGACTTGGACCAATTCGTTTGCAACTGGGGGAACATCGCGGAGAACCCACTTATCAACACCCTTTGGAGGCTGTTACCCCTGCATGTTTGTTGGAGCTTATGGAAGGAAAGGAATGACCGAGTGTTCAGAGGGGAGGAAAAATATACTGATGTGACGGCGAGGATGGATATGAATCTACTAAAGGACAACCTTGGTACTTGCCACTTGAAAACCCTCCTTCTCCCCCCCCAAGGTTTTTGATTGTTTGGTGGCTAAGGATTGGCAACTACCTCCCTCCATCTATGAGTTTTATTGCTCTAAGATTGTGGCAAGAAGGAATACCAAGTGGTCCCCCTAGGAGGAAAATTTCACCAAACTAAATTTTGATGGAGTTGCCTCCAAAGGATTTTCTATGGGTGGAGGTATCTTCAGAGACAAAAATGGTAAAATGATCATTGCTTATGCAATAAATCTTGGATCGGGATCAAATAACATGGAAGAAATCTCTGCTCTCTTTTGGGGCCTAAAGGTGGTGGTCACTTTGGGAGTTAAAAGGCTGGTCATCGAGGGTGACTCCAAAATTATTATTGGAATGGTCAAGAGAAATTTTAAAGCTGGTTGGAAGCTATCTAATCTACGGCAGGACATCTGGTCGCTGCTCCCCAGATTTGATAATTTCAAAATACAACACATTTTCAGAGAGGGAAATGTGGTGGCTGACAACCTAACAGCCACAAGTCTTAATCAGCAAGGCTTAAGGTGCTGGAGAAACTTGGGCTCCCTTTCCAAGCAAACTGCCTTGCTTGTCGAAAAAGAAATTAATTAACCTATGGAATACAAGGACATTTTTTATTGGATGGGAGAGGTGGCGAACAAGATCACAAGGATTGGGGTGAATTAAAATTTTAAAAAAGTTATAGGAACAAATTTTAATATTATTAGAAATCTGAAAAGATGGGCTCTTAATCCCAATTTTGGAAAAAGTATGGGATTTTTCAAATTTGGAGCTGTCATGGGGAAAAGCATGAGTCTGAAAGAGCTTGACAAGATGGATGGGTTTAATTTGTGCATTAATCATGGGAAAGGCAATCATTTCATGATATGCAAAGGCTCTGCAATTACTCCGGCCAACCATGTGACCGGTACTTGCCAACTCATCAAAATGAAGGATATTATTTCCACCTGGTTATTCACCTTATGCATTTATGCCCTCTAGTGCTGTGATTTTTGTGTTTTCTACAAGACTCTAGTTAAGTGGGTTCTGGGCAGAGGTGCAAAAGGTGGAATGTCGGTGGAGATACATGAAGAGGTGAATCCTGAGTACAGCTCTGATATGGGTGGTGATATGGTGCAGTTGGAACCTCATGGGATTGAGGATGGGTTCCTCAAGAACCAGTGTGCAGTGACCTACCTGAAGATGGTTTATATCCCTTCATAGAAGCTATGGGAGGTTGCAATGAAATTATCTCCATGCAGCTGGTGAAAACTTGCACGGAGTGTAAGGTTACAATAAATGGCATTACCTTTGAGGTAAATGAAGAAGTTATAGTCTAGGCTATGGGGCTTTGTACTGAAGGGAAGAAATGGAAAAAAGTAAAGAAGAGCCATGATGATTCTAGTTAGATGAGATTCTTCAAGAAGTTGGAGGTCTCGGTTCCAATCCATGGAGGATTCAAAAGGGAGGAGCTTCCAAACCCATGGACTGATGTTTGCCTCATGCTCATGAAGTATATTACCCTGGAAGGCTACTTCAGCACCTGCTACAACTGCCACTTTCCCCTGCTAAACCATTTCAGGTACAATGATACCATCTCTTTCCCCTTTTACCTACTTCACTCCCTTAAAGCTACGGTTTTGGATGTAAGGGAAAAATTAAAAACCAAGAAGAACTATTGCATCCTCCACCAAGGGCTTATTCTCTTCCTTTACAATTTCCACCTTTCTTTATGCCCCTTAGGATTGTTTCTTTATAGGGAATTACCATGCCAGCTGAGAAGGTTCCTTTGGAGGTGACGGTCTCCCATTGTAACCCCTCATCTTCCTCCAAAACCCCAGAAAAATCTAAGAAGAACAAAGTGGGGTCCACGGGTGGAACCCAAATCACCTTCGAGTCTGAGGAGGAGTAGGAGGAGGAAGATAATGATAGCAAAAGGAGGTCACACATAATTGCAAACACCAGCTACAAACAGAAAGCAGTTAGGAAGCGATAAATTAAAGATGAGGAGGAAGAGGAAGATTCATAGAAGGAGGAGGGAAAGAATATTTACACCAGTGGGATCACTAAAAAGGGGAAGAAAAGCAAGATTAAGGAGTGTGGAAAAGGGAAAAACCATTAGAATATGGATGGGGAAGAGCCATGACTCTCCCCAAATTTCAGCCAGCTTCACTCTGCCCACCATGGATCTTTCTAAGAAGAATTTTTTTGAAGATAAGAATGAGGATTCGCAGCCCATGACCTCATTTCCAAGGGACCCCCAGGGGATGGCTGAGAACCCCAAGTTTGATGGGAAAATCAAAGATGAGACCCCGGAGGTTAAGGAAGCGGAGACTGAGAGTGTGCTGAATGCGGTGAGTGAAATCTCCCAACTCCAAAAGGATATTAAAGCTCTTCAAACTTCCTCCCTGGATTCAGTCTGCAAGATGGATATGCGGGAGGTCAAGGAGGAAATCAAAAAACTTGGTGAAAGCTTCAACAGGGTGGCTGGTTTTGCAGTTAACGTTAAGCATTCGGTGGAAACTATGCTCCAGCTGCTACAGATGGTGAAGGAGACTACTCCGGGGGAAGAGCACACAAATGAGAAGTTGTTCCAATTCCTCACAGAGGATTGGCTCAAGTTGGTGCTGGATAGTGGGGGTAAAACCCCCAATTAGCCTTCTAGGTTTTCTATGCTTTGTTTTTTTGTTGGGTTCCGTCGGCTGGCCACTATGGGCCTTTTTATGTTTCTTCTAAACTTGTGTTACTGGTTTGATATTAATTCCTTCTTTACTATTAATGTTATTTACTTTGATACTTACTTTCATAGATAGGTTACCAGCTTCAAGGTGAAGATGGGGTCTGTTAGGTGTAATAGGCTGGTTACCAGCTCCATGTTGGAGTTGGGGCTTGTTAGTTTTAATTTTTGGTTTTTGATTTTAAAAAAAAGGTATTGGCTGAGGGTGTGGTGACCTTCATGTTGTGCTCATAATCTTCTGATAGTCTGCACTTCTCGTGCTAGCTGTGTCTGTTTGGGTCAGCCCCCTTGTCTTGGTTGCTTTTTTAATCAAAAACAAAGTTTGCTTGAATCTCATCAATATCTTTTTTAGCTTCATCATTATTCTTAATCAAAGCTTTGAATGAAACCTCTTTCCTCCTTTTCTTGATTTCATCCATTTCAATGATGTCAAGTGCAGATCTTGAACCAAGAAGTTGATCCAAGATGTAGGAATTCAAATCAATACTTTCTTCAATTGCATATTTCTTCATCTTGTAAGCTTTAGGTAGAATCATCAATACTCTTCTTACCACTTCTTCTTCTATTTTTTGCATAATTCAGAAGAATGAGTGATTGAGGAATCAATATGGATGTGTTGGTATGAATTTCATTGATGTCAAATAGTTTTTGTTGTGATCTTTGACTATTTTTCTCTGTAATCAGTGTTGTGTATATTGCTCTACATACTCTATGTGTATATTTCTCTACATACGCTATATGTTGCTCAACAATATTTATGATATTTTGGCATTGTATTGAAGACCCTTTGGAGATAACTATTTAAAGGTTTTAAGGTTTGGAATGAAGTATAGTGGATTTGGAGGTCAAGTCTTTTTTTAGTTGTGACTGACTATGTTTTCTATGTGAAATGCATGCTCCATATTTCTCCACATGACTGTTTCTGATGGTACATTTGTGGAAATGAGATATTAATGTCCTTAGCTTCATTCATTTCAATTTACATGAGATTTTTATTTTCAAATAATTGGCTTCAAAGTTCGATGGTGTTTCTACTCTAGGTTTGGTCGACCTCGGGTGTTTAAATTTCATTATTTTGTCTTGATTATTGCTAGAGGAAATGTAACATGTACGATGATATTTTTGGTCCAAGACATAACATTTTGTGGTCCATTTCTTTTTCCTCCCCATTGCAATAATTTTTAGTGCAAACCTATTTCAAATTATATATGGCTATTTGCTTGGACGACTATGGGAGACTTTGCAAGTTATATATTGATATAAATAAATGAAAAAATCATTCTGGATCATTTGTGGTTGCAGAAGTGGAGAATGAAATTTTTAAACTTGTGAACTCTTTTACAAGTGCATGCTTATGTGAAGAAGACATATTGAAGAGGATTTGTCTCCCTGATTAGTTGAGTTGTTGTGATAGCTATTTACAAACAATGTGGACATTCATGTATTATCTATCGATGAAAGTGACGATCAGTGGATTGAGTTGGTGTTTCTTGTTAGTGGTGGATTTATTCTCTTTTATCTTTCTTCTCCAGTAGTGATCCATCATCTCTCTTTGGACAGTGAGTCCTTTGGCAATAAACCCCTAATAGTGAGCCTTTCTTTGTAAAAATCACCTTCACTAGTAATCTTATATTTGAGAATAATATTTTCCTTGGTTTTTCTATTAACAGGGTTTTCCATGTAAATCTCATGTTTCATTTGTTTCATGGATGTTGTGATTTTTGTTTTAATCTTTCTACAATCAAGGATGAAAGTAACTTTGGTGGAACTTGTTAATGTTTGTAGCTTCAGTCGTATGATCATTAGAATACATATAATACTTAGATATTGATTAATAATAATATATTATATTTATATATATGTTATATTGTATATATTATTATTAAATATATATTATGCAAACTTATATTATTCTAATATATGATTGATTAATGTTCAACATTAACAATTATAATGAATAGACATGTCTCATGAAGGGACATGTCTCTTCAAGCCTCTTTCCCAATATAAATGAAAGAGAGATTGTTGCATTTGAAAAACACATACCACATACATACAGGCAGTGCTATTACATTTGTAGCGATCCTAAAACCTCAACATGGTATCAGAGCCAAGTTGAAAATGTATATCATTATTTGTATGGTTACCTTAGTGAGTTGGGAGCTTAGAGCTAGGTGGGATCGGGGATCTATGCATCCACGTTGATCTTCTCGCGATGGGCATGCTGGAGATTCTTCACTGTGTCTTCTCAGTGTGTTGGATCATGCAGTATTTGTGTCTAATAGACACAATATCTCTGAGTGAAATGTCTTCTCTACAGAAATGCAAGTCACAATGCAGATCGTTGCAATTCTTCGTGAAATGGTAGATTACTACAATACAGAAAAGTCAATCTTAGTTCTGAGTGAAGACTGTGAGAGGTAGGACAGGGTGTAGACCGAGTGCAGAGGTCATTGACAGGGGCCAATCTTCGCAGCATGGGGATAATGTCTACAGGAGCGGATTTGATCACAGACATACAAACAGTCTGAAAAATCATGGGTATTTATCATTATTAGAGACGTATGGTAACTCCCAAGGAGTAGATGAAGATATAGTGCATACAACATATGTATAAGGAAGATTTTGAGTTTCCAATAATTATCATTAATAAATATGGAGACTGGTCGATTTCACGATTTGCAAAGTTCAGAATTTTTTTTAAAAAAAGCCACAACCTTTGTCAGCGCCCTTCCTGTCTGTTCAAAATTAATGTCTTGAACAAGTTGAGTATCCATAAAAAAACTAAAGATTATATTGATATTTTTTAGCTGCAAGTGTCATGATAGGAAGGCATGCAAAACATGAATCATGAGCAGGATAACTATTCAAAATTACCGCAAAGGATGAGGAAAGCATTGGCATGGTGGATGTCATAGACAACTTTAGAAGGGAACCGTTGAAATTTTTGAGTATTAAGACACTAATGTGCATATGGCGGTGTCTCTCCAAGAAACCAGAATCCTATTTCAAGGAGGTGCACCTCTCAACATTTTTACATAAATTTTTGCGAATGGGCCATATGGGTCTCATTGAACAGATGTTGAATGAAGGAGTCAATCCTCCCATCCCAAATGATGAAGGAATGACAACATTACATTACTCTGCTAAGGCTGAAAGTGACAAGGTGGCATGTGATATTATCTTTTGACTCCTGGACGATGAAGATCAAGATCTAAATGTAGAGTGAGAAATTGCGTGTGATAAATATGGAAGAAACGTTCTTCACCTTCTAGGCCTTCATTGGATACAAAAGGCTTTGTGAATGACTTATAGAGAAATAAATAACATAGATGTCAAGGATTTTGACGGACAGAGTGCTACATATTATGCAGTTACCGGATAAATATAGAAAATATTGAGATTGGATAAGTTATGGATATGCATAGAGAATGTTAGACCGATTGTAGAAAATTGGAATGTCATTCATAGATAATTCATAAGAATCCCTCAACGTTCCTCCTTTTTCATCATGCAATGAGAATTGGAAATTCCAGTCTAAATCAACAATCATCGAGATTTCATACACCTGCACTATATATTGAAATTATGATCTAAGAAGATGGAAACCTCCGAGCATTCGCATGATGTGTTTTTCAGAACCAACATGACAATGAATAGGTCCCAAATATATATTAATAGCGATAAAATCATCCACGGATATTAATTATCAATAGAGGGAACATTATGGTTGCTAGTTAAGGACAGACATGGAATATGATACAAGGGAGAAATCAACATATATAGGCTGTGAGTATTGTATATGCAGTAATTAGTACATTAACATAGAGTATTATGGAGATTTATTAAGGCTAATCAACTCATTCAAAATTTATTTGAAACTGTTCACATCAAGACAATAAGGGCCAAATGGTTATTAGATAATAGTCCCATATCATACTACGAGATGTGAGCATGAATAGCCTTTATAGATTGAAATACGATTTTCTTCAAAAGGAGGAATTAGCATTCAAAGGAAGTCTGACATTTCATTAGAGATAACATTGAATGAGGAGGCTAGGAGGTTGATGCAAGATCTTGAGCTTCAGAGGGAGCCACATCTTCTTTAATCCTTGGGGATAAATCCCGAGTTTATTAAATTCAATCATGTTATTATGGAATCAAACAGATATATTTGTGAACAAGAATCTAATCCTACGAATAATGTTATGATCAAAATTTCAACATGATCATGTACCAGAGGATGAGAGCCTCTTGGAGAAAGATTATTTTCATGATTGGGGCCATGTATGTTTCATCATAGAGGGAGCTACTAGAGGATCTCCCAAAATTTATTTTCAAGGATTTTAATCAGTCTGATTTAGAAAGGCATGTCATATCGAGATGGATTCCCTAGTGACTGGGAAACTGTAAATTGCCAAATAATTGCAATCCAAATGATGTAGTTCCATGTATGTGGGATAGAAGGTCATTATGCAGATATCTAGGTCATGATAATCCTAGATAGATGAATAAGTTGTTGGATCAAAGGGCATTCAAGAAAAGATCTTGATGCAGACTAAAGAACAAAAAACATGACTTGCTGGTAGAAGGTTGATATTAGATTCAGAGGGAGTATAACAGTTCATCTAAAAGAAAACTTGGACGAGGAGGTCAGGAGGTTGTTGCAAGACCTTAAAATTTAAAGGGAGTATCTAGAGGATCTTATTCATTTTGATCTCCAATGAATTTGGTCATATTGGTTCAGAGGTAGTCAACAATGGAGATGGTTTTTACAGTCAAAGGACTATGATCATGAGATTGAGTCCCATGTGTGCTGGCTGAAATGCCTTTATGCTAACTCCTACGTCGTGATATTACTGGATAACTTGGGGTTCACCAAGAGTGATGCAAACTATATAAGAGATATAGTGCATACGTATTCTATTCAAGGTACATTATCACTATAGAACAAATGGCTAATATTCTCACCAAGTCTCTTGCTCGAGAGAAGGTTGTGTACTTTTGAGATAAACTTGGTATGTTGGAGAATGAAACCTTAGATGAAAAGGAGTTTCAACATCTATGATCTATTATTTTGTATGTTATTGCATTCTTCTCTTTGAGAGAGAATGCTAAGGTGAAAATCTTTTTTTCCACCCTCAGGGATGAGCTATGGTGGATTCACCCTTTGAGACGACTCAAGGTGGATGTCATGTGTGTGACTCCATGACTGTATGGGCCCATCCATCATGGGTACATTTCTAAGAGGTGATGACTTCTTAGTAAATGAACACTTGTATTTAACATTATAAGGTGATGATTTTGTAATGTGGAATCGTTATGGTAGACATCTTGCAATGTCAGTGCACATACCATAATAGAGTTATATGTAAAAGGGAATGTAATGTTCTCTATTTACTATATCCTTGTATCATGATCTAAGGTGATATGAAAATTAGGTATCACAATTTGAGGTGATTCGTCATATCACGATCTAAGGTGATATGTAAAAATAGGTATCATGATCTGAGGTGATTCCTCATATCATGATCTAAGGTGATATGTAAAACTAGGTATCACGAGTCAAGGTGATTCCTCTTATCGTGATCTAAGGTGATATGTAAAACTAGGTATCATGAGTTAAAGTGATGGCTCATATCACATGTTAGGTGATATCTAAAATAGGCATCACATGTTAGGTGATTTCTCATATATGTGTTAGATGACATGTAAAACTTGGTATCACATGTTAGATGATTCCTCATATCATGTATTACATGATATGTAAAAATTGGTATCACGTGTTATGTGATATGTGATACTCTGTATCATAAGTTAGGTGATACTTCATATCATGAGTTATGTGATATGTGATTTATTATCATCCATATAGTTCATATCAGGATCCTTCTAAACTTAGTATTACATATTGATTAGATCGTATGAGACATGTCACGTAGTGACTTGTCTCTATGTAAACTTAATATCCATATAGTAGACATCATGAGATGTGATGTCGTTGCACATACCATGGATATTTATGAGCTATGGTGAATATCATGTGACTTGATATTCCTGCACGTACCATATCTCCTGATATCATAGTGAAGTGATTTATCCTCTCTTTCAAAATTAAAGGATTTATTGTGACTTGTATCTCGATGGATTTTATCTTCTCTAGATAAGAGGGAGTGTTGATGTTTTTTGTAGCTATTGTGAGGGTCATAAGTGTTGTCTAGGGAGACCACTATACATTCAGTTTGATCATCTGACCTAGCTAAGAGGGAGTGTTAATGTTTGTATCTTCAGTCGTATGAACAGTTAGAATACATATAATACTTATATATTGATAATATATTGTATTTGTATATATGTTATATTGTATATATTATTATTAAATATATATTATGCAAACTTATATTATTCTAATATATGATTGATTAATGAAACATTAACAATTATAATATATAGACATGTCCCTTCATGGGACATGTCTCTCGTAGCCTCTTTCCCAATATAAATGAAAGAGACATTGTTGCATTTTAAAAACACATGCCACATACATACAAGCAGTGCTATTACAATTGCAGCGATCCTAAAACCTCAACAGAACTAATTAATAGTGTTATCAAGTTTAAATTCTTTTGGAAAAATGATTCACTTCCCCCCTCTTATTTGACTTGTATATCCAACAATTGGTATCAGAGCCATGGTTCCTTGGCGAAGACCTTAACCAATTAGGGAGATCTTGATGGCATGTAAACCAGCACTACGTACTTTGGATGGAATGAACTATGGATTTTGGAAAGAATAGATGTGAGGATATTTGATCTCTCTAAGTTAGATGACTTGGAAAGATGTGGAAATTCAGTATGTGAAACTAAAAGGTGGACTAAATACTCCGAAATAGATTGAGGAATATGAAGACAATGAAAGAGAAATGTATGCAATTTTTAGCACTTTGACTACATCTAAATTGACTATGGTTCTATCTCTATAAACTGTTTATGATATATGGGAAAAACTAAAATGTACATATAAAGGAAATGATATGGTGAAACAAGATAAGATGCAAAATGCAAAGGCTAAATTTGAAGGTATGTTGATTGAATAAGAAGACACTATAACAACATACATGAAAAATATTGATGATGTGGTAAATGAGATCATAAGTCTTGGAAGAACACTGGAAGAAAATGATGTGGTGCAAAAGATACTTAGAACCCTCACCAAAGCATATATTTCCAAGGTCTCTACTATTGAAGAAACTCATATTTTGAATCAATATTCTAGAGAACAAATATATGGTGCACTACATGCTTTTGAGATGAGAGAGTTTCATACTACTAGTGTAAGGACACAAACTAATTTTAAAGCTATGAAAAAAGTAAATGAAGAACCAGATGAAGACAACTTCTTTTAGATAGAAACAAAATTTGTAAGAAGAATGAATAAAGGTACTAGAAAATATAGAGGCAAGTTACCTTTTAAATCCTTCATTGTGGAAATATTGGTCATTATGCTTCTAGATTTCTTGACATAATTTTAAAAAAAAAAGGAGAGTAAAGGAAAGTTCAATAAGAAATATTACTATGTTAGAAAAGATGAAAGTATTTTTGATGATGAATCAGATTATGAAGAAGATTATTAGTTCTTATTTTTGGAAATAAAAGAAGATGTCCAACTTCTATATCTATTAGTGCTCTGGAAGTAAAAACAAAAGGTACAGATTTTAAGAACTCTTCTTTATATGTAAGAAGGAAGAAAGATGAAAGGCTCATTGATAGTGGATGCTCAAATCATATGATGAGTCATAAAATTAAGTAGGTGAAACTTGAAAATTATGAATGAGGATGTGTTACAGTTGGAGGTGATCAAGGAGGAAGAATAGTTGGAACTAGCTCTTTTAGTTTTGATGGAAAGCATAACACCAATAATGTTTACTATGTGAAAGGCCCGAATCATAATCTCTTGAGTGTTGGAAATATGTACATGAGAAAGGATATAATCTTGTATTTCAGGAAGATGGATATGAGATAAGTCAAAAATCAAAAACTATAATTTCTACTAGAAAAAAGACTAGAGGAAACATGTATCAGTTGAAGATTGCAAGTGGATACTGTTTGATGTCTTAGATAAATGAGAGATAGTTGTGGCACCAAAGGATGTATCATATCAACTTTGACAATATGATAAGGATCCTTTTTTTTCATGCAATAAGATATTTCGTAAAGATCACAAGACCTGCTAACATTGTTTGCAAAGAGTGCCAAATCAGAAAATAGACAAGGAGAACTTTCAAGGAAAAAGAATAATTCATACCAGACTATTGGATTTAGTGCACACTAACCTATGCATACCTACCAAAATTATAATTATACATGGAGAAATTTATTTCATGATTTTAATTGATGATTATTTTAGGATGAATTGGGTTAATTTCTTAAGAGAAAATTTTGAAGCATAAGAGAAGTTCAATATTTTTAAAGCTATGGTTGAGAATGAAGCAGATAGAAGAATCAAATGTTTGAGATCTGATAGAGGAGGAAAATTTAATCCAGGTGAGTTTAACACTTTCTATGGGAGCCGTGGAATTAGGAGACATTTTAATGCTCCTAGAACACCACAATAGAATGGTGTAGTTGAGATGATGAATAAAACAATACAAGAAGTATCAAGAACCATGATCAAGGAAGAAAATCTATCAGAAGTCTAATAGAAAGAAGAAATTTTTCCTGTAGTATATACATAGAACAAATTTCAAATCAAGAAGAGTCATGTGAAGACATCTGTTAGAATAGTCACAAAGGATAACTGAGAGGGGGGGGGTGGATCAGTTATCAATAACTTTAATTCTTTTTCTTCTTTAAATTTAGAATACAACAAAGTAAATGCTTAATCAGATAACATAGTACACAACACACAATTTGATTACGGGGAAACCAAATGGTAAAAACCCCGGTGGGAATTAGCACCCACAATGAACTATACTTGTTTATAATAATCCCTGTTAGAAGATATCTCAAAACTGTTATGATTTGTACTTTACAATGCAATAAGTATAGTGACTTGGTTAAGGGTCGGACCCTGTTAGGAGTCTTTTACAAATAACCCTATTAGGGGTGGTGGACTCACTGTCCAAAAGCTCACTACTTGATGGTGAAGGCTACAACCTTTTGTATAATAGATATGCACTATATCTAACGATGAACTATAGAGTAGACTTGATTTCTTGATCAGTTCTAGTGTATTGAAATCTTTCACTTCTTCACATAGACTCTTTTTGTATCATTCACACTTAGCGTGTCACCTTTGACTTACTATAAGTATCTTCCTTAAAGTATGAGATCATGGGACCTGTAAGACAACTCTTCATAACATCCTTGTTGGCTCTACTAAGCACGCAAACATTATTATAACCACACAAGTATAAACTGAATAGACGTGACACTTCAGTAAGTCGGCCTCACCAATTTAACTCTAACTTTACAATATTCTTGAAACATGTTTGGTGCCTTTGGATTAATATCATCAACTCATAACTAATCATGAATATACACACACATATATAGAAGATAGGTGCAACTCAAGAAACACGTGATATACATCATCCCTAAATAGTTACACTTCCAGAACTATAACTGCCAATAACATAATTACATAACTTTACTGAAACATCATATCTGGATCTGCATGTATGAACATAACATAATAAACATGTCAAGAACATGTATCTATCCATGCAAGTCTTCATATCATCATTTTGATAAGTACATACAAAATTACTATTGTGTATTATATGTTGTCATCAATGACAAACATACAATCAATCAATTGCTCAGAATCAAATCTCCAACAATCTCCCCCTTTGACATTGATGGCAACATATGATATTGAAAACATCCTCTGTTCATGGTGTCTTCTTTCTTTTACAATCTTCTCAATATCCTCATCAAAGATTTCTCTAAACTGCTGCAGTTCCTCTGTCTATGTTTTTGTTCCATGTATATACTCCCCCAGAGTATATGCTCCCCCTTAGTACATACTCCCCCTTACTATATACTCCCCCTTTGACATCAATGGCTAAGGGTGTCATAGTCCTTTAGGTATAGGAACTACTCCAGAAGTAGATTAGTCAACCATTCATCAGTCACTTAATGACTGATGTCTTTGCTGCTTCTTCTAAATAGACTTAGGAGAGGGAATTACTCCCAAATTCTCCCTGAGATACTCAAAATTATCCTTTGATAAAGGCTTTGTGAAAATATCTGCCAACTGTTCTTTGGTGTTCACATAGTCCAATTTAACTTTTTTGTCTGCAACCTTTTCTCTTAAGAAATGGTACTGGATCTCTATGTGTTTTGTAGACATGTTGATAGTGCTAGTATTATCACAATGAATAACAATAAGATAATCAACCTGAATGCCAAAGTCTTTAACCATCTGCTTGATCCAAACCATGGTTGAACAATTTAGTACTGCTGCAACATATTCAGCTTCTGCTGTTGACTGAGAAATACAGTTCTACTTCTTGCTTATCCAATAAACCAACCTATCTCCAAGGAATACTGCTCCTCCTGAAGTGCTCTTACTGTCATCAATACAACCTGCCCAATCTGCATTTGTATACACATAAAGCTTTACATTCTCTGATTTAGGATACCATAAACCATAGTCTATAGTTCCCTTTAGATATCTGAATATACTCTTGATTGCCATTAGGTGACTCTAATTGGGTTCACTTGCAAATATTCCAACAATGCCAACCGCATTAGATATGTTAGGTCTAGATTGAGTTAGATAAATGAGTTTACCAATCATATATTTGTACAATGTTTTATCAACTGCTATGGAATCATCATCCTTTGAAAGCTTTCTTCCTATTATCATGAGAGTGCATACTGGCTTATAGTCCTCCATCTGGAAGTTCTTCAATATTTCCTTCACATATTTTGACTAATTAATGAATATACCTTTATCTGTTTGTTTTACATTCAGTCCCAAAAAGTATTTTATAGGACCAATCATACTCATTTAAAATTCATTCTGCATTTCTTTTGCAAATGTTGTACTGAGCTTGTCATTACCTCCAAAGGTAATGTCATCAACAAATATGACAACTAATAGTAATCCATCAGGTGTCTCCCTTGTGAATATGTTATAATCTGCTGCTCCTTTCTTGAATCCAATCTTGGTAAGATAGCCATCAAGTCTCTCATACCAAGCTCTTGGGGCCTGTTTAAGACCATAGAGTGCTTTCTTCAATTTGCATACCATGTCTGGTTCATCTGAAAGACTAAATCCTTCAGGCTGTTCAATGTAGACTTCTTCATTCAAATCACCATTCATAAAAGCTGATTTTACATCCATTTGATAAACTTTAAAGTCTTTGAATGTTGCATATGCCAAAAAAAATTTAATAGCTTCTAGTCTGCTCACAGGGGAAAATGTATCAGTGTAGTCTATTCCTTCCCTATGTACATATCCTTTACATACCAATCTTGATTTGTTTTTTATTACTGTACCATCTTCATTCATCTTGTTTCTAAATACCTACTTTGTTCCAATCACATTTTTGTCACTGTGTCTAGGGATCAATTCCCATGTATCATTTTTAATTATCTGATCTAATTCTTTTTTCATTGCATTCTTCCAATCAGAATCATTACAAGCATCTCCAACAATTAAAGGTTCAATCTGTGAAAGTAAACATACCTCTTCATCCATTGCTAGACCTTTTTCTTTTGATCAGGTCAAAAAACTACTGCTCTGATCTCTAATGATGTCATCTTTAGAGTGGTATCTAGATGTGAATTTTGGAACCTTAGGTGTGTCTTCTTCTTCTGTAATCTATGATTCTTCTCTACTTGATTCAAGGTCATTGCATGAGACATCAATGAAATTAAACATTTCTTCAATAACAATATCTTTACTACTAGGTCTGGGTTCATCTTCAATCATAGGTGCATATTCATAGTACCTCTCTTCATCACTTCTAGCATCAAACTTACCAACACCATCATCTCTCTTGATGTAGCACTTGCTGCCAAAGATTCTGAAATAATTTACTGTAGGTACATTGCCAAACCAAAGTTCATAGGATGTCTTATCTGTGCTTGGCCTCAATTGAGTTCTGTTGATAGTATACACTGTTGTATTCACTGCATCTCCCCAGTAGGTGTGTGAAACTTTTCCTTCAATCATCATAGTGCGCGTTGTATCAAGTATGATCCTGTTCCTCCTTTCTACAATCCCATTCTGTTGAGGGGTTCTAGGTTCACTTAACTATCTTTTAATACCATGTTCTTCACAATAATCATAAAACTTATCAGAGGTGAACTCTCCTCCTCTATCTGATCTCAGACATTTCAGTTTTAATCTGGATTCATTCCCAACTTTAGCTTTGAATATTTTAAACTTCTCAAAGGCTTCAGACTTCTCCTTTAAGAATGCAACCCACATCATCCTAGAAAAATCATCAACAGACAAAATGAAATACCTTTCTCCGTAGTATGATCTTGTTTAGGTAGGACCACACAAATCTGTATGCACTAGGTCCAATTTGTTCTTAGCTGAGTTTTTCTTGCTTCTGAAGGAACTCCTTACATGCTTTCCCATAACACATTCCTTGCATATTGTGTCTACTATTCTTGCAATACTTGGTAGGTCTCTAACTGCCTTGACATTACTTATCTTTACTATGTTATCAAAATTGATATGACATAGTCTCTTGTGCCATAGCCAACTGTCATCCACCTTTGCAACAAAACAACTTACATCAGAATTGAGCTGAAAAACATTACCTTTAGTTTTAGAGCCTGATGCAATCATGTCTCCATCCTTGTTGTTAATGATGCACTTGTTTTCTTTGAAATCCAAATGATAACCCTTGTCAAGTAGCTGTCCAACACTCAGCAAGTTATGATGTAATCCATCAACATATAGAACATCATCTGTCTTGTTCTTTCCATCCAATGTGATATAACCTCTGCCTATGATAGGTTTAGGAGTGGTCTCCAAATATAACCATACCACCTTTGTATTTGTCTAATTGAGAAAATCTATCTTTGTCACTTGTCATATGATGAGAGAATCCACTGTCAATCATCCAATCAGTTCTGATGTCTACTTTGGAAATTAGGGCTAGCTCTTGTTCTTCCTTTTCATCTTCAATGTCCATTTCCTCAAGCAACTTTTCCATGTATCTAAGGGCAACGAATCCAATTTCATCTTCTCCTAAATCTTCATCAGTTACACCTTTTTCAGCACGATAACATTCCTTCTTATATTTGGGTTTGTAATAAGATCTGAACTTCTTGACTCTTGTGGGACACTTAGATGCAAAGTGACCAATCTTGTTACATGAAAAACATTTGAATGCAAGTTGTCCTTCATATTTTCCTTTACCTTTCTTTTCTCTTCTAGCAATCATAGCAATGATTTCTTGTAGTTCTTCATCAACTTCTTCTTTCTCATTATGACTAGAGATGTGTAAGGATTTCTTACCATGGACTGAGGCTTTGAAAGTTGATTCACTTTTAGGTTCAGTCTTTAATCTTGATATCTCAAATGCAGAGATTTTTCTGATCAAGGTCTCTCTCTTGAAGTATTGTGAGAATTGCATGGTTTCCTCTAGAATACTTATCTTGTTTTCATAGTTTGATGTTAAATTAGTTAGAAACTTGTCCATTATATCTTCTTCTAATATTTCTCCACCATTGTTTCTGATTCCAGAGACTACTTCATTTATCCTCTAATTGTAATCTCTAATGTTTTCTTCAGGTAACATCTCAAGACTGTTGTATTTCTTTTTCCATGTCTTCCTGCGTGCATTATTTTCTTGAATATCTCCTTCAAACATATCTTCTAAATACTTCCATATGGTATATGCTCTGTCAATTTTCTTGATCTCAGAAAATTCACTGTCAGATAAGGCACTAATTAGGGCTTCTTTAGAAATTGCATTATGTGTAAATATATCATTTTGTCTGTTAGTAGCATTATCCTTTGTAAGATCTTTCAGAGATGGAATTACAACCTCTTGTGTAGCAATTTCAAAGATCTCAAAGCCAACACACTGTAGATGTGTTATCATTTTGTTTTCCCAATCCAGATAATTTTCTCCATCGAACTTAGGCTTTCTTTTCTAAAGTAAGACATCTAATATACCTTAAGCTACTAGGCTTCTTCTCCAAGGCACTTGCCTCTGATACTAATTGTTAGAATAGTCCCAAAAGATAACTGAGAGGGGGGGGTGAATCAGTTATCAATAACTTTAATTCTTTTTCTTCTTTAACTTCAGAACACAAAAAAGTAAATGCTTAATAAGATAACATAGTACACAACACACAATTTGATTACGGGGAAACCAAATGGTAAAAACCCTGTAGGAATTAGCACCCACAATGAACTATACTTGTTGATAGTAATCCCTATTAGAAGATATCTCAACCCTGTTAGGATTTTTACTTTACAATGCAATAAGTATAGTGACCTGGTTAAGGGTCAGACCCTGTTAGGAGTCTTTTACAAATAACCCTGTTACTAGGGGTGGTGGACTCACTGTCCAAAAGCTCATTGCTTGATGGTGAAGGCTACAACCTTCTGTATAATAGACATGTACTATATTTGATGATGAACTATAGAGTAGACCTGCTATCTTGATCAGTTCCAGTGTATTGTAATCTTTCACTTCTTCTTCACATAGACTCTTGATGAATGAACCAACTCTGATAATCTGCTCTGTACATCTTTCTTCTCTTTTCGTATCATTCACACTTAGCGTGTCAGCTTTGACTTGCTATAAGTATCTTCCTCAAAGTATGAGATCATGGAACCTATAAGACAACTCTTAGTAACACCCTTGTTAGCTCTACTAAGCATGCAAGAATTATTACAACTACGTAAGTATAAAATGAATAGACGTGACGCTTCACTAAGTCGGCCTCACCAATTTAACTCTAACTTTACAATCTTCTTGAAACATGTTTGGCGCCTTTGGATTAATATCATCAACTCATAACTAATAATGAATATACACATGCATATACAGAAGATAGGTGCAACTCAAGAAACATGTGATATACGTCAGCCCTAAACAGTTACACTTCCAGAACTGTAACTGCCAATAACAGAATTACATAAATTTGCTGAAACATCATATCTGGATCTAAGTGTATGAACATAACATAATAAACATGTTAAAAACATGTATCTATCCATGCAAGTCTTCATATCATAATTTTGATAACTACATACAGAATTACTACTGTGTATTATATGTTGTCATCAATGACAAACATACAATCAATCAACTGCTCAGAATAAAATCTCCAACAACATCATATGATGTATGGTATGGAAGAACTCATTCTATTAAATATTTCAGAATTCTTTGAAGAAAATGTTACGCTAGAAGATATGAGGAGAATTTAGGAAAATGTGATACTACAGCAGATGAAGGAATATTTCTTGGACATTCTACAAAGAGAAAAGATTATATATTTTATGAAAAAAAATGAGAAGAAGAATAGTTGAAATTTCAAATATAAATTTTGATGAAGACATTCCAAAGAATATAGAAATTTATTTTGGGTATGAATCAAATGAGTCTACCAGTAAGAAAGAAGAAGAAAAGACTACAAAAAATGAACGAGATGTTGGTGAAGTTACTCTCGCAACTGCTCCTAAGACTCCCAAATATGTATAAAGGAATCATTTAGAAAATTAAATAATTTAAGACAAGAATAGAGGAGAAATGATAAGAATTACATTTTACTCCAAATGAGCTTTGAAGGTTGTCATTATTATTCAAGCATTCAACCTTACTGCCGGTAATAGAGTCACAAATAGACTAGTCAGTATGATATCCAAAGTGCAGAGTTAACCAAGTACAATGATCATGCGCAAATTTAACCAAGTGCAGTGATTACTGAGTAGACAAACTTTACCGAGTAGTAGTGTACACCGAGCACATAGTTTACACCAAGATACACAAAGAACACTAAGCACTGAGCGAAAGTATTTATTGAGTAAACCAGTGGTCACATAAAAGTTTTTATTGGCACATCAATCTAGGTAATAATTTTTTGCCAAGCTAGATAATGATTTACATAGATCGAGGAGAACATTACTTATGGATGAAAGCATTAATTATTTACATTTCCAATGTTTAGATGATCAAAGTAAATTTTGTACACCATTGATCTAAGGTTTTCTAAGATATTGTAAAACCCTAATTAGGTCAAGGAGTTTTATATATGTAATGTTAAGATTTCATTTTGTAATGTATGATGATCAAGTAATGATCAAGTAGCCGCAATACTACGGACATTAGAGATCAAACAAGGTTTTTAGGACAAGGACTACATTGCAGCATTTAGATTTTTAGAAGAGAGGCAAGGCTACTGAGTAGTATAGAAGGTATTATCATTCATAGTAAGGTGATAATTTCATTGCACTTAGAGGATTTGTATCCACAATATAGATATTGTAATATATTCAGATCACACAACTTTTTTACTCTCAGACAATTGTAACAATCCCAAAATCTCCTAACAAAGTAGACTTAACCATCTTTGTATAAATCTCTTAACAGAGTGCACACATACATTGTGTTGCTAAATTCTCACATGAGGTATATCTCATTGATCTTATTGTTACTCCTAACAGGGTAAGGTCACCAAAAGTGATCAATATTTGTAAGCTCTAACAGGCTACTTTATTACTGTAGTAGTGAAGCTTTGTGAGTCTCATCCCCATCATAGTTTTTACCTTCTTACAGGGGTTTTCTGCGATACCAAAATACTAGTGTCATGTGTACAACTTAAAGTTCATGTATGTTTTATTAGTTACATTACATGCATTTACATGGCAACAGTGAATTTACATCTTTGGTGAATGCAATCTACTTAGTCGGTTATAATAGTATATTTGGTTACAAAGATTTTTTTAAAAATTTTTAAGGGTAAGTATTCACCCCTCCCCTCTTAGTACACACCTTTCTATTATTCCAAAAATTGCTATCAGAGCTAGTTCTCTTGTTTAGAAAGTTTAATCACTAGAGAGAAAAGATCCTACAATGGAAAGACATATGCTTGATAAAACTTTTGAAAATCAGAAGTTACAGTTACAAATCTAAATGTACAATTCAAAGAAGCTAAGGAGAAATACAGTGGGATGTTGATTGAGAGAAAGGACATGGCACTTTGCTTTAATGAGACTGATTATCAGGAAGAAGAGATTCATGACCCATTTGATACATCTGGATCTAAATCTAGTAGCATATCTGATGCATCTGAAGGAACCATATCAAAGTTATCTAAGAGAAATCAACAACTTACTAAACAAGTGATAGAACTACAGACCAATCAAGATACAGAAATTGTTAGAATGGTTGAAGTCTTGAACGATGGAAAGAAAGTTGAACAAGATATAAACATGGTTATTGATGACAACAGGAAAATGATTGAAAAGTTACAAGAAAAGCAATCTGAGATAATGAGACTTATTGAACACTACTTTGAGATCACGAATGAAGTGGTTTCTATGATTCATGAGGCCAACCGAGTTAATATTGAGCTTGCTATAAAACTAGAAGACATTGGTGTATTGAAAGAAGAGAATGAAAAAATGAGAAATGAATTGAGGAATCTACAACAACATAATGAGGTGATTAAGAGATCTAAAGACAGTACTAAGAGAATGAATGAATTTTTGAACTATCAAAGAATAATGAACAAAATATCAGATTAGGGTATACCAAGCAAGGAGAATCATCAAATAAAGCTAAACAGAGGAATGTCTACACAAATGGAAGCCTAAGAAACCCTCTTTCCATCACTTTGGAAAACCAGGCCACACATCAAACATTTGCAGGAGCAAAGAAAAAGGTATTTCTAGAAGCTCTCCTAAATTTAATAGAAATTGTTATAACTATAATAAGCATGGACATCAAGCACATGAATGTAGAGCTAAGCTGAACAAACCACAGAAGAAACCCTACATGGATGAATATTGTCGAACTTGCAACATGTATGGTCACACATCACAAATATGTAGGACTAATAAGAAGCAAATTTGAAAACCTAAAGGAGAAGAAAAGGTAAATCAACCGAGAAGACAAGGTAATTCTTATGCTTGGGATTACAACACTTGGGATAGTTGCACAACATGTGAAAATAATGGAAATATAGAAGAAAATTGTATGAGACAATGGAGAACTAAGTCTAGGAATTGGTCAAACTCTGGTATGGCATGCTCACACTGTCATAATGTTGGTCACTTAAGTAGAGATTGTGAAGATAGAATAAATAATTATGGAAATGGGAATACAATCGAAGAAATTGTGAGGATCAGAAATCAGATGTCGAGGAGAGCATCATATGACAATGCTAGGCCAAGAACAATAGTCAGTGACACCTCATCCGATAGATTAGGTGATTCCACCACCTCCACCTAAGAAATACAAGCAGGTATGGAACTACATTTTGCAAAGCTATATCTTACATTAGTTCCTATATTCATTGTACAAAATTCTAGATTAGCATGAATTACGATTCACTATGGTATTATTTTTTATTAATTTGATCTAGTTGAGTTGGTTAATCTGTACCGAGTTAGCGAGTTAGTAACGTCAGTCGGTGAACATGTGAGAGGCAACCAAGTTGCTAAGGAAACCAAGCATTTGGTATACTCACTGAGATGATATATCCTTAGTATTAACCGAGTATTATGTTTATCTACCGAGTGGTTGGTAACAAGCATTTATTGCACCAAATAAAGTTATTTGGTATAAATTCAAGGAGGGTGAACTCATTTACTCACACATCGATCACAGAGTAGAGCAGATAATTTGAAAGCGACTACACAGTAGAGAACTTCAAATATTTTATAGAGATTCTGAGCACATGTCGAGCAGTTAAAGGTTATAAATTATACACATTTGCACTTACCGAGTTACTTTGAGTTCTTTCATTGAAGCCCTAATTCAAAATCAATTACATCCTCATCATGAACCATGAAGGAAAATATGGATAAAGACAAAAAGGTAATTCTTGTTAAGAATTCTACATGCACTAAACCCCATTATAAGATACATCCATAGGTTGCAACTCAACCCGATGACAAAGGCGCGTTCTTCATGATAATGCCTAGGGTTATATTGGTTCATGATGTGTGACCCTACATTCACTGAAAGATCAATGAGATAGGGTATTTTGAACTAATATCAACCTATCAGTCACTTTGCACATATGGTAAACTAAATGATTATCACAAACACCTGGAAGTCAAAGGGTTAACCAATGCCCTATATTTCCCAAAGGAGTTCAAAACTAAATGGGTACGCATTGTATTAAGCCAAGTTCATGATGGAAATCTTTGGATGGATGAACCGAAGAAGATAAGAAAAGACATGATACATGCAGTAACCGAGTATCCTACATCAGATAAATCAAAAATCCTAAGGCACCCACCCAAAACCGAGATTGAAAAGCTAATAGGAGCCAAGTTGGATGGTAGAGGTCTATGGATCAACACCATCGGTGATCCTGAACTTGGGTTTAGTGTTTATGTTATTGCATACAATATCTTCCATTCGAGTAGACCTAACAACATTTCATGTTGAGTTGTTGATATTGCATACAAGATTGTGAACAAGGATTTACAACTTGACCTAGATGAGTTGTTGCAGAGGCAACTTGAAGAGACCATGAGAAAAATTTGATTGACACGATCTAACACTTGTAAGTTTGGTTCTCTACTGCTATGCACATTTTTCTATCTGGAAAATATTTTCCCCTCCATTGGTAATGTGAAATGGAAGACAAACTAACCGATTACACTACAAATCAGTGACTTCATTGCAAGTCTAGGGACAAACTTTGAACCAATTATGAATGAGTATTTTGCAAAGTTCAAAGCAAGAATGGAGAAAACAACAAGAATACTAATGTAGTTGGTAGATAAATATAAGGATGAAATCTATTTTGTAGTTGACATTGACACTTCTCTCATCAATGTAGTACAACCGATGACAACATGGATACCTTCGATGGACTATGAACTAGATATTGATTTAGCTTATGAAGCAATAGAAAAGTTAGTCAACAAACTAGTTGACAAATATACCATGAGATTTGGCATATATGAAGAAGCTAAGACCTGAATATCAATTGGACTTCAAGTTGAAAACATGGGTAGGAAGAAGACTAATATTGTAAAGACCTTAAAAGTAAAATTTTCTATCACTAATGAAGAACTAGATAAATCAGCTGATGATACCTAGGAGTAGACTATAGTCAGTGAAGATGAAGAACAAGAAAAAGATGTTGATGCCACTGAGTCCAATGAAGCACAAGTAGAGGAACCTAAGGCCAAAAAGGGAAAAGGCTTAAATAATAAGTCTCCATCGAGGACAAGATCAAGATTAGTGATAGAAGATTCACCACCTTTGAGGAAAGGAGTTGCAAAGATTACAAGATCATCACCAAAATACACTTATTAGACAAGGAAACCAGAGACTACTACACTGAGACAAAGAAAGAATTATGTAAGTGATAAAGATGATAAGGATGATTCTAATAATAATACCGATCGATTTAAGGTTGTACAAACCAAAGTACTGGGGACTATTGATGAAATTGTAGAAGTAATAAGAACAAATGGAAGGTTAGGACATCCTAAGATTTACGCTTATGCAGATCTAACTATCAAGAATCATAATAAATTGGAAGAAGCTATCATAGGTATGATGATTACTTTCAAGAAGTTCCCTGTTGAATTTTCTACTTACATTCCACAAGAGTTATATGATAAAATATTAACGAGATGGACTTATGCACTTCACACCAAGAAACAAATGAGAGGGGCAACTCTCACTCTACTTAAGGCCGATTGCATAGTAGCACAAATTAATGATATCATGTAACAGTATGAAAATAAATTCCCCAAGAAAGAAAGAACATTGAATAAAATTCAAGGGAATTTGAAGGAAGTTGATGAAGAGAGAACCAAGATTTGGACAAATCTGTTGAATCCAACCAAGGAAACTGATGACATTGCATCTACAGTCGATGCTGACAGACATAGACTGAGTACAAAACTAATGAATGTTGATGATGCAACTATTGATAATGTATTGGATGGTATTCCTGAACTGTTGACAAATCTAGGTCATGCAGAGATCACAATAGAAGATATCACTGAAGGTGATCCTAATGAAAAGGAAAAGGAAGATGAAATAATAATTGGAGCCACCAAGAGATTAGATGAACAAGATATGACTAAGGTGGCCCAAGAAATGGTACCAGGTAATCTACCTATTTGGGTACAATCTATTGATATAGAAAGTGAAGCACAAAAGAAGACACCCGAGAAGGTCACAAATACAAATGAAGACAAGAGTGATACATACAGTAAATAGAATAAGAATAGTGGAGACACAACATAAGGTGATGTACCTATAGATATCACTGATGTGGTAGACAAAGGTGAAGGTAAAACAGAATTGAAGGTAGACACTCCTACCATAGAAGAAGAAGAAGAAGAAGAAGAAGAAGAAGAAGAAGAAGAAGAAGAAGGAGGAGGAGGAGGAGGAGGAGGAGGAGGAGGAGGAGGAGGAGGAGGAGGAGGATGNGAGGAGGAGGAGGAGGAGGAGGAGGAGGAGGAGGAGGAGGAGTATGGAAAGCTATGTACCAGAAAAAGAAACACAAGAAAAGCTGAGGTAAGAACACAAAAATGCATAGGTGCTAGGGGCTGCAAAGGAGATATTACAACAAGTTGTTCCTGACATGAACATCAATGAATTAGCCCCCATCATTGATCAACTTGCACTGGTAGCGGAGGCAATAAAAGTTATAGACATTGATGTTGAGTAGAAGTTAGAAGAGAGAGAAGAAAAGAAGATTCAGTACAAGGTTACTAAGAAGATCAACCAAGCAGTGGTAGTACACAAGGTAACTCTATTAGAATTTGTAACAGGATTGGAATCTATTATTGTTGAAGCCCTTACAATTCTATAGAAGTTATGCACTTTAGATCACTTCCCTACCAAGCTTAGTTAAAAGATGAAGAAATTAGATGAAGATATAAGAGATAGTGCAAACAGTCTTTCAACTGAGCAACATGCATTGCAGATGCATTACACCAAGGTTCTACAAACACAATGGTTGAGACTAGATTTGAAGAAGGAAGAGGACAAGATCAAAGAATAGATAACTGAGATACAGGATTTGTTACTACCACATTTGGTTATGATGCAAAAGCATGTGATATAGGAAAAGAACTTGATTGCCACCCCAGAATTATCAGTAACAAAATGAATATATGATATGGATGCTCAACTGAACCTAGAGAAGATAACCCTTGAGAATCTAAAGGAGGAATGGGAGATGTTATTAGAAAATCTCCAAAATACCCATCCTAATATTTTTGACAAGTTGTAAGTTTATTCTTTTTGTCATTAATTTCAAAAAATGGGGAAAAATACACACACACACACACACACACACACACACACATATATAGGGGGACACATATATATACCAAGCATGTACAAAGGGGGAGTCACTATGTATAGTTACTATGTATAAGTTGATGTGTGTATACTACATCTACATATATAATTTTTTGATACTAATGCAAAAGGGGGAGAATGTTACTCCAAATGAGCTTTGAAGGTTGTCATTAGTATTCAAGAATTCAACCTAACAGTTGGTAACAAAGTCCCATACAGACTAGTCACTATGATCACTGAAGTGCAGAGTTAACCGAGTGCACTTATCATGCACAAATTTAAACGAGTACAATGATTACCGAGAAGACAGACTTTACTGAGTAGAAATGTACATCGAGCACATAGTTTACACCGAGATACATAAAGAACACCAAGAACCGATTGATAGTATTTACCAAGTAAAGTAGCGGTCACATAAAATTTTGTATTGGCACATCAATCTAGGTAACAAATTTTTACCAAGCTGGATAACGATTCACACAAATTGAGGAGAACATTAATTATTGATGCAAGCATAAATTTCTTATATCTCCTATGTTTAGATGATCAAGTTAAATTTTGTACACCGTTGATCTTAGGTTTTCTAAGGTATTGTAAAACCCCAATTAGGTCAAGGAGTTTTATATATGTAATGTTAAGATGTCATTTTGTAATGTATGATGATCAAGTAATGATCAAGTAGCTGCAATACTATGGACAACATAGATCATACAAGGTTTTTAGGACAAGGACTACATTGCAGCATTTAGTTTTTATAACAGAGGCAAGGCTACCGAGTAGTACATAAGGTATTATCATTCATAGTAAGGTGATAATTTCATTGTACTTAAAGGATCTATATCCACAATATAGATATTGTAATATGTTCAGATCACACAACTTTGTTACTCTCTGACAATTATAACAATCCCAAAATCTCCTAACATAGTAGACTTAACCATCTTTGTATAAATCTCTTAACAGAGTGCACACATACATTGTGATGCTAAATCCTCACATGAGATAGATCTAATTGATCTTATTGTTACTCCTAATAGGTTAAGGTCACCAGAAGTGATCAATCTTTGTAAGCTCTAACATGATACTTTATTACAATAGTAGTGAAGCTTTGTGGGTCTCATTCCCACTACAGTTTTTACCTTTTAACAATGGTTTTATGAAATACCAAAATACTAGTGTCATGTGTACTTAAAATTCATGTATGTTTTATTAGTTATATTACATGCATTTACATTTCAGCAGTGACATTAAATGTTTGGTGAATGCAATCTACTGAGTCAGTTATAACAGTATATTTGGTTACAAAGATTTGTTTAAATTTTTTTAAGGGTATTGATTCACCCCTCCCCTCTTAGTACACACCTTTCTATTATTCCAATAGTAAATATATTGAACAACAAGTCAACTTATGTTTGATTTGAGAAATTAAACTGAAGACTGTAAAAGAGTCTTGTAGAGACCAAAAATAGATCAAAGTTATCAAAGAAGATTTAGATTATATTGAGAATAATCAAACTTAGGAATGAGTCCCAAGAGTGACAGACAAGAATTTAATTGGAAAAAATGGGTATTTCAAACAAATTGGATGAAGATGGAAACATAGTAAGGGACAAATCAAGACTAGTATGCAAGGGATACACACAATTTAAAGGTATTGATTTTGAGGAGACTTATGCTCCTATGGAAAGAATGGATTCTATCATAATGTTTTTCAATTTTGTGACACACTGGGACTTCAAATTATATCACTTGGATGTAAAATCTACATTCCTAAATGGAGAACTGAAGGAATAAATGAACATAGAATAACTGGAAGGATTCAAGCTATCATGATATTAAGACATTATCTATAGATTGAAAGAAGGCATTGTATGGATTAAAGAAAGTTCCCAAATCTTGGTATGAAATGCTTGATACTTACCTATCAAGGAAAGGATTTCAATAAGGTACTGCTCATAGTAATCTCTACTTTAATATTGAATCAAATTATATGTTGATTGTGATTATCTATGTTGATGATATAACATTTTAAGGAAATGATCATATATGTAAGAAATTTGCTGAGGAAATGCAAAAATAATTTGATATGTGCATGCTTATGGAAATAAATTTCATTTTTGTCTTACAAATTAATCATGGGAGTGATGGTATCTTCATTTCACAACCAAGATATGTGAAGGAAATGTTGAAAAAATTTGGGGTGGAAAATGCTAAACATCTATGCATACCCATTATTACTAGATGTAAGATAAGTAAGGATGGTGAATCATGTAAGGCTAATGAAATAAAGTACAGATCAATGTTTCAATGATTTTTATATCTAATCCCTACCTGACCAACCATTATGCATGTTTTTGTCTTATTGCCAAATTTCAAAAAGACTACAGAGAATCTCATGTTCTTGTTGTAAAGAGAATTTTCAAATATTTGAAAGGAACAAAACATTTTGGACTGTGATACCCCACTAAATAAAATTTCACCTTGATGGATTATATAGATGTTGATTGGGTTGGATATTTTGATGAGAGAAAAATAAGTAGTGGAGGTGTTATATTTCTTTGACCTATACTAGTTGCTTGGTCAAGTAAGAAACAAGATTTTGTGTCTCTGTCTATTGCTAAAGATGAATATATTGTTGTTGCTTCATGTTACCTAAGATACTAAGGATGAAATAGAAATTAAAGTATATTGGAGTAATGTTTGATGAACCCATTCCTATTTTGTGTGATAATATAGTTAATCCTATAAACATTTCAAAGAACCTAGTACTTCACTCAAAGACAACATATTTCTATCTGTTATCACTTCTTGAGAGATTTTTTTTTTGGAAAATGAGGTAAAGCTAGATTGTGTTCCTACAAAGGAACATATTGCTGACATCTTTACTAAGGATTTACCTAAAGATACTTTCGAGCACTTTATATAAAAAATGGGGGTAATTTCCCCTGCTTATCAGAACTAAATGCACATGCACTAATACATTTGGGGTGAAATTGCGAGGGCAATTTGCGACAGGGGGCAGATGTTATGTGTTTTTGGATTTTTTTTTTCAATTATAACCTGACAACGTCGCAATTGCGATGTTAACAGGATATAAGGCAAAAAAAAAAAGAGAAAACGTTGTCATTTCTATTTTCAATTGCGCCGAGAGGGAGCAAGGGAG